>OX352763.1:81927318-82487357 GCA_947095585.1 Nephrocerus scutellatus | reverse complement strand
TTCACCATTTTAAATTTGGCTGAAGCGATTCAAACGATTTCGCAAGAACTCGAGGCTGAATATAAGGCATATGTAGGTCTAGCAGCATCTAAAAAATCTGTGCACATGATTGAAGCTCGATTATTAAATTTGGAGACATCCTTTAAAGATCCTACGCTTCTTCATCAGAAAATTGTTGGGTTCCCTAGTGAAGATGCAAAGTTCAGGGATTCGTTCTTCAACTCTGTCTTTCCACATCACTATGATCCACATGCATTCAAGACACAAGCTCATAGACATCTCCTCTCCTCTTCTCCTTTTCCTTAACGCCCACGCTGTGCCAAGCATATAGCCGAACATAATAAGGGTGCGACCCCTTTTCGCGTGCGCAAATTATAAAAAAAAAACAACCCATAAATATTAAAATTTTTTTATTTTATTAATTCCAACCCGAACCCGAGGTCCGAGGGGCCGTAAATTTTAATAGAAAGTATTGTCACCGGAAATATACATGTGTGCATTTCATTTCAGTAAAATCGGGCCATTGGAAGTGGGCTAAAAATTGATCAGAAAATCTGACCAGCCAGCCAGCCACGTGCACGCGAAGTTAATATAGAGAATTAAAAAGACAGAATACATGGAAGCACTCACGTTTCATAAATTGAAGGAACTGTTCTTTAATTATTCTAGCGAATTAAGAGAACAGTTTGCAGCCACCGACAGCCAAGGCTGTCTTAATAATACAGTCGCTGCGTCAAAGTCACCGTCGGTTGAATTAAAGCTTCCGGCAATGAAGCTGCCAACTTTTGATGGCTCCCTACATATGTGGCCAGCATTTAAGGGAAGGGAATCGAAGGGATGCTCAACAAAAATTCCTCAATATCTGACGCTTTTAAGCTTCAATATTTAAAGGGAAATTTGACGGGTGAAGCAGCGCGTATGCTTCGCAACACCGAAACAGATTTTGAATCAGCATGGGCATTCAAAATGTTAGACTTTTAAAAGACAGTCAATTCAAACTTCTTTTCGACCAACCGAAGCTCACACAGGAATCCTCCGATGATGTCAAATTACTATTAGACACCAACAATAAAGCCAAGCAATCGCTTAAGGGTCTTGGAGTGCCTGTGGAATCATGGGAAGATGTTCTCATATTTCAAAAACTTACGTCTACCACCCGGGGACTCTGGGAGTCCCACATTTCAACGTACCTTTAATATTCTGAAAGATCAACAGATCAGAGATCGGTTGATCTCTATAAAAAAGCGATTGCCGAAGTGGGTGAAGTGTGGCCAGGAGCAAACCTTGCGGCCGTAAGCAGGGAAGAAATTCCTAGCAGGCTAAGGGCGCGCGTCTGGCTTCCTACCGAACCTGCCGACGCTAAAGCTGTTATAGAGATAACTCCACCAAAAATACTGGAGGAGCTCATCTCTGATACAGAGAAAAGAAAAATTCGGGCGATCCTAGGATGTGATGCAAATGCTCACCACACAATATGGGGCAGCACCGATGTAAATGAGAGAGGTGAGTCATTTTTTGAAAACTTATTAAATACAAACCTCGCTATTTGTAATATTGGGCAAGAGCCCACTTTCATAATAAAGAATATGCGAGAAGTACTTGATGTAACTCTCGTATCAGACTTTATAGCGTTTAAGGTAAGAGAATGAAAGGTTGCAAAAGAACACTCATTCTCAGACCATCGCTATTAAATCTTCAAGCTAGATATCAAACCTGCCTTTCGTGAGTCCTTTATAAATAAGAAAAGGGCAAACTGGGGTATCTTTAGCGAGATGCTAGGGAAACTACTACCGGTGGCTCCAAAGCTCCAGTCACTTTAGAGGAGATAGATACCATGGTAGACACTGTAACAGGTGCCATGAATCGCTCCTTCGATGCTGCCTGCCCTGTGATAAAACCAAGGGGCAAATAAAAGCCAACTTAGTGGTCCGCGGAGTCAGGGACCTATCAGAAGGCAACAAGAAAGCATTCAATAAGGCCAAAAGAACGGGGCTGGCTCTAAATTGGGAATCCTACAAGGAACATCTCAGATATTAAAAGAGGGAATTGAGAAAGACACAGAGGAAGTCTTGGAGGCTCTTCTGTGATAAGATGGAAGGGGCCTCGGAGACCTCTCGTCTACGAAAGATTCTCTCTATGACAAAAACCACTCCAAGTTATTTAATAAAACCGGATGGTTCATGGACAATCGCTATTGAGCAATCGTTGAAACTGCTCATGGAGACTCACTTTTCTGACTCAACTCGGGTGTGTGAATCAGAAATGAGCATGCAACATCTGGAATCTCACGGTTCAAACGAAAGAGATCGCGAGCAAAACGCGAATCCAGTGGGCGATAAGAGGTTTCAAACCCTTTAAATCGGCTGGCCCAGATGGGAAAATCCCTGCGGAAATTCAAAATAACTCGGAGTGGATACTCCCATGGTTAGAGACAATTTTCACAGGGTGTATAAAGCTGAATAAAATCCGGCTTTAAGAAGTGGGTTAACAATTGATCACAAGATCCTAACACCCAGCCAACCCGCCAGCAACGGGCACGCGAAGTTAATATAGAGAATTAAAAAATGTGTTTAAAAATTAAAGAAATTGGGTTAATTTAAAAAAAATTATAGGATTTCCTCGTGCCTCAGGGCCCGATCACTCAAAAAAATAAAAATAAAATTTTGTTCATCAGAGATATCCACGTGGTTAAAATTCGAAGAAAATCGGGCTAATTTTTAAAAAAATTATATGGCCACCCTTCGAGCCTCAGGTCCCGATCACTCGAAAAATTTTACAAAAAGTGTATAAAATTTAAAGAAAAACGGGTACTTTTTTATAAAATTTGTATGGGGCCTGGGAATCGGGGTATTCAAAATTTTTACAAAAAATGTTGTCCATCGGAGTTATACATGTGTATAAAGTCTGAAGAAAATCGGGTTATTTTTTTCAAATATTTGTATGGGGCCTCACGACCCCGGGGCCGAGGTCCCCAAAATGTTTACAAAAAGTGTTGTCCATCGGAGATACACATGTGTATATAATTTGAAAAAAATTGAGTTAGTTTTTTTTTTAATTTGTATGGAGCCTCACGACCCCGGAGCCAGCCGTCTCCAAAATTTTTACAAAAGTGTTGTTCATCGAAGATACACATGTATATAAAATCTGAAGAAAATCGGGTAAATTTTGTAAAAAAATTGTATGGGACCCGAACCCGACCACGAGACCCGAGGGGCCATAACGTTTTAATAGATAGTGTTGCCATCGGAGATATGCATGTGTGCAATTCAATGAAATCGGACTTTGGGAAAGAGGTTTAAAATTAATCGGAAGATTCCATGACAAACAAACACACGGGGCCGCGAAGTTAATATAGAGAATTTAATAATATATTATATTTTATGAAATTTCATTAACCTCTAAATTTAAATAGTTAAAGAATGATCTTAATTATCATTTCTTTTACTTTTATTTTAAACTTTTTAAACTTTGAGTTTCTTTATTTCTATTGTTAAATTTTCTTTTTATATATTAGCTTAAATATAAAATTTAAAATGAATAATAAATAAATAAATATAAAAAATCTAATATATAATAAATATTAAATAAAATGAAACCAACTACAAGTGTATAATCCCTCTTGACTTAAAGAAAACACTGACCTGTCGATTTGTCAGTTGCAATACAAACTGTTCCAGTTGAACCTTCTCCTATTTTCATAAATTTGTCCAAGTTTTCTCTGGGATCTCCAGCGGAGACAACCATCTGAAGCGCTGCTCGAAACTAAAAGAAATCATAATATAAAACGTACTAAACGTAACTATGTAATTTTTTGGAAACATACCTGTTCATGTGTTAGTCGTTGATCTTGTTTCGCTACTGTAGTACCTGTATGCGATAGTGAACTGTTTCTGCCGCTAGAGCTCGAAGCTCGAGAATTTGTTTTATTGCTGCTGTGTAAAGATGCTACTGAATTTGGATGTATATGACTTTGAGAATTTGGATTTTGTTCATTTGCACTTTCAGGCATTAAAGGCCTACTTGGAAGCATTTGTTGGGGCTTTTGAGGCATGGAATGTACAATCGGTTTTTGCAAAATTTTATGCATTTCATAATTTACCAAAGGTTGATAATTGCTATTTAAATATGAATGCAATTGGTGTGTATTATGTGAAGCATGTGGTAATATCAGGTTTGGATTTTGAAGATGATGGTGATCAGATGTCAATAATATCGGCGTGTGAGGGGGTGGAAGATTCACATTAGTAACTGAAAAAACTGGTAATGTTTGTTGTTGATCTGGCGGCCGATATTTTAATGATAAAGAAAGATCTGTATGAACTGCTAATGAACCTTTGCTATAATAAGGTTTAGTTTGGTAACCTGGATTTGTTGATGTAGTTACCACAGCAACACCCTCATGGTGTAAACCTAAAAAGTTAATGGCTTGTGTGTTAGCGTTAAGGGAAACAAACGGCTTTGCCGAATAATTACCATCTAGAGAAACAATCGAATTGTTGCGCACCTGAAGTGAAGAAGCAGACTCTTCTGGAACCGCAGGTGGAACATTAGCGTTACCTCGTAAATCCCGGCGAATACGTGGTGGGCTGGAACTTCTTAAAGAATTCGAACGAGCAACATGCGAAGTTTTAGGCAGTACGATTCCACCATTGCTCTGTAATTCTGATATTCGCGATTCAATATTGCTATGCAAAGAGGTGGTGTCAAGTTTGTTGTTGTTATTGTGTGGACGAACAATAGTTTTTAGGTCTAATATTTCTGTTGGCGTAATTTCCGAAGGGTCAACCAATGGCAGAGGACGATTTGTTGATTTTAAAATCTGGTTGTTTCCCACAATTGAAGCCCATTGTAAAGGTAATCCCACATAGCGTCCCTCACGCTTATCAAAGCCTGTATGTACCCTATGCTCAAAATTGCTTGGCATGGAAATAAGTGGTTTCTTTTTTTTTTTTGAGAACATGTTGTATTTAATAAATCAATTTATGAGTATGCACTTAAAAACACCAATTCAGATAAACAAATTAAAACGACAAATAAAAATGTATATGGAATGGCAATACTAAATTCTATAATTAAAAACTCTCAACTTCGCTTCAATCTATTAAAAGCCGCGTTCGATTAGCTTGTAATTACGACAAAAATTTTATAAATTAACGACTAATTATTTATGTCGTTTTCTTTTGTTTGTTTTAGAAATCTGCGATCGAGCTCAGACTATTTCTTGGAATACGAACACCAAAGCCCAGAATCTTTTGTTTACATTGTTTTGTTGCATGTATTGTTACAGTAAATGAAAAGAGGGGTAAATATCCAAAAATATCAAGATCTGTTAGAGGGGAAATCCGATTTACCGTAGAATGGTTTTTTGGAATAACCAAACAACTTGACAGCCAAAAATCAATCTGCGACAACTTTTTTTTTACAAAAACACGATAAAATTAAGTTATGTATTGAAGAGACTGTTCGATAGGTATTCTTCTCTATAGTTATATGTCATTGTTACTCATCTTAGGTATCTACACGAGCAGATAACCACTTCACTTACATCAGCTGCCAAATTTCTCCAAATGTTAACTTTGGAAATAGTTGTAATCGATAGTTATTTCAGTCCAATCGAACGCCGCTATAATAACATTTATGTCGTTTTTTTTGTTTTAGAAATCTTCGCTCGATCGTTGATTTTTTCTCGAAAAAGCGAACACGAAAGCCGAGAATCTTTTTTTTTACAGTGTTTTGTTGCATGTGTTGTTGTTCCAGTTAATGAAAAGAGGGGTAAATCTCCCAAAATATCAAGACCTGTTAGAGAGGAAATTTGATCTACCGTAGATTGTTTTTTTTGGAATAAACAAACAAACAAACAAAACAAAAAATCAATCTACGCTAGATTTAAAAAAAAACACGACATTAGACATTGGTCCAATTCTTGACTAAGGCACTGTCCCAACACCGACTTATTTGCTTATACCGACTAATGTAAATATGCCTGCTATGTAAGCTGTATTTTATTTGGAATCTTAATCCGAATGTCAAAACTAGCCAAAATTAGCAAAACAACTGGTTTTGCTAATTCTATAAAGGATATAGATAGTGCAATTGTTGTTGTAATTCCTTATTCCTCGGCAAATAAAATACAGCTGTAGTTGACTTATTTTGAAACAAAAAAACTTATTTGAAGAAAAACAATAAAAACTCAAATTGTACCTTGCGCATTTCGCGATTCTCCAACCACATTAATAAATTTTCTTCGTGTTTTAATATCTCAAGTAACACATTTTTATGTTTTATTTATTAAATAATTCATTAAAATAAATAGTTTTTTGTACATTTGAATTTTTTTATTTTATTATTTAATAACAAATTGCCGAAACATTTGCTGTTTTCTATAGCTGTCGAAATAAGTCAGCAAAAACGTTTGGGACGAATTGACTGACTTATTCAAATAAATCAATTATGTCGTGTTTTTTTTTGGTTTTGAAATCTGCGCTAGTTTGTAGATTTTTCCTCGAAAAACGAACACGAAAGCCGAGAATCTTTTGTTTACATTGTTTTGTTGCATGTGTTGTTGTTGCAGTTAATGAAAGGAGGGGTAAATCTCCCAAAATATCAAGATCTGTATGAGGGGAAATCCAATCTACCGTAGATTGGTTTTTTGGAATAAACGAACAACTTGGCAGCCAAAAAATAAATATACGGCAGATTTAAAAAAAAAAAACACGACATTAGTTTGAAATAGGTCGGTGTTTGGAAAAGGGCATTGTTTCAAATATTTATGTTGACTTATTTGACATTATCAAGATAGCGGCACGAAATAAGTCATTTGCCGGTCCAATAAAATTTTTTTTTATAATTCGCGCACGCTTCAAGTGGTTCGCACCCTTATAATGCTCGGCTATATGCTTGGCACAGCTTGGCGTTAAGGAAGAGGTGGAGAAAAGAGGAGGAGAAAAGACAGAGCTTGGCAGAGCATTCCAAAAACGTGTTATACGGCTGAAGAACGGAATAAAAGCCTTGTATATAGCAGCCAGATCACAGGGAGTGAAATATTTCATGTTTTTATTCGAAAGCGACAATAACGATGATCTAAGCTCATTAAACGTTTCAATTGAAGCAATATTAAATAAACTAATTATTAATTGTATCCAGTTTATTTATTTATTAATTATAACATTAAAAACTGTTGTGTCACTTATGAAAAACACAAGTTGATTAACTTCGACTTTTCTTTGTTCTTCTTTGTTACAAAAAAAATAATTAAAGGCATGATCACTTTTCTTTTTTATTCATGCTGTCAATTTTAGTTCATAGAATGAACTAGACATACAGTAATCTTTCTCACTCCCCTCAATTCGATGATCATTTCTTTTTAAATATCTCTTTATTAAAATTCAAGAACAAATAAAAACCGTAGATTGGTTTTTTGGAATAAACGAACAACTTGGCAGCCAAAAAATAAATATACGGCAGATTTAAAAAAAAAAAAAACACGACATTAGTTTGAAATAGGTCGGTGTTTGGAAAAGGGCATTGTTTCAAATATGTTGACTTATTTGACATTATCAAGATAGCGGCACGAAATAAGTCATTTGCCGGTCCAATAAAATTTTTTTTTATAATTCGCGCACGCTTCAAGTGGTTCGCACCCTTATAATGCTCGGCTATATGCTTGGCACAGCTTGGTGTTAAGGAAGAGGTGGAGAAAAGAGGAGGAGAAAAGACAGAGCTTGGCAGAGCATTCCACAAACGTGTTATACGGCTGAAGAACGGAATAAAAGCCTTGTATATAGCAGCCAGATCACAGGGAGTGAAATATTTCTTGCACCGGGCTAGAAAACCTAAACATTTCGCAGCATTTTTAGCGACGGTAAATATGTGGTCATTCCAACGATTTTTATTTTCCTCGATGCATGTGCAATTCATGAATAATGGCATGGGATTTAGGATTCGCTTGGACGACAGGAGACAGCCTTGGGTTTTGGAAGCGTTACATTCTACTCGATTGATTTCTCCCAATTGTATTTTGCTGTCAAGGTCAGAATTTAACGTGCTTAACATGCGTAGTTGTTTGAGTTCCACATGAGAACTGAAGGAAAACTTCTATAAGAAGCTGAGAGTGCTGTCGTCGGCGAAGGAGTGAATTGGATTAGAAGTCGCAGATAAGATATGATAATATTAATAAAAATGAGGAAGAGAGTCGGGGACAAAACAGAGCCCTGGGAAATGCAGCATTTAATTAATGAACTTTAGACTTGAAACCGTCCAAAACAACTTGAATTAAGTGGTCCAAAAGATAGCTTATAATCCAATGAAGCATTTTTTCATCGACTCTATAAGCACGCATTTTTAGACAAAATATCTCGATGCCAAACTTTGTCAAATGCCCTAGAATATCGAGTGCAACAGCTTTGCTTTCTCCAAATTCATGCAAAGTCCGGTTTCACTGTTCGGTCAGATATACCATCAACTCACCAGTAGAACGTTGCCCACGAAATCCATACTGCCGGTCACTAATGATTTCGTTGTTTTAAGATATTTCTTGAGCTGAAAATTTATCACCGTTTCCATGACCTTGGAAAGAATGGATGTAAGTGCTATGGGTAGGTACGAAGGAGACGACGGCTCGCCTTTTTTGGGTATGGGCTGGACAAATGCTGTTTTCCAACTTCTCGGGAAGAGTCCAGAAGAATAGGATAGATGAAAAAGCTTACGCAATGGTATTGCCAGCTTGGAAGAACACCTCTTCAGAACTAATGGGGACCTTTGGGACATTGTAGTATTTTTTGCCTCAATTTTTGTTCGTAGGCGAATTTGACTCGCCGAAGATGGGCATTGCAATCATTTCTGGCTCGTTTAAAATTTGTTCGGTTTTCCTCTGTAGGGTTTGCTTTGTAAAACCGAAAGCATACCTCTCTAATCCTAGAAACCTCTTTACAGCTCGAGTCGTACCATCAATTTTCCTTTGGTTTGATAGACTTATTCCTGAAAGGGATAAACTTTCTCATACCAATAAGAATGATGTTTGTGATTGCATCAGCGGCGGCATCCACGTTGCTGTCGCGAAAAAATAGCAACTAGTTAATTCTCCCAAAGAAGTTGTTAAGGCCATCCCAATTGGCTTTTGCCATACTGTTTTTTTTTGGGAGTTTATTCTCTAACTGCGTAGTTATTAACGAGAAATTAGCTAATACTACACAATAGTCTAACGAGCTTAGAGGCGATAATACATTGAGGGAGTATTTATGAGGACGAGAAGTAAGGAACAAGTCAAGGGTGTTTGCGGAATGATATGCAATGTCAGGTATTCGGGTAGGCTCATTTACACGCTGAGTAAGGTGATTGAACTCAGCGAATAACTTAACACACTTTCCTTCGGGTGTTGTCAGGCCAGAATGGCGAAGCCACCCAGAATTGTGTACATTGAAATCGCCCGCAATAACGATTTCATGTTTTGTATCAATTCTTAAGATTGAATCAGACAGTGCAACAAACTTACTCTGGGTTGAAACACTGTCTAAGTGGGGGCTTCTGTAAAGGAAACAGTAGTAGATGTTGCGCTCTTGTACCTTAACTTTGAGCCAAATGAAATTGAATTCCGGTTTGGAACTTTGGTTAAATTGAGGCAAAAGTTGAAACGCAACATCACTCCGGACATAGATTGCGAGTCCGCATCGAGAGAAAAATAATGGCACCTAGCTATACCCAGGCAGATTAAATTCCGATGTATCAGAATTATTCAACACCTGAGTTTCACTCAGTGCCAGAATTGCTGGCCTGCGTGTGGATCACAGAGAAAGAACTCGTTCTCAGCCCAAGTATGTTGCTAAGATCCACTCTGAAATCACACATAACTAAAAAACAAACAAATACACAAAACACAACTTACCGCTTCTTTTAACCGATTCGAGAAGAGTATGTCTCAAAATGGATTATTAACACAAATTGTCGCCAGTGTTATGCCAACACGAAAAATAAGTTAAATCACCAAAAGAAACAAACACTCACAATCCGTTATTCTAATAGCTAAAGAATTGCTAGAATTGGTGGCCTGCGGACATGTACATGGTTAAACACAGAGAAAGAATTCGTTCTCAGCCCAAGTATTTGCAGAGATCCACTCTGAAATCACACATAACTAAAAAAAAAAAAAAAGGATGGGGTAGCCGGACACACACACTGCACTTTGCACTTGATCAACAGCCGATCAACGCGAGCCGTTTGCTTTGCTTTGATTTTTTTTGTGCGCAAACACAAAACACGGCACTTTTTTGTTTGTTTCCGCGTGTGCTGTAGTGCAGCACGACCGTCTACAGCTGCGTTTGGGAGGCAACTCATTGGGACTTATTTGAACATAATCCGACATTTTATTAATTAAAAGCTTAGCTTTTTACATATTATGCTTTAGTTGTATGTATGCAGAAATAAAAATTTTTGAACAATTACTTAAATGTAAAATCGTCGGCGTCAAATGTGGCTACTTGTGTTCTTCCATTTCTTTATGCATTTCTAGAAATGCCTAATTCTTCGGCCAGTTTACTAGAAACAAAACTAAAGCGTTAAATTTTCAATCCCCATAACTCAAAAACTTACCGCTATAACCTTTCGGCATTTTTTTTGCTTTTAATGAAGTACCTCTTTGTATCTTTATTTCATTTAGACGAAACACTTCCGCTTCAGCCCCTTAAATAGGTAATGATTAAAAGAACAAATTGTAGGTTACTGTTAAAAAATACATATGTAACACGTAGTATACATATGTAACACATAGTATACATATGTAACACGTAGTATACATATGTAACACGTAGTATACATATGTAACACGTGGTATACATATGTAACACGTAGTATACATATGAAACACGTAGTATACATATGTAACACGTAGTATAATACTTTTTCCAGTCATCATCGAGCGCTCAACACGAGCACACGCAGATCACGCATCATATCGTCAAGCTACCTGCTACAGATTGAAAAAAAAACCCAAAACCAAAAGCGAGCATTTCGCTACCTGCTACTTTTTATTTTTTATTATTTCACTAATTATTTTTTAATTTCAGAAATATTTTTCTTTCATTTCATATATATTTTCAGAAAAGATCTTCCTTTCGATCAGCCCTATAAAATGGGGAAAAAAGCAAAAAGGAAGGAAAAAGTAAACGAGGTCTTGTCCTTAATTAAGGAACAAGTAACCAACCATGGTGGGGATTTCCTCTTGTCGTTGTACCGAAGGCTGGATGAAGTGAACCAGCTGTGCGATTCAGCGACTTCAGAGGAGGAAACCATGAGCGTTGTCGAGGAATCGGATACTGAAGTGCCCGAATCCAGCAGTGGTGGAGAGGATAACTCCAGCGACGAAGACAGTCGCAAAGCTTGGTCTTCTCCTGAAACCATGCCCGCAAAGGCAAAAAAAAGGAGGTTGTCTGGAAATTCCAGACCATCATCACCACCAACATCATCTTCTCCTGGAGTGGCTGCTGTTGATAAAAAAAAATTGCTGTTGATAAAACAGCTTTACCAAAAGAGTCCCAAAAGGTCTCAAATAAGAAGGCACCACCACCAGTCGCTCCATCAAGCCAAAAATCCCAAACTACGGGACCAACAGCAAAACCTTTTTCCATGCCGCCAATAGTCTGCTTCAGACTAAACGTCGCTGAACTATCAAAGTTCACGAAGAGCGCCAACATTAGTTTCAGAATTCGCAACATCAACAGCAACAAATCAGTCGTTACGGCCATGAACAGAGATGGCCATCAGCTAATTCGGTCTTTCCTACAATCGGGAAAGACTGAGTTTAACACTTATACTGCAAAGGAGGACAGGAAAGAAATGTTGGTCCTAAAAGGTATTCACCACTCCTTTGATGCTGAAGATGTCAAGGAAGCGTTGACGACAGAGGGTGTCCCTGTACTAGTGGTGAAACCCTTCAAATCTCAAAGGACTGACAAGAAATTTAATCATTTCATTGTCGAGCTGGAGAAGAACTGCGATAAAGCGGCAGTTTGCTCAAAAACCCTCCTTTTGAACCAGTTGGTGCATTGGGAAAAACTAAAATCGGCGGGCATTACTCAATGCAGAAACTACCAAAAATTTGGACATGTCGCAAGTAATTGCGGCATGAAATACAGATGCGTCAAGTGCAAAGATGAGCACTTGCCTGGCCAATGCCCAAGAAATGCAGACAATATAAAAGACGACAACGTTTTCTGCACAAACTGCCAGAAAAATGGACATCCGGCAAACTATAAAGGATGTCCAAAATATAAGGAAAAGATGGCTGAAAAGCTTAAAACCGCACAAAAGAAGAAGGAACAACATAAATTCGCCCAGATGTCTGCTTCAAAAGCCATAGTAAAGGGAGTAAGTTTTGCTAGTATAGCTGCTATGGGGACTTCCAGCAAGCCAGCAACGATCAGTAAGCCTCTAACAAGCAGCCATGCAGCATCAAACAGCAAACCAATAAAAAAGCCAGCCGTTAAACCTGTACCATCTACCGGAAAAGCCAACATCTTCGACGATACGGAAAGGCTATTTGGAGCTGACCTCTTTACAATTCTACAGAAGGCAAGAGAAGTCGTGCCTGCTAATTATAGCAGTCTTGATGACAGGTCCAAAACAACCGTTTTGGGTCGACTTATTTGTGAATTATGTTCACAATAAGCAGGATAAGTATATTCTCATATAATGTGAATTCCATTTATTCGTTAGCTAGGCGTATCACACTAAAATTATTTATTAAAACTAATAAACCTGACATTCTTCTTTTACAGGAAACAAATCTCACTGGGAGAAATCCGTTCAGTCCAGACGGATACAATATCCACAGGGTCGACAAAGGCAGTGGACGCTCTGGGACGGCGGTCCTTATCAGGAACACTATGGCAGGCGAAAAGGTGCAAATCAGTGGTCTACGTAGCATGGAAGCAACAGCTGTCAGCATTAAAGTCAACGAAGTGGAGACCTTGCTGGTGATATCGGTGTACAATCACTGTAACGCAACGAGGGAAGACATCCAACGGGATTTGCAAACTGTCTGCAACACCTCCTCTAGACACACATACTGTGTTGTTGGAGGTGATTTTAATGCTAGACATACTCGATGGCAGGACGAAGTGTGCAATCACAAAGGAAGGGCCATTACAGACTGGATGGACTCAAATCCGCATCAGCACACGATGGCTATAGTTTCACAGCCCCGGAAGACGTACCCTCGGACACCGTCAACTTTGGATTTCTTTCTGGCAACCACAAATTTCTTAAATATTCTCCCAGAATTAAGAAATTATTCCTGCTTGGCGCATGATAGCGACTCGGATCATATGGCCATAGAGCTTCGAGTGAGGCTGAACCAGCGAATTGTGCAAGTCACCCCAACACCTGAACTTCACATCAACTTTAAGAAAATAAACTGGAACCGGTTTAGATCAGAAGTTGAAGCTGAACTTCCTATTCCAGCGGCTTGCAGAAATCTGGAGAATACAGAAATTGATGATGCTATCAGAAATTTTGAGATTACAGTGAATTCAGCCATTTACCGGCAGAAAACAATTCGCACTAGCAGGGATCGCTTCCAACACTTGCCTGAGCATATACAGGCCATATATGCTCACAAGCAACGACTTAGGAAACGCCTTCAGAGAATCTTCAATAGGACACTTAACACAGTCAACGACGAATACCTGTCTGTACTTTCGCAACTGCGTTGTACAGTTAACATGTGTCGTCAAGCTGTGCGGAGGTTTCAGGAAGATGAACTGACCAAACGGCTCCAGGACATCAAACCAGGCCCTGATGCTTTTAGGAAGCTGAACTCTCTGGTTGGAAAGCGTATTTCCATTCCAGAGATTATCACCATTGAAGATAGAACAGTATCCAGCGCTGCTGAGAAAGCGGAAGCCTTTGCCTGCCATTTTGAAAGGAGCTTTACGGACCGACCACCAACGCATCTTCCAGATTTCTTGGAAGAGGTTGAAAGTCTTGTGGAAGACACCACTTCTCCAGGAAATACTATAGTGCAGTTCAGTGAAGAAAATCGCGCCAACGCACCCGTAGATGTCGATATGTTTACCGGAACAGCTGTTGTCAATGATTTGATTATGAGTGGAAACTCAAAAAAATCATCAGGCACAGATGGGATTTCTAACTTTTTGCTTAAAAAGTTACCGGGTATGGCAATTTTGATGTTAACCATCATTTTCAACAATTGCCTAAACAATGGCTACTTTCCGGACAACTGGAAGGTGGCCAAGGTAGTACCAGTACCCAAGAAAACCGACCGCTCCAGCGTAACTGGTTACCGTCCAATAGCTTTACTGTGTTGTATCAGTAAAGTATTGGAATCATTGATCAATAAAAAGATCAATACGTTTTGTACGGAAAGAAATCTTATTCCTTCCTTTCAGTACGGTTTCCGAGAAAAGCACTCTACGCTGCACCCTCTGCTGAAGCTTCACAGTGACGTCACTAAAGGACTGAACGTCAAAAGTAGTACAGTGGCCTGTTTGCTAGACATCGAAAAAGCTTTCGATAGTGTCTGGATAAACGGGCTACTGTACAAGCTCATTAGTTTTGGTTTCCCCAATTATATTGTAAAAATAATTAAAAATTTTCTTTTTAACAGGGTCTTCTTTGTACAGGTGTACGACCGCCCATCGACAAGGAAAAGGATCAAAGCCGGAGTTCCTCAAGGTTCCAGACTTGGACCAATCCTGTATAGCATCTTCACGGCAGATCAACCCACAAATACAGCCGGAACAAGGACTATGCTCTTCGCGGATGACTCCATAACGTATGCAGTTTCCCGCTCTCCCAAGATAGCTGCCCGAAGAGTGGAGGAACACCTCAGAAACCTTTGGGACTACTACCTGAAGTGGGGACTAAAGATCAACGCCAATAAAACGGAACTCATCTGCTTCCGAGTACCAGCAACCGAAACAAGGATAAGAAAAATCGCAAGCCGGTGCAGAGCCTTAAAAATCACCCTTCCGGATAACACAACAATAAACACAAGTCAGAGACTAAGTACCTGGGAATCAACTTTACTGAGAGGCTCAAGTTTAACTCTCACATCGACAAAACAATGAAAAAAGCGAACCACGCTTTTCATTTGGTGCACCCGCTACTTAAAAGACGAAACGGTCTGTCCAACAACACCAGGCTGCTTATCTACAAGCAACTCATCAGGCCAGTGATAACCTATGGCTACCCCATATGGTTCACCGTCTCACCAACAACGATGAAGAAGATCTCCCTATTTGAAAGGAAGGTACTAAGGATCTGTACAGGACTCTGGAGGGTGACAAACAGCTATAAGTTTGTGTCGACTACAAAACTATACGAAGCAGCAGGTCTGCTGCCAATAACTGACCACTTGTTCCGAATGGCGAGGAAATTCGTCGACGCATTGGAAACACATCCAAGTCCTGAGATGCAAGGACTGCGAATCGAGGAAATCGAGCCAAGTCACCGGTACATACACATAAGAGGATTCACTGATGCTAGATTCGATGACATCTTTAACAATCAAGACGTCTCCTTCTACGAGAAGGCGGGCAACCAATATTACAGAGGCTGAAGTTCGCCCTGTTTATACGCCGCTTAATATTTTTCATTCTTATTTTATTTTAAAATTATTGTTTAAAATTTAATTACATTAAAAATTAACATGTAGTAGATAAAGTAGTAAAAAATATTGTTTAAAATAAACAATACCAAAAAAAAAGACAATGTAAATACGTCGGGCCCCTTTTGTTGAGCCGACACATATTAATATTATTTATAAGTTTAGTTTTAAATCAAAATTGTATATTACTTTAATGTTTAATAAAAATATCTTATCTATAATACTTTTATTTGTATAAACTAGTTACAACGTTGAGTATAGTTTTCTTTTGCAATCCATTAAATATAAAAAAGAGATATTATTAGACGCGTTTTATTTTCCGAGATTATCTATATAGATCACGAATATAAAACGTTCTTTTTATTTTTTATTTTACTTTTTTCGATGATCCGATTGATTTTATTGAGTAAATTGAGTTTTGTTTTATTTACGTCGTAATTTTATGTAATACTGAAACATTTTTTTGTAGTTATTATTCGAAAGCGACAATAACGATGATCTAAGCTCATTAAACGTTTCAATTGAAGCAATATTAAATAAACTAATTATTAATTGTATCAAGTTTATTTATTTATTAATTATAACATTAAAAACTGTTGTGTCACTTATGAAAAACACAAGTTGATTAACTTCGACTTTTCTTTGTTCTTCTTTGTTACAAAAAAAATAATTAAAGGCATGATCACTTTTCTTTTTTATTCATGCTGTCAATTTTAGTTCATAGAATGAACTAGACATACAGTAATCTTTCTCACTCCCCTCGATTCGATGATCATTTCTTTTTAAATATCTCTTTATTAAAATTCAAGAACAAATAAAAACAGCCCATAAAAATTAAACATTTTCATGTAAATTCTCTAAAAGGAGATACATGTTAGCTGTATTTAATTGAACTCGAATTGGGAATTACAACAACAATTGCAGTGTCGAATTCTTTCTTTGGAATTTGAAAACCTGCTGTTTGGCTGTTTTTGACATTCGAATTCGGATTCGGATTCCAATAAAACACAGCTGTTGTGTTTAAAATTTGAAGGAAATCGGGCTAATTTTTAAAAAATCCATGTACATTTGTACGTTAGTGCACGACTCGGGTATCAGGGCCTTTCGCTCCAACAATTTTAAAAAAAGTTTTTTCCATCGGAGATACACATGTGTTTAAAATTTGAAGAAATCGGGATAATTTTTAATATTTTTTTATGGGCAGCCCTCTGGTTAATTTTTTTTTAATAATTTGTATATTTGTAGTTTTTACAAAAAGTGTTGGACATCGGAGATACACATATGTGTAAAATTTGAAGAAAATCAGGTCAATTTTTTTAAAAAATTTGTATAGGGCCTCACGACCGGGTCCCCAAAAATTGTACAAAAAATTTTGTCCGTCGGAGATACACACGTGTATAAAATTTGTAGAAAATCGGGTTAATTTTTTTTAAAAAAATTTGTATGAGGCCTCACGACTCCGGGGCCCATCTCAAATTTTTTTTACAAAAAGGATTGTCCATCAGATGTGTATAAAATGTGTATAAAATTTGAAGAAAATCGGGTTAATTTGTATAAAAATTTTTTATGGGGCCTCACGATCCTGGGGTTCGGGGTCTCAAATTTTTTGTTACAAAAAGTGTTGTCCATCGGAGATACACTTGTATATAAAATTTGAAGAAAATTGGGTGAATTTTGTAAAATATTCGTATGGAAGCCCCCCGACCCCCTCCAGATCCAGGGTCTACAAATTTTTTACAAAAAGTGTTGTCCATCGGAGATACACATGTGTATAAAATTTGAAGAAAATCGGATTAATTTCTTTAAAAAATTTGTATGGACCCCACAACACAAAAAGTGTTGTCCAACGTAGATAAACATGTTAAAAATTTGAAAAAAATCGGGTTATATTTTAAAAAAATTATATGGGCGATCCCTGGACCTGAGGCCTCGTTCGAGTGAAATCGGGTTAATTTTTTTACAAAATTTGTATGAGGCCTCACGACTGCGGGCCCAGGGTCTCAAACATTTTTTAAAAAAGAATTGCCCATCACATGAGTATAAAATGAATATAAAATTTGAAGACAATCGGGTTAATTTTTTTAAAAAATTTGTATGGGCCTCATGACCCCGGGCCCCGGCGTCTCCAAAATTTTTACAAAAAGTATAGGATGTGTATAAAACTTGAAGAAATCAGGTTATTTTTTTTAAAAAAATGTATGGGGCCTCACGACCCCGGAACCCGGGGTTTCCAAAATTTTTACAAAATGTGTTGTCCATTGGATATATATAAAATATGAAGAAAATTTGGGTAAATTTTGTAAAATATTTGTAAGGGAATTTAATAGAGTGTTCTCATCGGAGATATGCATGTATACAAAATTTCAATGAAATCGGATTTTGGGAAGAGTGTTAAAAATTGATCGCAAGATTCCACGACAAACAAACAAACACACACAGTTAATATAGAGAATTTAAAAATTAAAATTTTTCAAGTAAATTCTCTAATAACCAAAAGTATACTGAATTTCACTATAAATGCTGAAAAATAAAAGCACGTACAAAGCACTGCAACCCAACAACAAAACATGATATGATTGGGGTAATCATAAAGCAAGCAGCACTGCCCACAGCGCACACTCACTTAGTCATTATAGTATGAAATGATCTGATGCAGGGGAAAAAATATGGACCCCGCGGCCCGATCACAATCACTCATAGAAAGTATTGTCACTGGAAATATACATGTGTGCAACATTTGAAAAAAATCGGGCTTTAGGAAGTGTGTTAAAAATTGATCACAAGATTCTGCCCATCGGCCAGCCAGCCAGCCAGACACGGGCACGCGAAGTTAAAATAGAGAATTAAAAAATTAAAAAGAAATGCACGTCAAATCGACAAGGCTCACATCTTAAATTAACTGCAATCTTATTGTTGATTATAGAGTAGAACATCTCGAAACTTTGCAGACCTCCCTTTGCACAATGGCTGTGTAAGAAGTCAGCCAAATTTTCTTTTGTTTAAACATATTCTATATTAATTATATTCTTCGTATAAAGATTTTTAATGAAGTGGTACTTGATTTCGATATAATTTCCTCTCTTTGTATTCGAAAATATTTATATCAAGGAGATTGTACGCAAATTATCTACTTTTAGAATACAATTTGCTTTATTGTTTGATACTTCAGAGCATTATTTTGAGCAGATGCAACACACGACTTACAGCTCAGACAAAACGCCTTTCAAATTTACTGCTTCTTGTGCTGTTGAAGCTGCAACAATGTACTCAGCCTCCATTGATGATAATGCCAAACACTGCTTCTTGGAGTGCCAGGATACGGGATTGCTTGCATGGAGACACACGAAACCCCTCACACTTATTCTACTGTCCCTGTCACCTGCCCAGTCAGCATCCGAATACGAAATTAGTTCAGATTTGTTGTTACGAAAATTCCTTTATACTTTACTCCAAACTTTTTGGTGCAACTTAAGTAACGTATCACTCTTTTTGCAGCAATCTTTTGTTGGCTTGTCTAAGTATCTACTTAAGAATACCACCGAAAAACTTAGGTCTGTTCTTGCTGTTACAGCCATCAGAGAACAAACCAAACGACCAAAGGCCAATTATTTTGTAATGCAACAGGTAGTCTACAAACAGGAGAATACAGAAATTCATATATGGATCTTGAAATCCTCTCGCAACCAACGAGCCTTCTTCTCTCCATTTTCTTTCAATAAAAAAATCCATTTCGTATCTATGGCTTTAGCATCTTTAGGTAGGTCGCATTCTTTCCAGGTTTTTAGTAGTTACAGGGCATTTAATTCGCTATGAATTGCTTTTTTCCATTCTTTAGAATGCATCAAAAATTTGAGGCAAATTTTCTTCGGCAATTAGAAAACAATAAGCAGTAAACAACTCAAATCATCTAATAAAGCTGGTTCCTTTTTAACCCTTCCCGAAGAAGTTGTTTGCTTTTCAATTGTTGGCTTTTCTATAAAAACATCCTGTATTCAGTTCACTGTTACATAGTTTTCTCAATTTTTGTATCATGATTGTTGTTTTCAATTTCCCGTTCTTTATACACACCATTTGGAAACGAATATTTATTCTAATCTTCTCTGCATTCCATAAACTTTTCATAAAAAGTTACTTGTCTCGAATTAATTATTCCGTCTGAAAAAAAAACCAAATTTTGTAACCTCTTCCACCATATTCTACCATCACACCTCATTCTGACCTAGGATCGAGTCTTTCGCCCTTAGGCAAATTAATAGACAAGTTTGACATCCAAAAATTATTAACTTTGACAAATCATTGCTTCCATTCCAAATACGAGATGTGGTTTGCCCCTTTTCTAGAATCGAAGTATTGTGTACTCGAGCTTAATTCCCTTTGTCTAGCAAAATTTTGAAGTTCAGACGAAGAATACTAATACTAAAATATACTAAGAAACCGATTGATTTTTGTAAAATCTTTATATGATTTTGTTTTCGGATATATAATACACAAAATAAACGTCTGTTTATTTGTTATATTTTGGTACTTTATTTAAGGCATTTGTATTTAGTTGTTGTAATGTAGTAAAATAATAAAAGTATAAGTACATCATCGTACTTATGTAGACATAATGAAACACAGGAATATAAGCATGGAATAATTTATTTTGTGCAATTGCAAAAAAGGGCGAAAAATCAATCACAAAATATTTATATAATTTAAAAGGCTTTTTTGTTTTCTGTTGGAACTATTTTTACAAATATTTTTATCGTATAATCCAGTATACTTCCAAAAAGCCGATAATATACTCCGCTCTAAAAATGTAAGCCAGCAGCACTGCTCTTGACATAAAAGCAAAATCAAATTATGCGCATGCGTCAAAACGTCGTACCACTACACAATTACACCATAACATCTACTTACACCACCACAAACTTGCGGTTGTTCAGGAGTCTAGACTCATTTGCGACCGAAATCGGCCCCCTGGTTTATCTGTGGTAGCCCGGAGCGTTAAGAGCTTCATTATTAGCGAGCTCTAATCTTTTATGCCACAAAAACACTGAAATACTAGTCGCTTGATTACACGATACGCGGTCCGCATAAATTGCATAAGCACCATTTGTTTGTTTACAGACAACAATTTCCATTTGACGTTTGAATTAACATATTTTCTTGTTACTTGTAATTTGTGAAACTGAAAACAAGTTCTGTTAAGACACGAAACCACTAGAGCTTCAATATTTACAACTTTTCCTTGAACAGTAATTTTTAGATTCCCTTTTTTTGCAGTTCTATTCCGTTTGCCATCCTTATTTGGATACTAGCATTTAATTGCAATTCATATTTCAACATCCTGTGAAATTTTATGATTTCACGTGATTTCACAAATTTCCTTTTATCATTTTCTGATGGTTTTATTGCTGTTATTACAGTATCTCACGCACCAACGTATCAAAAATATAAAAATTATCTTCAGGATACATTATAGTATAATATCGGAGCGACAGACCATACGGTCCTTAGGCCTGACTTCTCGCAACCATTTGTGTTGAGCATAACGTTGGGAACTATCGAAAAAAAAACTATCGACTTATTCGATAGTTGCAAAATGTTCATTTATTCGATAGTTATCAAAATCGTTCAATTACTATTTTTCATAAAGCATTCGTTCGAATGAAAAAAATTATTCAAATGTTTCACTATGTTGCATTGTTGCATGTGCTGTGCAGTGTGCACTCTAGCGACGGCTGCCCTGCAAAAAAAGTGTATGTATCCATTTTTCATTTAATGTTGGACTTTGGACTATCGGATGGAGTTGTCACTCAATCGCCGCGGTGTACGGACGTGCTGCACTTCAGCACGCGCGTTGTTAACTTATAAAACAGAACAGCAAAAAAATATAGTGTCGTATTGGCGCAAAGAAAATAAAAATTAAAACAAAGTGCCGTTTAAAATACAGCTTGCGCGTTCGCTCGTTCACAAAGTGCAAAGTGCAGTGTGTGGTGTCCGTTCGTCCCATCCTCAACAGCTAAAAAAGAAATTGGAGAATTATGTTGTTGTATGCTTGCATACACAATGTGATAATCTAATTCTTTTGTAATTATATAACGGATTGTGAGTGTTTGTTTCTTTTGGTGACTTAACTCATTTTGTTGTGAAGGCATAACACTGGCAACAATTTGTGTTGATAATCCAAATAGAGACATACTCTTCTCAATTCGGTTTAAAGAAGCGGTAAGTTGTGTATTGTGTGTTTGTTTGTCGTAGTTATGTGTGTTTTCAGAGTGGATCTCAGCAACATACGTGGGCTGAGAACAAATTCGTTCGTTGTGTTTAACAATGTACATGTCCACAGGCCAGCAATTTTGGCACTGATTAAAACTCAGGTGTTTGATAATTCCGATGTTTCGGAATTTAATCTGCCTGGGTATAGCTTGGTGCCATTAATTTTCTCTCGACGCGGACTCGCAATCTATGTCCGGAGTGATGTTGCGTTTCAGCTTTTGCCTCAATTTAGCCAAAGTCCCAAACCGGAATTCAATTTCATTTGGCTCAAAGTTAAAGTACAAGAGCGCAACATCTACTACTGTTTCCTTTACAGAAGCCCCAACTTAGACAGTGTTTCAACTCAGAGTGAGTTTGATGCACTGACTGATTCAATCTTAAGAAATGATAAAAAGCATGAAATCGTTATTGCGGGCGATTTCAATGTACACAATTCTGGGTGGCTTCGCCATTCTGGCCAGATAACACCCGAAGGAAGGTGTGTTGAGTTATTTGCTGAGTTCAATCACCTTACTCAGCTTGTAAATAAGCCTACCCGAATACCTGACATTGCATATCATTCCGCTAACACCCTTGACTTGTTCCTTACCTCTCGTCCTGAGAAATACTCCGTAAATGTATTATCGCCTCTAGGCTCGTCAGACCATTGTGTAGTATCAGCTAATTTCTCGTTAATAAACCACGTAGTTAGAGAAAAAACTCCCAAAAAAATAGTATGGCATTACGAGGAAGCCAATTGGGACGGCCTTAACAACTTCTTTGGGAGAACTAACTGGTCGCTATTTTTTCGTGATAGCAACGTGGATGCCGCCGCTGATGCAATCACAAACATCATTCTTATTGGTATGAAAAAGTTTATCCCTTTCAGGAATAAATCTATCAAATCAAAGGAAGATGGATGGTATGACTTGAGCTGTAAAGAGGCTTCTAGGATTAGAGAGGTATGCTTTCGGTTTTACAAAGCAAACCCTACCGAGGAAAACCGAAAAAAGTTTAAACGAGCAAGAAATGATTGCAATGTCCATCTTCGGCGAGTCAAATTCGCCTACGACCGAAAATTAAGGCAAAAAATACTACAATGTCCCAAAGGTAGTAAAAATTTTTGGTCTTTCGTGAAAAGAATCAAAATACAGCCTCGTCGTCGATTCCAACGCTCATTTATAATGACATTCCAGTTGTCAGCTCTATAGACAAGGCAAATCTTATTGCGGCGCATTTCGCAGCTAGCTCTACGCTTCCAGATTGTGCATTGCCGCCTCCTGCACCTCAGAATATTGAACACTCTATGGGACAGATATTTTTTCGTACTCGTGCAGTTGCTAGAGTTTTAAATGATCTCAACACTCACAAATCCGCTGGGCCAGATGGTATTTCTCCACTAGTTCTGAAGAGGTGTTCTTCCAAGCTGGCATTACCATTGCGTAAGCTTTTCCATCTATCCTACTCTTCTGGACTCTTCCCGAGAAGTTGGAAAACTGAATTTGTCCAGCCAATACCCAAAAAAGGCGAGCCGTCGTCTCCTTCTTCGTACCGACCCATAGCACTTACATCCATTCTTTCCAAGGTCATGGAAACGCTGATCAATTATCAGCTTAAGAAATATCTTGATACCAACGAAATCCTTAGTGACCGGCAGTATGGATTTCGTGGGCAACGTTCTACTGGTGATTTGATGGTATATCTCACCGAACAGTGGAACCGATCTTTGCATCATTTTGGTGAAAATAAAGCTGTTGCACTCGATATTTCGAAGTCATTTAACAGAGTTTGGCATCAAGCTCTTTTGTGTAAAATGCGTGGTTATGGTGTTGATGATAAATTACTTCATTGGATTAGAAGCTATCTTTTGGACCGCTCAATTCAAGTTGTTTTAGACGGTTTCAAGTCTGAAATACACCACATAAATGCTGGCGTTCCCCAGGGCTCTGTTCTGTCCCCGACACTCTTTCTCATTTTTATTAATGATCTCTTATCTATCTTCTCATATAAGTTTGAGGAACGTCCCTCCACCTCTGATGTGGAACTCAAACAACTTTGTATGTTAAGCTCGTTAAATTCTGACCTTGACAGCATAATAAAATGGGGAGAAATCAATCGAGTAGAATTTAACGCTTCCAAAACCCAATGCTGTCTCCTGTCGTCCAAGCGAATCCTTAACCCCATACCATTATCCATGAATGGCACTTGCATCGAGGAAATTGAAAATCTCGCCATTCTCGGTATGTGCGTTAACGACAAGCTTCGTTGGAATGACCACATATTTACCGTCGCCAAAAACGCTGCGAAATGTTTAGGTTTTCTAGCCCGGTGCAAGAAATATTTCACTCCCTCTGATCTGGCTACCATATACAAGGCTTTTATTCGCCCAAAACTTGAGTACAATTGCCATATCTGGTCTGGTGCGCCTAAGACTATTTTGCATCAGCTAGATAGAATACAAAACCGCGCGATAAAACTTATCGGTGACGAAAATATAGCGAAATCAATAGATTCGCTTGAACACCGCAGGAAGGTTTCCTGCTTGTCACTGTTTTATTGCTTCTTCTACCAGCGGTGCTCAAGAGAAATAGCCAGCTGCATGCCACCTCTCCTTGAATTCAACCGCAATACCTGTGGCGCTCTAAATGCTCATCAGTTTACCCTCAAGCCCATCTTCGGACGTACAGTTAAATTCAGGGATTCGTTCTTCAGTCGTACAACACGTATGTGGAATGCTCTGCCAAGCTCTGTCTTCCCACCTCACTATGATCCACAGGCATTCAAAACACAAGCTCATAGACATCTCCTCTTTTATCCTCCTCTTCCTTAACGCCCACGCTGTGCCAAGCATATAGCCGAGGATTATAAGGGTGCGAACCCCTTGAAGCATGCGCGAATTATAAAAAAAAAATGGAAATGTTCGAATGGTTTTTGGTTTGAATGAATGATTTTTTCATTAGTTTGGACTTTGGACTATCGGATGGAAATGTTCGAATGGTTTTTGGTTTGAATGAATGATTTTTTCATTAGTTTGGACTTTGGACTATCTGATGGAAATGTTCGAATGGTTTTTGGTTTGAATGAAGGATTTTTTCGTTCATTTGGACTTTGGACTATCGGATGGAAATGTTCGAATGGTTTTTGGTTTAAATGAAGGATTTTTTCGTTCATTTGGACTTTGGACTATCGGATGGAAATGTTCGAATGATTTTTGGTTTGAATGAATGATTTTTTCATTAGTTTGGACTTTGGACTATCGGATGGAAATGTTCGAATGGTTTTTGGTTTGAATGAATGATTTTCTCGCTAGTTGCTACTTGTTCTTGTTAGCTTCAGTTCAGTTGATTTAACTTTTAATCAGAGTTCTTTATTGTTTGTGTTTCGAGCCTTTTTTGCTTTTTAAACTGCTAACTGTTTAGAATTAAATACTGAACTGAACTAAAACGTTCTAAATTAATTTTAATATTAGAGTTGTTTCTTGTTTGTGCGTCGCTTTTGTCGTTTTTTTCTTCAGTTCAGTTGATATAACTTTTAATCTGAGTTTTTTCTTGTTTGTGTTTCGCGCCTTTTTTGGTTTTAAAACTGTTAGAATTAAATACTGTATACTGTTACAGTTCTAATTCTAAATTTATTTTAATATTAGAGTTTTAACTTCTTTGTTGCATGTGTTGTTAGTGTGTTAGATTAAAGAGAGGTAACTCTCCCAAAATATACAGATCTGTTTTCGCTCTACGGTAAATTTTAAGGGAAACGAACAACTTGACAGCAAAAAAAAAATTTAAAGGAAAAAAAAAACCATATTTCATTCTTTTTTTATATTTATACTGCGTTTTACAGGTAAGTTACATATTTAAGTATCTTCTTCCCCAAAATTACAGCATAATTTTTGGCATTGCGTCCTGGATTGAAAAAATCGGTTGCATGGGAGTTCTTTAAAAGAACAGGAAACATGGTTCGTTGCAATATATGCAAAAAAAGACCTGAAATTTTTAGGCAATACATCCAATTTAAACGACCATTTGCGCCGTAAACATCCTGGCTATTTAACAGGAAATGATGCAGCAACTGCAACTACAATGGATGTCACACCTTCAGTGTCTGTGATGACACAACAACCACAAACATCAAGTCTTTCCAACGAACATATTCAAGTAGCCGAAACAAGGGGTGCAATTCCAAAAATTAAAAAGACGGTGCAATCTCGGCTTTTTGTTACAGATAAACGCTCGGAACTTTCGGAATCGGAGACAAGGAGCATCGACGATTCTATTATAAAAATGATAACCACTGACCTGCAGCCACTCTCGATTGTTGAAAACGCAGGGTTTTTGGAATACTCACATAAGATGCAGCCTTTATATCGAGTTCCCAATCGAAAACTTTTGTCGAATACCATGCTACCAGCAAAATATTCGGAAATTCGCCAGAGACTAAAGGGTATATTGGAAAAAGTGAACCATGTAGCTGTTACAACGGATATGTGGACATCGGACAGCAACAGCGCATTTTTAACAGCTACCAGTCACTTCATTTTCCAAGATAAAATGTATTCAGCAGTTCTGGCTACGAGCGAAGTTTTTGAGAGACATACAGCTGATAATATAGCAGCAGTTTTGTCAAATATTTTTGAGGAATGGGGTATATCGACAAAAGTAGTCACTATCGTAAGTGACAATGGGGCCAACATTAAAAAGACTATTATAGAAAATTTAAAGAAACATCACCATCCATGCGTAGCTCATACATTAAATTTGTGTGTTAGCGACACAATTAAAAATGTTTCGGAAGTTGCACAGCTACTAGTTAAATGTAGATCAATCGTGTCACATTTTAAACATAGTACTTTTGCAACGGAAAAACTGAGGAGCATGCAGAGACAAATGGGATCAAATATATTAAAGTTAAAACAAGATGTTCCCACACGATGGAACTCTTCGTTGATAATGCTGGAGCGAATACTTTTGGTAAAGGAGCCATTGTCTGCAATTATAACATCTTTACCAAACTCTCCAGAGTTTTTAACTGCTTCAGAGTGGGGAATACTACCTGATTGCATTGCAATTCTGAAGCCAGTAGAAACAATGACCACGGAATTATCTGCGGAAAAATATTCCACCATGTCGATGATAATACCATTGATAAGAGGACTTCAGTACACGATAACATATGTCAATGAGAAAACTCCCTGTGGATTTCACCTTAAAAACAATTTACTCGATGTTATTAAAAGACGGCTTGGTCAATTGGAAGCGGACAAACTCTGTGCGAAAGCAACTTTCCTAGATCCCAGATTTAAGAAGATTGCTTTTGGAAATGAAGCAAATGCTACAAATGCGCGAAAGTGGTTGACGGAGGAAGTCACATACCTTTTAAATAATAAAAGTGTTGACACAACGGAAATGGAAATATTGGAAATAGATGACCCAGTAACGGAAGTAAATACTGTAAAGCCAATGTCGCTGTGGTCAATGCTTGATCAAAAGGTAGCCGAAGGAAAGACGACTCGCAATAATGCACCTAGCGTTATGGCAAGTCTTTCTATAGATCAATATCTACGGAGTGAATATTTGGACCGTTCGTGAGACCCACTAGCTTTTTGGAACTCTCAAAAAGCAGTACACCCAGAACTTTTCCAGCTCTCCCAAAAATATTTGTGTATTCCTGCAACGTCTGTACCTTCAGAGAGAGTGTTTTCAAAGGCAGGTGAAATAATCAATGACCGAAGAAACCGCCTAAAGGGGGAAAAACTGAATCAGATAATTTTTTTGAACAGTAATTCCGGCTTGTTGATGAGGGAGGAAGATTAAAGTTCTGGAATTGGAAAGCACCCTTAGAGTGAGAGGCACAGGGAACTCACATTAAAAAAACACCCTTAGAGTGAGAGGCACAGGGAACTCACATAAAAAAGCACCCTTAAAGTGAGAGGCGCAGGGAACTCACATTAAAAAAGCACCCTTAGAGTGAGAGGCACAGGGAACTCACATAAAAAAAGCACCCTTACAGTGAGAGGCACAGGAAACTCACATAAAAAAAGCACCCTTAGAGTGAGAGGCACAGGGAACTCACATAAAAAAAGCACCCTTAGAGTGAGAGGCACAGGGAACTCACATTAAAAAAGCACCCTTAGAGTGAGAGGCACAGGGAACTGACATTAAAAAAGCACCCTTAGAGTGGTTTGTATGAATTAGTTTTTAGTATTATTTATTGCATGTAGTTTAATTTATTAGTATATGTTTTAAGTATATATAGAGGATTAGGCCTAATGGGGAAACCTCTTTAAAAAAAACGCATTGGTACTCCTACCTCAAAGAATGGGTGATGTGGAAACGGAGGTGAAATATATTACCCCCCCCCCCCCCCCCCCCCCTATAAAAATGTTGTGGACTTGAATGAATAAATAAAACTATTCGATAGTTGAAATCGTTCAGTTACTAACTATCGATAGTCGGAATTATTCGATAGTTCCCATCGCTAGCAATCCGCCGAATGTAACCGCTGTAGAGAAAACAGTCAAGGCAAGAGAGGCACAAAATGTCACTCAAAAGACACCACCACCTGTCGTTTCAGCAACCAAAAAACACCAGTCTACGGGACCAATAACAAAAACTTGTGCCGTGTTGAGCATGCATATTTTTGAACACAAATGAAGGGACCTACAATTCAATGCCGGATCCGAACGGCGAATTGAGAAGCTTTCAGTGACAAGTTATTACTCTTGGATGTTTGTCAAACTTTCGCGAGAGGTGGGACACCGTGAAAAATACTTTGGTGTTACTGGGATTCGAACCATGAACCCCCTGCTCAGCAGTCCATGCTCCTATCCACTGAGCCACGGCGCCCACTCAGGCTACATTATCACATTTCAAATTTACAAGTTTCCTCCAATGACTTAATTTTGAAAAAGTGCTATTTCTGACAAAAACATTCTCTAAAGCGTCTAACATACCTTTCGCCGTGGTTAAATCTTTAATTAAGTCCATGTGCTTGTCGGATATATATTGAATAATTAAAACTTTAGCTATGCATATTTTAACAAATATGACTTTTTATTGTTATCTTCTGTTGGCATTTGATTTACGAATACTTCTGCGTTTCGCTTTTCTTCATTTAAGACATAATTCTGAATTTCCAATTATTGGAATTTACACAAGATGATAATGGCGCGACCACTATAAAATTCGACTAACTCATTGTTTAATAATGATTATTATACAGTTTTATTATTTACTTCTTAACATTTATTAAGATATGGGACTATGGCGCTCTGGGCCCATAACCTGAGACAATATTAAACTATTTATTAATTTTATCCAGTTTAATTTATTAATTATAACATTAGCAGTATTGCTTTGGCAAAGCCAGCTTGGCTTACAACACAATCGCATAAGCATAAAGCCGAAAGTAAAACCAAAAAACTTTTAGGACTAAGAAACTAAAGCCATTTTATAGTTTTGGTGCTCACCGTAAGGAGGTAAAATCAAAAGCTGTTGCTTTGAGAATTAAAGTAAAAATAGCTTAGCTTTACCAAAGCAATACAGCTATACAAAACCGGTGACGCACTGTAAAATGCTCTGCGCTCAATTCATTTATGTCCAGATAGGAGTTTTTCCTTTTAAAAAACGATGGCGATTTTCACAACCCTCCCCAAAACAGATTTGTTTAGGTTTTGTATGGGGTAAGCATACTATGGTATCGGTCAGCATATGGTATGGGGTAACCGTTTTTAGATAACGTTGCATATAAACGCAATATAAAATGATCGCGATTCCGCTAGAATTGAGCCACGCCCTTAAGAATAGTATGGCTGTGTAGACCTAATTATCACCTTTCATTTGCAATATTTTGCCCCACCCACTTTTAAGCACGCCCCTTTTTACACTTTTATAGAAAAGTCTGTTTTTTGCTCTCACTCCGTCGAGGGGTGTTCTATTGGCCCCATTTTTTTTAAATGGAAGGTATTTTTATTACCTTTCGTATGATAACAATTAACCCCCACACCTCTTTATAAATACTTAGAAAATGCATTTTTCTAAAAAAAAAACTCAAAACTTTGGATACCCCTCCCACTCAACGGGGGCCCCGCCCCCTCGTCTCGCCCACATTTGTTGGTGGTTGAGGGTGGGCGGTGGCGGTGGGAGGGGGGTGGAGCAAAAATACCGTTGCCGAGCATACCGTTGAAACGTCAAAACATCGGCCGAAAAGGAAATATTTATATTTCTTTGGTATATGGCGAACAAAATACCTTTCGCAAAATCGCCAATTTGTTTGGTTTTTGCAAATCAATGGCATGGAATGTTAATGTAGTCAAATTCAAATTGGCTCATTTCTATCGGCCACGAGTATATCAAACGGCCAAGCGGCAAATTTGTTGTCAATTTTGTGGTGCAAAATGGCGAATAATTGTCGCAATTTATGTATACATATGTAAATTAACAGCTGTACACGGATGTATTAATTTTGATAAAATGGCTTTATGCCGATGCAATATACAATAATTTTGTTCGAAGAATTCTACGATGGACTACGTACTATTATTAGTAAAGCGCGTTTCAAGATGACTGCTGCTCGAAGTAAATTACGTCAGCGAAGAAACTTATTTGTATGCCTTGTACCGATCTTGATGCGGAGACAACTTTTCAAATAATTTGATGAAGAATATCTTCTTTTTGATTTACAATAGACAATGATTGCTAACCTCGTGCGATTGACGTTGTTTTTTTTCCAGATTAGGTGCTATCGATGAACTTTATTTAAGCACAGTGTTAATCTGTCGATGAATTGTAATAATTTAATTTTAATCTGTCGATGAATTGTAATAATGCCCATCTTAAATATGTTGATGAAATGTACACTTTTTAAATTCTCTATATTAACTTTGCGTGCACGTGGCTGGCTGGTTGGCTGGTTGGCTGGCTGGCTGGCTGGCTGGTCAGATTTTCTGATCAATTTTTAGCCCACTTCCCATGGCCCGATTTTATTGAAATTTTGCACACATGTATATTTCCGGTGACAATACTTTCTATTATATGAGGACCCTCGGACCTCGGGTTCGGGGGGCTCCCATACAAATATTTTACAAAATTTACCCGATTTTCTTTAAATTTTGTACACATGTGTGTCTTCGATGGACAACACTTTTTGTAAAAATTTGGAGCGATCGGACACTTGGGGACCCCAATATACAATTTTTAAATATCGCTATATCGCATCAGATCACGGCAAAGTCTGAACTCTGTGCTTTGTGAGCAGCGCTGTTCGCTGCCGCTGCGTAATTTGGTGGATGATTTTGCCACAAGACGAGCACGCAGTGTGTGTGTGTGTGTGTGTATCTCCGATTAGAGAATTTACAAGAAAAAATTTTAATTTTTATGGGTTGTTTTTTTATCGATTAAAATATATGTGGGAACTAATTTATTGATCAATTAAATAAAACAAAACAAGGGAATATTGGAAAGTACAAACCAAATTATAATCAAATAGTAAATTACAATTAACGGGCCAATTACAATAAATAGGCAAATTATATTTAACGGACAAATTATAATAAAAGGGCAAATTATATTTAATGGACAAATTACAATAAAAGGGCCAATTTTATTTAAAACAAACAAATCAGTTGACCGTACTGATTGCCGACCGACTCTAACAAAAATTTAACAGGAACTCCCGCTGCTGTTCATCGCCACTCGCCTTGTCACATAACCATCATCACCACACCGACAAAACGCCTAGCTGACTCAGCAACTGATACCAAGCATACACCTTGGCTATTCACGTCCACACAGCTGCAAATCTGCAACTTCGAGCTACTATCAATATCACCTTCCTCCAATTTGCCATAGTCGTCTTGGGTGATTTGTGCTGAGGTGTCACCCTTTTATTCTGACGGTGATATTCTCTGTGTGTTTTTTATTCCTCTCAGAAAGCATTACTTTGTTGCCATATAACTTCGATGGAATGTGGCGAGTCGAGGGCAGCGACTGCGATCATGATATACTGTGTTGCTGTGTTGATAATTCTGCGATCATTTTTCTACAAGCAGACTCGAAGTCGTTTTAAAATGCAGCCGCAATTTCATGCATACCGACAGCCTGTCAATTATTTTCTGTGCAGCACAAGCAGCGCAGCTTCCGAATTCTTGACCGCAGCCTGTCAGAGTGAAGTGAACATTGATTTCAATCATAGTCATCATCGATCGCGCAACACGAGCACACGCAGATCACGCATCATATCATATCGTCCAGCTACCTGCTAACGATTAAAAAAAAAACCAAAACCAAAAGCGAGCATTTCGCTACCTGCTACTTTTTTATTTAATATTATTTCACTAATTATTTTTTAATTTCAGAAATACTTTTCTTTTCCAGTTATTAGAATTTATTTTCAGAAAAGGTTTTCCTTTCAATCAGCCCTATAAAATGGGGAAAAAATCAAAAAGGAAGGAAAAAGTCAACGACGTCTTATCCTTAATTAAGGAACAAGTCACCAACCATGGTGGGGATTTCCTCTTGTCGTTGTACCGAAGGCTGGATGAAGTGAACCAGCTGTGCGATTCAGCGACTTCAGAGGAGGAAACCATGAGCGTTGTCGAGGAATCGGATGCTGAAGCGTCCGAAGCCAGCAGCGGCGGAGAGGATAATTTTAGCGACGAAGATAGTCGCAAGGATCGTTCATCTCCCGAAACCACGCCAGTAAAGGCAAAAAGAAGAAGATTGTCTGCAAGTTCCAGACCTTCATCACCACTAACTTCATCTCCGCCTTCAGTAGGCAATGATGTAAGGATTGCCCCAAAACCAGCTGGCATTACCCAATGCAAAAATTGCCAAAAGTTTGGACATGTCGCAAGAAATTGCGGCATGAAATATAGATGTGTCAAGTGCAAAGACAAACATTTACCTGGCCAATGCCCGAGAAACGCAGACAACGAGAAAGACGACAACTTCTTCTGCACAAATTGCCAAAAAAATGGACATCCTGCAAACTATCGAGGATGTCCCAAACATAAGGAGAAGATGGCGGAAAAAGTTAAAACTGCCCAAAAGAAGAAGGAGCAGCATAAATTCGCCCAGATGTCTGCTGCAAAAGCGGTAGTGAAAGGAGTTAGCTTTGCTAGTATAGCTGCTATGGGGACTGCTAGCAAGCCAGCTACAATCAACAAACCACCACCAACCTTCCAAGAAAGCAGTAAACCAGTGAAGAAGCAGGCTTTAAAAACGGCTCCATCTACTGAAAAAATTATTTTCTTCGACGACACTGAAAGGTTATTCGGAGCAGACCTTTTCACAATTTTGCAGAAGGCAAGAAAAGTCGTGCCTGCTAATTATAGCAGCCTTGATGACAGGTCCAAAACAACCGTTTTGGGTCGACTGATTTGTGAATTATGTTCACAATGAGCAGGATAAGTATATTCTCATATAATGTGAACTCCATTTATTCTTTAGCAAGGCGTATCACACTTAAATTATTTATTAAAACTAATAAACCCGACATTCTTCTTTTACAGGAAACAAACCTCATAGGGAAAAACCCGTTCAGTCCAGATGGATACAAAATCCACAGGGTCGACAAAAGCAGTGGACGCTCTGGGACGGCGGTCTTTATCAAGAACACTATGGCAGGCGAAAAGGTGCAAATCAGTGGGTTGCGTAGCATGGAAGCAACAGCTGTAAGCATCAAAGTCAACGAGGTTGAGATCTTGCTGGTGATATATGTGTACAATCACTGTAACGCAACGAGGGAAGACATCCAATGGGATCTGCAAAATGTCTGCGGCATCTCCTCTAGGCACACATACTGTGTGGTTGGAGGGGATTTTAACGCTAGGCACACCCGATGACAAGATGAAGTGTGCAATATTCAAGGAAAGGCTATTGCAGATTGGCTGGATTCAAATCCTCATCAACATACCATGGCTGTAGTTTCACAGCCCCGGAAGACCTTCCCTCGGACACCGTCAACTCTGGATTTCTTTTTGGCAACTACAAATTTTATTAATATCCTTCCAGAATTAAGAAATTATTTCTGTTTGGCGCACGATAGCGACTCGGATCACATGGCCATAGAGCTTCGAGTGAGGTTGAATCAGCGAATTCTGAAAGACACACCAACATCTGAACTACACATCAACTTCAGGAAAGTAAACTGGAACCGGCTTAGATCTGAAGTTGAAGCTGATTTAACAATGCCAGAGGACTGCAGAAATCTGAAGAATAACGAAATTGATTATGCTATCAGAAATTTCGAGATTGCGGTAAACACAGCCATCAATAGGCAGAAAACAATACGCACCAACAGGGATCGCTTCAAACACCTGCCTGGGCATATACAGGCAATATATGCTCACAAGCAACGGCTGAGGAAGCGCCTGCAGAGGATTTTTACCAGGACTCTTAATACAGTCAACGACGAATACCAGTCTGTACTTTCGCAACTGCGTTGTACAGTGAACATGTTTCGTCAAGCACTGCGGAGGTACTAGGAAGATGACCTGACCAAACGACTCCAGAACATCAAACCAGGTCCTGATGCTTTTAAGAAGCTGAACTCTCTGGTCGGAAAGCGTATTTCCATTTCAGAGAGTATCACGTTTGGAGATCAAGTAGCATCCAGTCCTGTTGAAAAAGCCGAAGCCTTTGCCTGCCATTTTGAAAGGAGCTTTACAGACCGACCACCAACGCATCTTCCAGATTTTTTGGAAGAGGTGGAAAGTCTTGTGGAAGACGCCACTTCTGCAAGTAATCCTGTAGTGCGGTTTAGTGAAGAAAACCCCGCTAGAGCGCCCGTAGACGTTGAAATGTTTACCAAAACAGCTATTGTCAGTGATTTAATAATGAGTGGAAACTCAAAAAAATCATCGGGCATTGACGGGATTTCTAACTTTTTGCTTTAAAAGTTACCGGGTATGGCAATCTTGATGTTAACCATCATTTTCAACAATTGCCTTAACAATGGTTACTTTCCAGACAACTGGGAGGTGGCCAAAGTAGTACCAGTACCCAAGAAAACTGACCGCTCAAGCGTAACTGGTTACCGTCCAATAACTTTACTGTGTTGTATCAGTAAAGTATTCGAGTCTTTGATCCGTAAAAAGATCAATACGTTTTGTTCGGAAAGAGGCCTTATTCCTTCCTTTCAATTCGGTTTCCGAGAGAAGCACTCTACGATGCACCCTCTGCTGAAACTTCACATCAACGTCACTCGAGGACTGAACGTTAAAAACAGTATAGTAGCTTGTTTGCTAGACATCGAAAAAGCCTTCGATAGTGTATGGATCAACGGGCTACTGTTCAAACTTATTAGATTTGGCTTCCCCAATTATATTGTAAAAATAATTAAAAATTTTCTCTTTCACAGGGTATTTTTTGTACAGATTTTTAGCGACTCATCCACTAGAAAAGGGATTAAAGCCGGAGTTCCTCAAGGTTCCAGACTTGGCCCAGTCCTTTTCAACATCTACACGGTGGATCAACCCATCAATACAGCCGGAACAAGCAGCATGCTTTACGCGGATGACTCCATCACGTAAGCCGTTTCTCTCTCTCCTGAGATAGCTGCCCGAAGAGTGGAGGAACACCTCCGAAATTTTTGGGAGTACTACCTGAAGTGGGGACTGAAGATCAACGCCAACAAATCGGAACTCATCTGCTTCCGAGTGCCAGCAACCGAAACAAGGATAAGAAAAATCGCAAGCCGGTGCAGAGCCTTAAAAATCACCCTTCCGGATATCACGACAATAAACACCAAGTCAGAGACTAAGTACCTGGGAATCAACTTTACTGAGAGGCTCAAGTTTAACTCTCACATCGATAAAACATTGAAAAAAGCGAACTACGCTTTTCATTTGGTGCACCCGCTACTAAGAAGACGAATCGGACTGTCCAACAACACCAGGCTGCTCATCTACAAGCAGCTCATCAGGCCAGTGATAACCTATGGCTATCCCATATGGTTCACCGTCTCACCAACAACGATGAAGAAGATCTCTCTATTTGAAAGGAAGGTACTTAGGATCTGTACAGGACTCTGGAGGGTGCCAAACAGCTATAAGTTTGTGGCGACTGCAAGACTTTACGACGCGGCAGGTCTGCTGCCAATAACCGACCACTTGTTCCAAATGGCAAAGAAATTCGTTGATGGGTTAGAAACACATCCCTGTCCGGAGATGCAAGGACTGAGAATCGAGGAAATCGAGCCAAGCCACCGATATATTAACATCAGAGAATTCACAGATGCTACATACAACGACATCCTTAATAATCAAGACGCCTCCTTCTATGAGAAGGCCAACAATCAACATTACAGAGGTTGAAGATCGCCCTGTTTATACCCCCTTTTATATTTTTTTCCATTTTTATTTTATTTTAAAATTTATCGTTTACAATTAAATTACTTTAAATATAAACATGTAGTAGATTAAGTAGTCAAAAATATTGTTTAATAATAAGCAATACGAAAAAAAGGCAATGAAAATACGTCGGGCCCCTGTTGTTGACCCGACACTTATTAGTAATAGTTATAAGTTTAGTTTTAAGTCAAAATTGTATAATATCTAAATGTTTAATAAAAAAAATATTAATCTTAATCTTAATTGATTTCAATCATTCAATTATATCAACGCGATGATGCAACGGTTCTACATACAACAGTCTATATATAATCGTTGTATTACAAAAATTATTTTTTGAAAATATGGTTAAAACACATAAGTTGAAATAAATTACCAAAAATTTTACTGGTTTCTTCTAAATTTTGATGATGGTGATGATGATGATGATGATATGAGGGTAAATCAACGGCACTGCGACCCTTGTGGATCTATTGCGACCCCCCTCGACTAGCGCTGTAGGGACGGTGCCTGCCCAACCCTAGAGCACTCCCTCCATACTAATGGCTTTTAGGAACCTAATGATATGGAGAGGTTCTAATGAATGACGTGCAGTCTCGGAGAATGCGTGAGTTCCCAGCTGGCCCCTCCGCTGGCGGATCGTTGCACCGCAGTCGTTGAGAAGATGCCACGGGGTTTCCTCCGCTTCTCCACATAGCCTGCAGCTGTCATCCTCTTCTACTTTAATTTTCTTTAGGTGTCCCTTCAGCCTGCAGTGCCCTGTTAGGAACCCCGTAATGATTCTAACATTACTCCTACTTAGTCCCATTATTGATCGGGACCTCTTCGGGTTATAGCCACCCAACATTTCTTTCGCTTGTCATAGACTTGGGAGTTCCTCCCATCTTAATGAAGCGGTTTCTTTACTTATATTACGTAATTCTTCACATTCTTCACGCATAATACGGTACCCAATTCCACAAAAGGGTTCCGGCCCTACAAGCGGAGTCTCTGCCCCTTTGTTTGCGAGCTTGTCCGCTTGTTCGTTACCTTCTATACCGATGTGTCCCGGCACCCAGTACAACTTTACTTTGTTGTTTTCACCAAGTTTGTTTAGCCCTGTTTTGCATTCTTCCACCAGTCTAGACGTGGTGTGGACTGCATCTAAAGCTTTTAGCGCGGCTGACATGATGGCTACTTCCTGCCTCATGTATTTCTTATTCAGATTGAATTGAGCGCATCTTTCGATGGCGTGTACCTCTGCTTGGAAGATACTCGGATAATGGCCCATTGCTTCAGAGTACTTGGTTCGTGGCCCTATTTCTCCCGCACCTGTGCCCTCCGCCTTATTTGATCCATCCGTATACCATTTTATAGTTCCTGGGTGTATCTTGTAGTCTGTTTCGGACCTGAATTCCGACTTGGTGCTTAGTTTGACTTCATAGTTCTTTTGAACTCCAGCTTTTGCACCATGTTGTCACATGGCATGCATGCCACAGGGGTTAGCTTGGCCAGTGAATTCATTAAGCTCCTCGCTCTGTTGCCCGTGATGCAGCCAACCTTGGTCAGGTGTACTAGGGTTTCATTGGATTTGCCCTCTACCACTATATGCAGCGGGAGTAGCCCAATGATTACCTCCATGCCCGCCGTTGGGCAGGTTCTCATAGCTCCTGTGATTAGGACACAAGCGAGTCTTTGTACCTTCTCCAATTCTCTCCTAGTGGTGCTTAGCTTGGTTCTACCTGCCCATGCCACTGCTCCGTAGGTGATCATTGGTATAACTATCATAGTGTACATCCAGTGCATTATCTTGGGGCTTACTCCACATGATTTGCCTGCCACCCTTCTGCACACCATGAGCGCTCTCTTAGATTTTTTTATTACTGCCTGCTGATGTTTATTCCATAGCAGTCTCTTGTCTAATATCAGACCAAGGTACTTGACCTCTTCGCTGATAAGGATCACTTCACCATTGAGGGTTATTGGTCGCATTCGCCCCAATTTCCTTCTGTTAGTGAAGGGAACCAGTGTGGTTTTGCTTGGTTTCACCCTAAGTCCCACCTCGTGGCACCATCTGCTTGTGATATTTAGTCCATTTTGAATTATGTCACATAGAACTTCCTCGAACTTCCCTCTGGCCACAATGACTATATCGTCCGCATTACCCTGAGATACAGTTCCTGCTTCCACTAGTAGCTGAAGTAGTCCGTCTACAAGGATGCTCCACAGAAGAGGGGAAAGAACTCCTCCTTGTGGACACCCTCTTGTTGTGTTAACCATAATGGTTTTGTCACCGATTATGGTTTCTGCTGTTCTGGTGATTAGCATCTCGCACATCCATTTACTCATTGTGCCGTCTACTGTTTTCTTCTCCAGAGCATTTCTTATCGCATCATGTGATGCGTTGTCAAACGCCCCTTCGATATCCAGGAAGGCGCATAGAGCGATTTCCTTACTGGCGAGTGAGCCCTCTATGTTTTCCGTCAGTTCCCACAGTGCACCCTCTTGTTGTGTTAACCATAATGGTTTTGTCACCGACTATGGTTTCTGCTGTTCTGGTGATTAGCATCTCGCACATCCATTTACTCATTGTGCCGTCTACTGTTTTCTTCTCCAGAGCATTTCTTATCGCATCATGTGATGCGTTGTCAAACGCCCCTTCGATATCCAGGAAGGCGCATAGAGCGATATCCTTACGGCGAGTGAGCCCTCTATGTTTTCCGTCAGTTCCCACAGTGCGGTCTCCGTAGATCTGCCCGCTCTGTATGCGTGTTGACTGGAATGCAGCGGTTCTTTTACCAGTGTAGTCGACCTTACATAGTTGTCGATAACCTTTTCGATAGTCTTTAGGACAAACGAAGTGAGGCTGATTGGTCTGTAGGACTTTGGGTGTGTGGGATCCTTCTTCCCTACCTTAGGTATAAATACCACCCGAGCCCTTCTCCAGCTTTTCGGTATATACCCGAGTGCTAGACTACTTCTGAATAGAATATATGGGAGGAGATTGTCTAGCCCCATTTGCATGACTGCTGGGATTATCCCATCAACACCTGCTGATTTGAAGGGCTGGAAGCTTTTAACTGCCCACCGGATTCTTTGCTCAGTGCATAACTCCGAGGCTTTCTTCCAGTCTTCTCTATTAAATCTACGATAGTATAAGTCCCTATCAGATTCGGTTCTGTTCACCGTACTCCCCGGGAAGTGACTATTCAGGAGGAGGAGAGCTCTCTGCTCCTCGTTTTCTGTGAACTTCCCTTCATGGTTTCTCAGTGAAGCTTTGAAACAACTAATGTCTTTAGCCATAGCTTTGTAAAGTCTGGCAGACTCCTTAGTGTTTTTTACCTCCTCACAGAAGTTACGAAAACTTCTGCGCTTTGCTCTTCTCACTTCTATATTATATGCCGTGAGTGATTTCCTGTATTCCTGCCACTTGCCTCTTCTCTTGGCGGTCTTGAAAAGTTTTCTTACCTGCCTACGATGGGCTGACAGTTCTTCGTTCCACCAAGGAACTTCATTACTCCCTTTGGGTGAACTGATCGGGCAGCACGACTCATATGCGTCCGAGATTGCCCTATTCATTTCTATTACTGCGCATTCTAGCTCGTGCGGGCACCTGGCCACTCTTTGAACTGAAGCGTGTATAAGATTACTTTGCAAATAGATTCTAAATTTCTCCCAATTTGCCCTTCTGGGGTTTCTGATAACCCTTTCCCCTATGATTAACCCTCCCAATTCAAACATGATTAATCTGTGGTCTGACAGAGTCGGTTCGGAGGAGACCCTCCACTTGTTTAGTAAACGACTCACTGTCGGAGTTCCGAAGGTGATGTCGAGTACCTCTTCCCTAACCCTAGTCACGAATGTTGGAATACTACCTACATTGTAAATATCTAGGTTTTCCTTCACCAAAAACTCTAAAAGGTACTCACCCCTCTTATTTGTGTCGGTGCTCCCCCATTCTTCGTTATGTGCATTTGCATCGCACCCAATTAGTAGGGGTTTGCTAAGCCTTCGGCAATATTCTACCAGTTCTTGAATTTCTGGGGGCGGTATTTCCTCCCTTTCCCCGGCAAAGTAGGTCGAAGCGATGACTTTCTCCCGGTGTGCGCCGTCTACGTTAAACTGGCACTGGATTGCTACCACGTCCCGGGTTATAAATTCTGAAAGAGATAGATAATTAATACTATTTCTGACTACGATGCAGGCTCGTGGGGCAACCTGCCCCACTTCATAAAGCACCTTTGCATCTTTGCAAGACAGACCACATATCTGTCCCCTGTAGAACCAGGGTTCCTGGACCAGCACTAGCCCCAGATGTTGTTTGGAGAACAACCTGGCCACCACGGCGGCTGCCCATTTGGCCTTATGAGTGTTCACCTGAGCGATTCGTGTACTGGTCATAACTTAGTTTTCTGAAGAGGGCAGCTGCTCCTCTCCAGTCTCTAGTTCGAGGTGCTGAATCTCCTCTAGCAGCTCATCCTCCTCTAGCTGTCGGATCGCCTCCAGCTCGTCTATTACAATGTCTGGTTGGGGAAGGGCAGCGAGTTATGGGTTCCTCTTCTGCTCCCGCTTCTCCTTCCGTATCCATTGTAACTGCCCCATGGGGGTCATCTGTTGCTAGGGTGGGAGGGTCTTTCTGCCCCTTCTCCACCTGTGTGCCTTCCTTTTTCTTCAGGCCACCCACCGATATTTTGCCATACCGGTATCTAATGGAGTGACCTGCCTCTTTAATTGCATCTCTGCTTCTGGAGTCTATGGATATTGTGGAGAATACTCCACCCCTTTCCTCTCTACAACCGATGACTTTCCACATATCTACGTGGAGTCCCTCATTCTGTGCTCCAATCAGGGAGATGGAACGCTCCATCCCCTTCCGATTGCTACGTGGCAGAAACACCGATATAATAGTCGGCTTGGGTATGTCATCCCCGTCCTTGGCCACGAGCTTCGGTCCCTTCCACGTCGAAAGGGTTGGAGCATGTGCCTTAAGCCTAGTTGCCAAGCGTTCATCGCAACAATCGACAAGAATCATTCCCGGTCTGAAGTGGACGCCGTCGAAGCCAATTTTGACTTCCCAGCCCCGCGCCACCTCATCCAGGATGGATTCCTCCGACGCTGCCAACTGCTCGTGGGTCAGTGTCTCCTCCGGATCATGCTCCGCGAGGATAGCGACCCTGACTTGCTTAATAGCCTCCGCATAGCTAGGTTGAGTGCTAACCCCGAAGGGGGCACTGGTCAACTGCCCGGTGCCCTCCTTCAATCTCTTGTCCTCCCTAGGTGGTGGAGTGAGGACCGATGGCCCTCTCTTCTAGTTATACCTAGTGCTAGTGCGGGTTCTATGCCCTGCTCCAGTAGTCGGAGATAGTGTCTAGTCCCCGCCCCACTGAGACCCTTTCTCAGGGGATCGTCCACACCTCCTGGCTTCCCCTTTGGCGGGTCAGGAGGTCCCCTCCTCTTCCAGTAGTCGGCGGACGATTGGGGATAGTCTCTGAACTAACCGCTGAGGGTGTCCCCAACTGCGGCGTCAGCCCTTGCTGCCTACTGGTGGAGGCTTCACCCTCGGGTTGGCGGGATAGCCCCAGCCGCGCCTTGGGGTTTCCCCCCCACCACCTTTCATCAGTCTTGGGGTCATGCCCCCTCGACCGATATCGGGTTTCCTACGCGGGTCAAGGTGAGGCCTATGCTCCGCTCGAACAGCTACTTTGCTGGTGCTGGGTTTCGGTTCGGGTTCACGGGTCGAATGCCCCAGTATCCCCCTTGCCGTAACCGCACCTCTGCCCCTAGCTGGTCTGGAGGTCATGCCCCCCCGGCCAAGCCTGGGTCTCCCGCAGGGTTCGTCGCGAAGCATACGCTCAGCTTGATCCGCTTCTACCGACGCGGGCATGCCCTGCGTCAATTTATTGAAGTTTAATTAATTTTTTTTATCCATAAAAGATCCCACGAGTAATGAGGAAAATATTACCTCCATCCCAGAGCCTCTTGTACTGGAGGGCCCGATACACATGGAGGGCGGCAGGTATCCACGGGCTCACGTTTGCAATAGCCGGTTACCCCTGGCTACCAAACAGTCCACTGGGCACGGGTCGCATCACACCACTGGATTAGGGGGCGGTAGTTCTTGGTTTGTAACTCATCAATCCTGCTAGCGAGGGAGATCCTCAGCTTGTAGGATGAATCTTTGCAACTTAAGCCCTCACGCCAACGTCAAGGCCCCTACCATAGTGAGGGTTCTAAATTTTAGTATTTAAAGTATTTATATGTACCAATGTGGGCGCCGTGGCTCAGTGGTAATGTACATGGCTGCTGCGCAGGAGGTTCAGGTTCGAATCCCAGCAACACCAAAAGTATTTTTCACGGTGTCCCACCTCTCGCGAATGGGTGACAAACGTTCCGAGAGTAATAAATAACTTGTCACGGAAAGCTTCTCAATTCGCCGTTCGGATCCGGCCTTAAATTGTAGGTCCCTTCCATTTGTGTCCAAAAATAAACATGTGCAGCACAAATGGTCGCGAGAAGTTAGGCCTTGGACCGCAATGGTCTCTGTCGCGCTAAATATTATTATTATTATATGTACCAATGGAACAGCTAACAAAAATACACTTTAATTTAAAACGAGTGTTTTGCTTAAAAGTTTGCTTTGATCTGAAACAAATTGCAAACTTGCGTTGAATTAATTTTTTTTGTGTTTTGTTGTCTTTTTTTGTGATTTGTCAAAGTTCATCTAGTTCTGAACTATGTTTAAAGTTTCAAGTCTCTAGCTAAATGGGAAGTTAGCTTAAAATCAATTACAAAATTCCACCCGCACAAAAGACATACACCATAGCGAGCTAATATAAACATTTTAAAAATTAAGCTTTTGTTATGTTTCCAATTAGTACAACTAGTTTAATGTAAACAAACTTTCTGATTTTTTCTCTTTGTTAGATTTGTAACAGCCGTATTGAAAAAATATTTGAAAAAAAAATTTGATAGTAATTTTGACATTTGTTTTTGAAAAAAAACAAGAGAAAGCGCTATTAATATTAGTATACCATCAAATCGACGTGTTGTCAGTAATACAATAACTATAGCCGTATTTTAATTGCCGAGGAACAACAACAATTGCACTGTCGAATTCCTTCTTTGGAATTGTGAAAACCAGCTGTTTGGCTGGTTTTGGCTGGTTTTGACATTTGAATTCCGAACTCGCTCGGCAAATAAAATGCAGCATATGTAATTTTTGATTAAAATATATTACGCAAAGAATAAAAGAATGATTTTCAAAAATAAGACAATATATATGAAGGCTTAAAGATTTTTTTCTTTGCTATTTTGACAATTAGCAATTTATTAATTTTTGTTGAAAGGTATAATTTTCCAAGTTTGCAATAGTAATACTACTAAAACGCAACTTTTCCTGTTCTTACAATGAAAAACTTGACTTAAGACATAAGACTTAAACTTTAGAAGAGCTAGCACAATGAAGACATAAGTTTTAATTTCTGACAGTTTTAAATTGTAACTAACTCATTGTTTGGCACTTTTTATTGCCGTTTTCCATTAAGCGTTATTTCTAAAAAATGTGCAAATAATTATATATATAAACTCACTGCATCTTTATCGTAGTAGAGGTGGAAAAAATGGATCTCTTGAGTGTACTGAATCTTTTGGTTCAGTCACAACGAAGAGCCATTCAAAAGATCCGTTCATTTCGTTCGTTTCGTTCATTTGGTTCTTTTGGTTCTTTTTACTGTCTGAGTTCTCTATTGCAGAAAAATGTTGATAAAGTACACTTAGAACATACGTATAGAAACGAGATAAAACACAACGACTTTGTCAGGCGATGAAAGAAACGGTACAACGCAGTATACTTTCACGGCTGAAAGAAAAAGAAAACCTTAAGTTCAAAAATTTGCGAAACAAACAGCTAACAGCAACACAATCATCCCTTATACCGGGTGATTATTTTAAGCTGAAACTTTAAAATATTTTCGTTCCGCGGGGGAAATAAATTAGTGCTAAAATTGGTACTCCCTTTTAGGTGGGGTGGGGCTACCTTTTGAAATTTAAATTGGAACCCCTATTTTTTATTGCAAATTTGGATTCTACGGCTAAAAGTCTGAAACATTTTTTTCGATTCATGATAGATGGCACCGTAAGACGATGCTCAATTTTTTGATTTCTCCTACTGAGAACCTATGAATAATTCTGCAATACGTTTGCAATAAAAATACAACGTTTTTCAGGATCAGGCGATAAAATCTGCTTTTAAATTAATGAATGTTTTTCTATTTTGTTTTAAAAATACCGATTCAGCTTGAAGATTATTTCGAAAACAACAATATCTGTGTTATGCTATAAATACTACTTTAGAATGGAGTATTTAACTATACAAGAGAAAATTGAAATGGTTCTGGTTTATGAAGAAGCAAAATGAAAAAAATTTTGACGACCAATTACAGTTATTTACAATTAAAATGGCATTTTTATTGCAAACATAATGCTGAATCGTATACATAGGTTCTTAGTAGGAGAATTAAAAATGGATGGGGGTACTAATTTTAACACTTATATATTTCACCCGCGGAATGATTAAATTTTGATCTTAGAGATTTTTTTCATAGAGCTTATTTCCCGAGATATTTGAATTTCAGTTTAAAAAAATCACCTGGTATTTTAGTATATTTCATTAAAATTAATAAATGAAACAAAAACAAAATTTTTTTTCCGTATGGGTAAGAGTGAGCCATCAGCCATTGCCACAACTAAAAAAACCAATACTGTTCCGTTCAATCTTCAATACGAACCTGTACCGCTCTTTTGATTCACTATAGAATAGAATCAAAGAGCCAGAACCAGTGAGTGAGTGAATGAACTGAAGACTGAACGACTGAACCATTGAACGACTGAGCCACCTGCCACTGAGCCACTGAAGACTGAACTGAACGGTTGACATTTTGGATCACTACTGTTCCGTTCATTTCGTATGAAGTGTACCGCTCTTTTGGCTCACTGAACTGTTCCGTTCTAGAGCTGAGCCGTTCGTGACTGATCCGTTCGTACTGAACGGAACAGTATTGATCCAAAATGTCAACCGTTCAGTTTAGTCTTCAGTGGCTCAGTGGCAGGTGGCTCAGTCGTTTAATGGTTCAGTCGTTCAGTCTTCAGTTCATTCACTCACTCACTGGTTCTGGCTCTTTGATTCTATTCTATAGTGAATCAAAAGAGCGGTACAGGTTCGTATTGAAGATTGAACGGAACAGTATTGTTTTTATTAGTTGTGGCAATGGCTCATGGCTCACTCTTACCCATACGGAAAACTAATTTTGTTTTTGTTTCATTTATTAATTTTAATGAAATATTCTAAAATACCGGGTGATTTTTTTAAACTGAAATTCAAATATCTCGGGAAATAAGCTCTATGAAAAAAATCTCTAAGATCAAAATTTAATCATTCCGCGGGTGAAATATATAAGTGTTAAAATTAGTACCCCCATCCATTTTTAATTCTCCTACTAAGAACCTATGTATACGATTCAGCATTATGTTTGCAATAAAAATGCCATTTTAATTGTAAATAACTGTAATTGGTCGTCAAAAAATTTTTCATTTTGCTTCTTCATAAACCAGAACCATTTCAATTTTCTCTTGTATAGTTAAATACTCCATTCTAAAGTAGTATTAATAGCCTAACACAGATATTGTTGTTTTCGTCTTACGGTGCCATCTATCATGAATCGAAAAAAATGTTTCAGACTTTTAGCCGTAGAATCCAAATTTGCAATAAAAAATAGGGGTTCCAATTTAAATTTCAAAATGTAGCCCCACCCCACCTAAAAGGGAGTACCAATTTTAGCACTAGTTTATTTCCCCCGCGGAGCGATAATTACGATCTTGGATATTTTTTCCGTAGAGTGCTTATTTTTCAAAATATTTTAAAGTTTCAGCTTAAAATAATCACCCGGTATAAGGGATGATTGTGTTGCTGTTAGCTGTTTGTTTCGCAAATTTTTGAACTTAAGGTTTTCTTTTTCTTTCAGCCGTGAAAGTATACTGCGTTGTACCGTTTCTTTCATCGCCTGACAAAGTCGTTGTGTTTTATCTCGTTTCTATACGTATGTTCTAAGTGTACTTTATCAACATTTTTCTGTAAAAGAGAACTCAGACAATAAAAAGAACCAAATGAACGAAACGAACGAAATGAACGGATCTTTTGAATGGCTCTTCGTTGTGACTGAACCAAAAGATTCAGTACACTCAAGAGATCCATTTTTCCCACCTCTATTCCGTTCAGTACGAACGGATCAGTCACGAACGACTCAGCTCTATATCGTAGTTGGCTTCCAACAAAAATAACGACACAAGCGTAAAGAAATAAGAGAAAAACTTAAAAATACGTGAAAAACACATAATTTCGATTCATTTCATTCTCATAAAATGTTCCTTTTCGGCTTTAAAATATATGCATTGATTTCGTACTATTGCTTTTAAATTGCTCGTCTTTAGAGACATTTATCATTTATTATATTATTTTTAACTATGTACTACTAACAATTAGAAACTAGTTTGTATGCCTTGTACCAATCTCAATGCGGAGACAACTTTTCGAATAATTTGATGAAGAATATCTTCTTTTTGATTTACAATAGACGATGATTGCCAACCTCCTGAGATTGACGATGTTTTTTTCCAGATTAGGTGTTATCGAGGAAATTTATTTAAGCACAATGTTATTCTGTCGATGAATTGTAATAATGCCCAATTTAAATATGTTGATTTATTTTTATCGATGAAAATATATGTAGGAACTAATTTATTGATCAATTAAATAAAACGAAACCAGGGAATATTGGAAAGTACAAACCAAATTATAATAAAATAGTAAATTACAATTAACGGGAAAATTACAATAAAAGGGCAAATTATATTTAACGGACAAATTTCAATAAAAGAGACAATTATATTTGAAACAAACAAATTAGTTGACCGTACCGATTGCCGTACGACTCGTACAAAAAGTTAACAGGAATTCCCGCTGCTGTTCATCGCCACTCGCCTCGTCACAATACCATCATCACCATCACCACAGCGACTAAACACCTAGCTGACTCAGCAACTGATACCAAGCATACACCTTGGCTGTCCACGTCCACACAGCTGCAATTCCGCACATTCCAGCTACTATCAATATCACCTTTCTCCAATTTGCCATCGTCGTCTTGGGTGATTTGTGCTGACGGTGTCACCCTTTTATTCATAATCGCCTCGGCGTGTTATGCTGACGGTGCTATTCTCTGTGTGTTCTGTGTTGTTTATTCGTCTTAGATGGCATTACTTTGTTGCCATAGAATTTCGATGGAATGTGGCGAGTCGAGGGCAGCGACTGCGATCATGACATACTGTGTTGCTGTGTTGATAATTCTGCGATAGCGTCATACAATGTTGCTGTGTTAACAATTAAATGATATCTATATCTATCTTTTACTTATCAATATTCTACATATATGTGTGTATGATGAAATTAAGTGCACGATAAGGATGATTAATTATTTTGAAGATAACTGATGCGAGGCGTATGTTCGATGAAATTGCAATAATGTTATATTTAACATACAACCAAATATATGCAAATGCAGGTAATATCGAAGATACAATTATTTTTTTTTTAAATTCGCGCACGCTTAAAGGGGTTCGCACCCTTATAATGCTCGGCTATATGCTTGGCACAGCGTGGGCGTTAACGAAAACGAGGAGAAAAGAGGAGATGTATATGAGCTTGTGTTTTAAATGTCTGTGGATCATATTGATGTTGGAAGACAGAGCTTGGCAGAGCATTCCACATACGTATTGTACGGCTGAAGAAAGAATCCCTGAACTTAACTCTACGTCCGAAGATGGGCTTGAGGGTAAACTGATGAGTATTTAGAGCGCCACGTGTATTGCGGTTGAATTCAAGAAGTGGTGGCATGCAGCTGGCTATTTTTCTTGAGCACCGCTGGTAGAAAAAGCGATAAAACAGTGACAAGCTGGAAACGTTCCTGCGGTTTTCAATTTTAATTTCTCTGTATTTGCGTCACCGATAAGTTTTATCGGGTAGTTTTGTATTCTATCTAGCTGATGCAAATTATTTTAAGGCGCACCAGACCAGATATAGGAATTGTACTTACGTTAAGGGCGAAAAAACGCCTTGTATATAGTAGCCATATCAGAGGGAGTGAAATATTTCTTGCACCGGGCTAGAAAACCTAAACATTTCGCAGCAATTTTGACGACGGTTAATATGTGGTCATTCCAACAAAGTTAGTCGTTAACGCACATACCAAGAGTTGCGAGATTTTCAGTTTCCTCGATGAAAGTGTCTTTCATGGATAATGGCATGGAATTTAGGATTCGCTTAGACGACAGGAGACAGCATTCGGTTTTGGAACCGTTAAATTGTACTCGATTGATTTCTCCCCATTGTATTATGCTGTCAAGGTCAGAATTTAACTTAACATACGTAGTGGTTTCGATTGGATTAGAAGTCACAGATAAGAGATCATTAACAAAAATGAGGAAGAGAGTCGGGGACAAAACAGAGCCCTGGCGAACGCCAGCATTTAAGTAATGACATTTAGACTTGAAACCGTCCAAAACAACTTGAATTGAGCGGTCCAAAAGATAGCTTCTAATCCAATGAAACAGTTTTTCATCGACTCCATAAGCACGCATTTTTGACAAAAGAGCTTGATGCCAAACTCCGTCAAATGCCTTAGAAATATCGGATGCAGCAGCTATGCTTTCTGCAAATTGACGCAAAGACCGATTCCACTGTTCGGTGAGATATACCATCATATCACCAGTAGAACGTTTCCCACGAAATCCATACTGCCGGTCACTAAGGATTTCGTTGGCATCAAGATATTTCTTAAGCTGAAAATTGATCAGCGTTTCCATGACCTCCGAAAGAATGGATGTAAGTGCTATGGGTCGGTAAGAAGAAAGAGACGAAGGTGCGCCTTTTTGGGTATGGGCTGAACAAAGGCTATTTTCCTAATAGATTATTAACACAAAATGTCGCCAGCGTTATGAGTTAATTCACCAGAAGAAACAAACAAACACAATCCGTTATTCTAATTGCTAAAGAATAAGGTTTCTTATTTTAACAATAGCACTTTTTTCTGTGCCGAATTAGAAGTTTAACAACGTGCGTGCTGATGTTAGCGTGCAACGAGGCGATTGGGAAACAAATGAGACAACTCTCTTTTATCGAATATGAGATTTGTTTTAAATACGATGAAATCGGATGTGTTTTCCGTGTATGTTAATATATTAAGATGGCCGGCGTGATAAAATATATACGCGATTATCCTGCTCGAAGGACCATAAAGAAATATATAATCTCCAGATTTATTTTATTGTATTTAAACACATGTATTTACGCATAAAATTTTCTTTTATGATTTTTTATTATTGCCTTTCCGCACACGACGTCAACTGACAGCAAAATTAACTTTATTATTATGAAAATCAAGACTTATTTGGTGAGAGGCAAATAAAAGAAAGAGAGAGAAAAGAAAAGATCTGGTTCTCCACACTTTTCCCCCTTTAAATTCTGACGAATTTATCCATATATCGTGGTGGAATTTACGCATAAAATTTAGCTCGTTCGTCTTGGAGCTGGTTCCTCTTGAACTTGATCGGTGATTTTTTGGAAACAGCACAAGCTTCGCAAGTTCTGACTATCTTCTCGATATCTTTGTTGATCGATGGCCAGAAAACTTTATCTTGAGCGAGGAGTTTCATGCGACTTTCGCCTGGATGGCCTTCGTGGAGCACTTCCAGAATTTTCTCGCGATATTTTGATGAAACCACGAGTCACTCGTCGTAGAAAATGAATCCTTGGATTTGCGAAAGGTGGTTTCGGACTATTTATTTTTATATGTTTTGCTTGAAATGGCCAAGAATTTGTGCTTATCATTTTTGCAAACTTGCTGAGGGTCGGGCATTGAGTTGTGGCTTCTCTGATGTACTTAGTGTTGACTAGCAGTGTTTTTAGGATTGTCAGCATGTTGCAGAATAAATCGTCCGTCTTTACTGATGCAATTACCATTTCCTCACTTGGCTGTAACTGGCTTTTGAAGAGTCTTTACAAGACGTCTGCGTAACCGAATTAGCAGTTTTCACGTATTTTATTGCCATCATTGTGAAAGCGTAATGTTGGAGCCGATTTTTCGTATATGCTGGATTTAAGTCTTTCGGAAGTTCGGAACTATCCAGTCGGAAGTTCTTTAATGTCGATGATGTGACCACAAAACTCAACACTTTTCTTACCGAACTCGCCAAATCTCATACTCCTCCATGTGCGCAATATGTTTAAAAAGGGGTACAAAGTCTTCTCTTCACATATTCATCATCATATTTGGCTCTACAACCGGAGTCCAGTCCTGGCCTCCCGCAAAAAGTCTCTCCACAGTTTTGCATCCCTTAACTCTGGGCGTCCTGGTCTACGCCATCCTTTCAGCGTAGGCTTGGCTGGCCTCGCTGTCATGTTTCATAAACCCTACCGCAAAGGACTTTCCGAGCAGGATCCTCTTCATTAATGAGAACTAGGTGTCCTGCCCACTGGAGCCTACCGAGCTTAATTCTAATACTGGGCCAACAATTTTCCGTAAGACTTTTCTCTCGAACGCGGCTAAGAGGTCAGAATGCTTGTTGCTAAGCACCCAAGTCTCGGATCCATATGTAAGTACTGGTATGATCATTGTCTTATATACCAGCAGCTTGGATGTTGTGGTTAAGTTCCTGGATCTGAAGAGACTTGACAGACTATAGTAGGCTTTGTTGGCTTTAAGCAACCGTGCGCGTATTTCTGGTTCAATGCTGTTATCGTCAGCTACAGTTGACCCGAGATAGATAAAGGATTGCACTACTTTAAATTCGCGCTCCACTATTTTAATTGCGGGACCAATGTTGGATCTTCTAGTCGCAGACGTGGTCACCATGTACTTTGTTTTGCTCTCATTTATGTGCAGCCCAAATTTTGTGCCGCCTGCTCTATCTGGATGAAAGCTTCCTGTAGAGCTCTTGGGTTTCATGTATTAATATAAAATTATATAAATACTTCTAAAAAAATTAAGTTACAATAATTGTACCTATACTGCTTGTATACAATGTTTTTAGCTTCACCTTCAAAAATAAATAAATTTTTAGGTCAACCCAACCCAGAGCAAGCAAAATAAAAATGTCCGTGGGAAAAACATGACGATCTTAAATCTATACACCGCAGTACTTAATAAACTGTCCGACTTATTGATCGTCATCGAAAACGCAAGTTTTACTGGAAATTAAAATTTAAAAGGTAGTTCCGTCGAAATGAGTGCTATCTGTATGATAAAAACTATTTCACACTGTCCCTTTTCTGTGAAGATAGTCAATTATATTTCCCGCCATCTCTTTTACGCACAGTCTTGTGCCGTTGAAAAGTTTTGGTGAGTCGAGAATCCGTAGTAAAATAATTGGAGATCAAACTGTAAGACGATGTTGTGGCAATCCAGACGAATTAAGTGAATTTAGGAACTCAGTTAGAAAATTAACTTCCTCATCAGTATCGTACACTTATATTCAGTGACTACGCCTTTTAACATGGCAAGTATTTGATTGTTTATTTCGTGGTTGTCTCCATTTTTAGAAGCAAGAATGGCCCCTTCTAGCAACTGGTTCAAAATGTTATAGTTTTTAGAAACAGCCGGATAAATAGAATTTATAAGTTCAGCGGCAGATATCAAAAATCGATGTCAATTTAACATATCCATAAAATACGGCTACTAATCTACCTTTTCCAATTTGAAGTTGGGGCGACAATGTCCTCACCCCAAAACTCGTCGCCAAATGGTCGCCGAGTACCATTCTATACACCACTATTCATCTCAGCGACCCCGAAAACTATGGGATCGACACTAATATCGGTCACCCTCCACTTTTCGGGGAGACATCTCACCCATAGGAATGTCCTACCAACACTATTAATCTCAGTGGCCCCGAGAACTATTGAATGGACACTAATATCGGTCAGCCCCCTCAGGTGTCGAACCCATACCCCTAGAACTGTGTTCCCATCACCATTCAACTCAGCGACCCCGAAAACCATAGAATCGACACTAATATCGGTAACCCCCCACGCCTCCGTTATCGACCCCATCTCCCTATAACTGTCTTACCATCACCGTTCAAATCAGCGACCACAAAAACCATAGAATCAACACTAATATCTGTCACCCCCCATTCAGTTATCGACCCCTTCCCCCTAGAGCTGTCTTACCATCACCATTCAACTCAACGACCACCAAAACCATAAAATCAACACAAATATCGTTCACCCCCCCACCCCCTAAAGTTATCGACCCCATCCATCTAGAGCTGTCTTACCATCACCACTCAAATCAGCGACCACGAAAATCATAAAATCGACTCTAATACCGTTCACCCCCCCCCCCATCAGTGTCGACCCCATCCCCATAAAGCTGTCTTACCATCACCATTCAACTCAGCAACCACGAAGACCATAAAATGGACATTCACCCTCACCCCCCTCAGTTATCGACCCCATCCACCTAGAGCTGTCTTACCATCACAATTCAACTCAGCGACCCCAAAAACCATAGAATCGACACTAATAACGCTCACCCCCCACCCCCTCAGTTATCGACCCCATCCCGGTAGAGCTGTCTTACCATCACCATTCAACTCAGCAACCACGAAAACCATAGAATCGACACTAATATCGGTCACCCCTCCCATCAGTTATCGACCCCATCCCCCTAGAGCTGTCTTACCATCACCATTCAACTCAGGAACTACGAAAACCATAAGATCGACACTAATATCGCTCACCCCCCCCCATTAAGTTATCGACCCCATCCATCTAGAGCTGTCTTACCATCACCATTCAACTCAGCAACCACGAAAACCATAAAATCGACACTCACCCCACCCCTCCTCCGTTATCGACCCCATCCCCATAGAGCTGTCTTACCATCACCGTTCAAATCAGCGACCACAAAAACCATAGAATCAACACTAATATCGGTCACCCCCCATTCAGTTATCGACCCCTTCCCCCTAGAGCTGTCTTACCATCACCATTCAACTCAGCGACCACCAAAACCATAAATACAACACAAATATCGTTCACCCCCCCCCCCCTTAAGTTATCGACCCCATCCATCTAGAGCTGTCTTACCATCACCACTCAACTCAGCGACCACGAAAATCATAAAATCGACTCTAATACCGTTCACCCCCCCCCCATCAGTTATCGACCCCATCCCCATAAAGCTGTCTTACCATCACCATTCAACTCAGCAACCACGAAGACCATAAAATCGACATTCACCCCCACCACCCTCAGTTATCGACCCCATCCACCTAGAACTGTCTTACCATCACAATTCATCTCAGCGACCCCAAAAACCATAGAATCGACACTAATAACGCTCACCCCCCCCCCCTCAGTTATCGACCCCATCACCGTAGAGCTGTCTTAACATCACCATTAAACTCAGCAACCACGAAAACCATAAAATCGACACTCACCCCCACCCCCCATCAGTTATCGACCCCTTCCCCCTAGAGCTGTCTTACCATCACCATTCAACTCAGCGACCACGAAAACCATAGAATCAACACTAATATCGGTCACCCACCCCCCCTGCGGGAACATAACTCACTCATAGGAGTGTACTACCAGCACTATTCGTCTCGGCGATACCGAAAACGGTGGGTCCGACACTAAAATCACCTGCCACGCCTCCCTCAGCCAAAAAACGTGCTACCCCCCACCACCTATATTTGATTCCACATAGTAACTAATATGTATACCAAGTTTGGTTGAAATTGGTCAAGGCGTTCCAGAGCTAGTTAGGCACAAATATATATATACAAATATACAAATAAATTCTCTATTTTGTATATAAAGATAAATCAAGATACCTAAATCATATTTTATTAGCATTTAACTCTATAAAATATAAATCAATACTGAAGGTCGAGACTTATTTGGTGAGAGGCAAATAAAAGAAGGAGAGAGAGATAGATTAAAAGGAGAAGAATATAGATCTGGTTCTCCAAACTTTTCCCCCTTTAAAATATGACGAAGTCATCCAAATCTCTTGGTGGAATGCTAGCATTAGCTTGTTCGGTTCTTCTTGAACTTCTTCGTGTGACCTACAAATTCGTCACTTTCGTTCAAGTTGTTGTCGATTGATTGATTCGCTCTCCTGAAGTAGTTTCGACTGCGATGTTGTAATTCACCCTACTTTCAACGATTTTTGCTGGAGCGCAGTTCCATTTTTCTTTTGATTCTTGTAACTTGTAGAAGACTTCAAATTCTCCATTTTAATTTTTTCGTTGCTCAAATTTGATTTGCTTTCTTTGGACATGAGCAAATCCAAGGATGTTTTCATCTTCCGATTGTTTAGCAACTCTGATGGAGACTTCATGCCTAAGTTATATGATGGTGTTCGACGATAGTTCAACAGGAACTTTCGCAGCTTCTGGTCGACGTTTCCTTTTTCCTTCTTTAGAACTGTTGTTACTAGATCAACGAATCGATCGGCAAGACCATTCGACTAAGGACTGTAAGGCCATTTGCTGTAGGCATCGACGATTACAAAGAAGAAGTCTCTGTTTACTGGTCCAGCGTAGTCAATGAGAACTCCTGACAATAGTTTATTCGGAATCTGCCAAAGTTTTAAGTAACATTTGATCGGTAATTTTCTGGAAACAGCACAAACTTTGCAAGTTCCAGAAAATTTTATCTTGAGCGAGGAGTTTGATGTGACTTTCGCCTCGTCTTGCTTCGTCTTGACTGATGCAATTACGATTTCCTCACTGGGCTGTAGCTGGCTTTTTATGAGTCTTGACAAGATGTCTGCGTAACCAAATTCGTCAGTTTTCACGTATTTGATTGTGAAATCATAGGCCATCACTGCGATAGCGTAACGTTGGAGACGATTTGGCGTATATGCAGGAATTCCGTCTTTCTTGCCAAATATCGCCATTAAGGGTTCGTTGTCAATCTGGATCTCGAATTCTGCCGTAAACGTTGCTGTGTGCTTTCTTCAGACCGAACGCAAGATTCCTTCTGTATTTGAGGATCATTTCTTTCTGTAGCGTTGAATGTGGCTGAATAGTGCATTATAGGATGCAAAGTACCATCGTCAAATTCGTGCATCACCACTGCTCCCATACCGTAATCTGATGGGCGGTTCGTTGCTCAAAATGTTCTTGAGGTCGCTGCAAGCCTTCTCGTGTTGATCTATCCATACGAATTTGACATCTTTCGTCAGCAACTTGTCGAGGATTCTTCGTCGCTCTTTCATGCCTTTGATGAATTTTCCGTAGTAATTGACTGCTTTAGGAACGATCGGAGCTGTGATACATCTTTTGGAGTCGGAAGCTCTCTGAGGGCTGCCAGTTTGTCCGTATGTGGTTTTTTTCCACTCTTGTCTATGATGTGAACACAAACCTCAACACGTTTCTTACCGAACTCGCATTTTTTCAACTGTAGCTTGAAACCATATTTTCTGATGCGCTTCATGGCTTTGAAGAGCTGCTACTCGTGCTATTGATCGTCGATGAAATCGTGAGCTGTGATGCCAGCGAGAATTGTGTTGACGATTTTCTGGAAAATGCCAGGAGCTGTCTTCACACCTTGTTGCAGTCGGTTGACGTGGAATATGCCGATGTAAGTATTGATGGTAATCAGTTATTTGGCTTGTTCATCGTTTTCGACTTGGAGATATGTATCTCCTAGGTCAATTTTGCTGAACACTCTTTTGTCTGCCAAGCTTGCGAAAATTTCTTCTGATGTTGGCAATGGATACTGATTTGGCTCCAGATTGCTGTTGAGTCCAGATGAGTAATAACCACATATTCAAATGTTGCCGTTATTCTTCTTGACTGCAACTATTGGAGCTGTTGATTCGGAGTAAGAGACAGGTGATTAGACTCCGAAATGTTGGAGGCGTTCAAGTTCTGCTTGTACTGCCGGACCTGGTCAAGCATTGCGGAATGCTGGTTTCGCTTCTGGATTCAGTGTCATGGAAGTTTCGACTTTTGTGCAGCATCCGAGACCTTCCGAGAAAACTTCAGCTTTTCTTATTTTGCTTGTCAAGTTATCATTGTGATTGATGCTGTTCACGGATACTGTGTTGAGTGGAACTCCCCACAACTTTAAAGCGTTTAACCAACGGATTCCGAATAGGTTAAATTATCGATTGGCTACAAAGCACTCAGCGTATTCTTCAACTCCATTCAATTTGATGACGCATGGAAAAGTTCCAAGCAGTGGAGCTTCACTCCCGGGTGCGCTGCCTGCTGGTTTTGAGATACTCTGAGGGGTTGGTTTTCCAAGGCAGCTTCAGTTTCTTTTCGGCATGATCGTTATGTCTCAAGCTGTGTCGAGTTGTAGCTTCACGTTCGCGCCGTTGATCTTTGGTTCAAAAAACTTGCGTTTCGCGGCATTGTTGACTTCGCTGAATTGATTGCCTTGAAGGCCTGCTTCTTGAGCATTTTTGTTGGGTCTCTCGATCTGCTGCTTTATAAAATCTTTATAACTTTGACAGTTGTTCAAGCTCTTGCATTTTTCGCTAGTCTTCGCTTTGTAAGGACAATTGAATACTCGGTGCTGATCACCGCACGCTAGACAGGTTCGAGCTTTCTTTTGAAAAGAGCTAGTTCTGCCAGATGATGCTTTCTTTTTCGGCTGGACCGCTTTGACTTCGAACTCTTCGACGACTTTGGTTTTGTTGCGCTTCAGGCAAACGATTCTATCTGCTTCGCTAACCAGATCCTGAAGCATACGTTTTTTGAACACTTTAATTTGCTGAGGATCGGTGAGAGCTTCGAGTTGTGCAGAGTATGCGTCGACTGTGGCGTGTAGCTTTTCAAGGATCAACGAATTGTTTTTGTACTTCAGTCCACTGATGAACAACAAAACGTTCAAGTCATCTGGTGTGCAGTTTTTGATGTCAAACTTTTTAGCGTGCTTGCTGATTCATGTTGCGTAGAATGAATAAGCTTCTTTCTAGGCCTTTTTTAACTCGAAGCATTTGTGTCAGAGTGCGAATCTTGTTTCGCGGTATCCGAATAATTGCTTTAATTTTAAATAAATTCGTCGAAATCTAGTTCCGTAGGCTTTTTCGGTAGTACGTAATCAGCAAGGGTTTGATAGTTTTCTTTTGAAATCTTGCTGAGCACAAGCTGGATCTTCATTTGTGGCGTTAGTTCAGTTGGCACGTACATTTCGTGTCTATTGAACCACGTCTCGAATATTCTGTTATCTTTCGGATTATATTTGAACTATGTGATTCGCAGCTTTATTGATCTTGCGTGGATTCGAATCGATTACTGCTTCTTGTTCTACTTCGCCAGCTTGGCCTAAGCGTTGACCTGCGAGAAGTTGCATTATTTGAGCCATTTGACCTTGTTGCTGAGCTTGAATTTTTCTCGCAGCATTTGCTTCTTCTGCTTGTTGCAGTATTAGCTTCATAAATTTCTCCATGTCTGAAAGTCTAAGGTTATGCACGTGTTAATCTCAAACATTTTTTTTCCGATAAATTCCTTAAAATCTTCGTCGCCACTGTTGTAACTCTGTAGTAATACGAATGAGGTACAAACAAAATTTTTATTTTTTTTAAATATTTTATTAGAACATAACTCTATGAAATATAAATCAAGATTGAAGGTCGAGACTGATTTGGTGAGAGGCAAATACAAGAAAGAGGGAGAAAATGAAATGTCTATTTGACAAATAATTCGTAACAAATTTGTGTCTAGACTACACACTTAATAACTTAGAATTAAATTTTTATGACCCATAAATGGGTCATCCTTCTGTGGTTGATGCAATTTGTTACTAAATTGCTTAATCTAGATTAATAACTTTAAATTAAATTATTATGTGATTCATAAATGGGTCGTCGCTCTGTGGCTCATGCAGCAGTTTGCATATTTCGGAAAGTTGTCATTCTGTGGCTGATGCAGCAGGTTAATATTGTCATAAGTTCCTAGTGCAGCGCAATCGGTAATTTTAGCTGATGGTTTGATTGTTTATTTTTTTGCACTTATATAGTATAGCATGTGCCTGCATTTAGCTTCCCGGTATCTTATCTTCTTTGCTGATGTAACTAACGCTGGTGTTCTCTAAACGGGTTTTGCGTACGGAAATGGTTGAAATTAAAGTGATCAGAAGTATGGTTGATATTAGTCCTCCTAAATACCAATGCTGATTCCCCTGTGGTATCCAGTTGATATGGTCAAGTTCATTTGAAAGCTTTACCTGGAGTAGCACAAGGCGTGGATCAGTGGGTTCCTTCTCGCTTATGTTTATTTTAGGTGGTGATGAGCTATCTTTTATTGAGAAAGTTTGGATGCCCATGTTTATTTTCGACTTCGTTGGTAAGAGATATAACTTCAAATATATTGCAGCCTGGGAACTTTTCCAGACTTACCTCTGTTAAGAGTGGGATAAGAGAGTCGTTGCACACCAAATGCACTTAATTGGACTTTGATTTATAAATGACTGCAAGATCACTTCGAATATGATAGATCTTATCGTACTCTGGGCTGACCGTGGTTATTTTGCAGGTTCTTAAAAGTGAATCGGTTGATGGAATTTGTAGTATTTCCATCCAGCACCTATTCAAATATTTCTCTTCAACTTTATCGTAGGTACCGTTACTCAGATCTACGGCTTGCGATAGCTTAAAAAATGTTTGGTTGTCCGAACTAATCATGGTTTGTTGTACGAAGTTTTTATTATGCAGCAGAATAGCGAGAGAATCAACTGTTGGAATACTGATATACACATACTCAGAAAATCTTTTGATTGAACTAGGGGGATGCTGATTGACATAACAACCATTTCTTGACAAATTGACTTCGTTATTTTGTTGAAAGTGAATATTGAGGACTCATCGAATACAGGTGGTAATGCACAAAATTCCAGTCCCTTATTCATGCGGCTACCATGTTCTTTTAGGGCTGTCGCTGGTCGGATGTTAATGATGTTCTGTTTGTTCATCTAAATTGATGCTGATGATTGGTGCTGTCGCTGGTCGGATGGTAATGATGTTCTGTTTGTTCATCTAAATTGTGCTCGCAGAATAGGCATTTATCTGCTCTTGAATTCGAAGCTGCTGTTGTTGTCTATGAGGTCATCAAGTTGCATTTCCACAGCTTTTTACTCAGTCGGTAATGTTAGTCATGAGGTAGGATTCCCTACGTATTCTACTTTTTAGATAAATGATTTGCTGCTCCAGATTGCCTTGCCTTGATAGGCTATACCGGGAGTCATCAGTACGTGAGGAGCGTATTTAAAATCATCATTTTGTTAACACTGGCTGTACGTTTCGAACGTCCTTTGGGATAGCTTCCGATGATACCTGCATTCACTCTCGAGGCTTCGATGCTAACCGCTTCTATTACAGTCTGGCAGTGTTAGCTTAATTGCCTAACGGACGTACAAATCGACTCCGATTTAACTGAATGCAGGTGCTGGAGAGATGCGTTCTGGTGGTAGAACCCCCATGATCGTCTGGATAGTATAAGCCTTCCATCGATTGTATGTATAAAGCTCCGGATACATTTCCTAATTCAAGACCTCACAGCAGGAATCCAGAATTCTACTCTTATCAGATGCTCCGTCAAGGAATTTCTCCTATAATGGTTATTGTGGTGTGTCTGGTGAACATTCAGGTCAACTAAGTGGTATTAAGTTAATATTATTGGATTCTACTAGCTCTCTGATAGATTGGTAAGGGAAATCCTTCTCCCTGTGCGAAGAATGCCGTTTGAGTCCAGAATAAAATTTTTTTCACGGTCTCTCTCAGGTACCAGGAACTGGCAGAACATCTTTTAGAAGTAGCTGTTGAAGATAAATTCGTATTATCGATTCTGAAACTAGTTTCCTAGTGCAGGAGCATTGGCTTTCCAAGTAATGGGTACGCTATAACGACAGTTTTTTGTGCGCGTGTGTTTTTCGATGAATAATTTCTCGCAATAACAATCTTCATCAATGTTCCCTTTGGTTGGCTGGCATATCCCAGAAATCTATTAATGTTTGCTCAAACTCTGGAGTGTTGTGCTTGTGTTGAGTTGAGCTTTTATTTCAAATACCGCTACCTAGATCACCAGGTACACTCCACCAACCAAGGTAAGTATTTTGTGGTTGGAGCCCTCCCTTTTTTCTATGCCAGGTCAAAACAGTGTTGATAATACCGGTCTACCTAATAAGAGTGGTAAGTGTGTAGGTTTTTTAAAATGTGGTTCTGAAAGTGGCTTGTCTTTTGAGGACTTCCAGGCATTCTGGAAAGCGAACCAGAGACACTTTTAAATGAAGGCTTTTATATTTATGAATGGTAGGTCCGGATGATAAAGCTTAAATTTTATGCTAGCAATAGAACGGACCATTCATATCTCTCCTCCTACTCCGATGACTTTGACCTGAGTTTGTTTTCTTGGCAATCGTAATTTTTGTACTAAATCGTCGGGTATGTTATTTAGTTGGCAGCTCTGATCTAGTAAGCAGCGAATAGGGACATATTCATTGTGTTTAGCAAAAGCTGTCGGTAGCAGCACATTAGAGGACTTTTCAGATTCATTTTGCACAGGTAGGTCCTTTTTCTTGTTGTCGGCTCAGTCTGGATCGAACTCTGTTGATGATTCAGCATCCTCTTGGATCGTTTGGCGTTGGGGTAGAGCTATTAAAGCTCTTGGGTTGTCAAACCTTCGATCTTTAAGAGATAAGGCTATGTGCTAATTGTCCCCAGTCAGGTCTAGATCATGAATTGCCTCCAATGGCTTCCCAGTCAGCATAGATTTGAGCAAAGCAAAACGATCAATGGTTGAGATTTGAATTCTTGGCATCAGTGAATTAAACTGCTCCTTGAACTCAGGATACTTCGTGATGTATCCATTATACTCAAGTAAGCTAACTTTCGGGATTTTGATGCCAGTACGTGATCCTGAGGCGGACTCGCGGTCAAGTGTGAGTCTTGCTATAGCATGTAGCAGTGCTTCGGTCATCTGGGATGGGTGTAGCATTCTGGACCATGGCTGCTGTGGTGGATTGATTTTGACTTGACTTGTTGACTTGTCGACGACTCTGAAACTCCGGCTATTTGAGATGAATTCGGTTTGGGATCCATGGTCGATCAGGTTTCGGGAGCCTAGCTGGTTCCTGGACAGACCCAATCTTTGCTATTATCAGTCTCCTGTTCATCCTCTATAAGTTGGAGGGAGTGTTTTCCTTGTGTAGTCATCAACAAATACCAAAATGTATTTTGCACGTCCCAAACTGGCTACATGCAATGGACCGCACAAATCGGAGTGAATTATCTGTAACACATTATTTGCTCTTGGTCCTGTATGGTTGAATGGAAAACGGCTTTGTTTCCCTTTGAGACAAATTTCGCAATTCCACTTACCAATAGTTGGAAATCTTTGACTACCACAAAACCGATCACTAAGCTGCCGAAGAGTAGCAGTATTTAAATGTCCTATTCTTCTATGCCATAGGTTGTACTACTTTTCAAAATCGTTCGCCAAGAAAACTCTTTCTTTTCCAGGAAAATCCAGTTTGAATAAATCACCATCAAAAGATCCTATAGCGACTAATTGCTTCTTGGAATTATAAATTCTGCGGCCTTTTGCATCAAAGACAACTTTATTGCCTTTACGCACCATTTGACTCACTGAGAGAAGATGTACACTTAAATTAGGAATGCGCAATACATTCTCCACCTTCACATTTGAGTCAATTCCTGTAGCAACTGGCAAGTACAGATTTCCACTACTTTGGACTTTTAAGTGTGTATTATTTGCCAGCTTGACTAATATTTGTTTGCTTTGACTAATATCGGACATGAGCACAGGATTTGTGCACATGTGTGCAGATGCACCGGAGTCAATGTACCATGCACCATGCTGTGAGCCGGTTTTGCCTGTTAGGACAATTCCGTGCAAAATATGCTTTGTTGTTGCATTCAAAACAACGAGGTACACCACTGTTGGTTTTGCCAATATAAAATCTGTTGCCATCGTTATTACTGCTGCTACCGTTGCTCCTACCGCCACCGCTCTTCTTCCCAAATCTTCGCTACCCTTTTCCATAAAATGCCACTATTTCTCCATCATCCATCTTGAAGAATTTTAGTTTTGAGTCGCTGGTGTACCACAATTTTCGATGCACATTTTAAAAATCTGTTGTAATAAAGGCAATCACTATATTAAAATAATTCCTTTGAATGTTACGATAAATAACTATATATTTGCTTTAAGAAATATATCTTCTTTTTATAGTCTGGGCCCGTAACCTGTTGAAATTGCTTCAGTGGAAATAAAACTTAGGCAGGAGCAAAAATAAAACACGCATTATTCGTTTCGAAGATGGCCAAGAAGAGAAAGACCAGAATATATATTTCTGACATTACAATTGACAGCATGAACAAGAACTGTCTTATATACAAAATATTTCTAGTCAATATGCCAAGTTTGCTTCTAAAAAGAATTTGTTCTATGTCGTCTATATGATGTAGAAAAAGATTTATATCGTAATTGATTTGATAAATGTTTTGAACGTAGTCTATTTCGTCTTGTAATTTATTGATATCGTTTTAATTTAATATGTTAATGTTATTTAAAAACTGTGTGATGTTTAATTGTTGCTTTTGAATATGGTCTGTTATGTATTTTATTTGTTGAGAAATTTTGAGAAATTTTAGAATTAAAGGAGACCTGTTTGTTGTTTTCTAAAATTAATACATTATTATTTGAAGTAAGGGCTTCTAATTGGGTTTTTATTTCGATCTCATCTTGTGAGTCCATTGTTCCTGCTAAGTATTTTAGTCCTCTACCTAATATATTTATAAGCGCTCGCTTACCTTTAGAATGTAGTCTAAGATTGTATATTTTTTGTTTTAAGTGTCTATAGTTATGTACTTAATGTATTGAACATTGGGTTGTTGTACCGATTTTTTTATTAAGTTTAAATTTTCGTTTATGTAATTCATTGTATTTTCTATTTCTGTGATATGTAAAGGGTGTTTTTTTGGGAGGTTTGTTTTTCCGATAGATGTCGTTTTATTTTATGACAGTTGTTTTGACAGCTCAAAGTGGCATTTCTACTCAGTATTGTTTGGCAAATCATTATGAAAAAAAAAAAAAAAAAAAAAATGACATTTGTGAAAAATAGTCGTGGTAGCCATATGCCAGAAATTGTGTTTAAATGTTAAATGCCAAAAAATTATCTACCAAATAAAAAAAAATTTTGGTCATTTCATAATTTTATATGTGCTTTATTCAAAAAAAAAATCGGCAACCTCTTAAAAAAACACCCGTTAGATATAACACCCGTTAGATATATGTTTGTTGTTGTAATTTTTATTTTTTTGTTGAAAGCAATATAGCATTTATTGAAAATTCTTATTTGTATTATTCGTAAGGAACCAGAATTTGTTTTAAAAATTGCTATTTGCCTTTAAAATATGTTTAGAGGAGATTTGGTGATTGGAAATATATTAATGTTTTCGATTTCTCCATTTTCTTTATTGAGATTTAATTTTATTCTTGAAAGAGCATCTGCGTTTTTATTTAGTGTTCTTTTTTGTATTTAATTTCGTAATCAAATTCTGATAATTTTAGTCTCCATTTTACAAGTTTTGAATTGGGTTTTTTAATTGAGAAGAGCCAAGTTAATGGTTACATCATGGTTCGATCAAGAATTTTCATCCGAAAAGATATGGTCTGAAATATTTTGTTGACGAGATAATTGCTAATTATTCTGTTTCTATTGTACTGCAATGAACATGAACATTAAGTGTACGGCTAGCATAACATATTGGGTGATTATCTTGCGAAAGTACTGCGCCGAACGCGTAGTTACTAGCATCAGTTGTAAGAGTAAATTTCTTAGTTAACATCCCAATTCTGACGAAAGACATCTTGGCTATGACAATTTTTGGTATGAGGTTTTTATTAAGAGGAAAGTCTTTATTGGTATTCTGATGTTGGTAGTCTTAAAATACCTCTTAATATCTCTCCAAATATTTTGGAGACTATTCGATTGTTTTTTTTTTCGAAAGTTTTTGAAATAACAGTAAGTAAATTTATAATATGTATTTAATAATTATTTTCTTTTGCAACATAATTATGTATTTTTTACTTTTCTAAATGTAGATGGAAAATACACGTAATGCTCGTTCTGCTCGAACAACTAATGAGCAATTGGAGGCATATATTTCCTTCCTGGAACAAAATCCTCAATTTTTGGCCGGAAAAAACACTCCGGAAAATGTAAATAATATGAGTGAAAAGTGGGAGGAGTTGGCCATCAAGCTGAATGCGTTAAAAGGGCCACACAAAAATTCAAAGGATTGGAAAATGGTAATCTATTTACAAATTTCTTACGTTCAACTTGTATAAAATCTTTTAATTGTTCTTTTAGTCTCTAACGCACTGGAAGCACCAGCTCAAATCCAGAGCCAGGAAAATAAAAATTGACCAAACAACTACCGGAGGCGGTCAGGCCACAACTAGCTTCATGACTTCCTTTGAAGAGAGGGCACTGAATGTATTCGGTGATATTTCCGTTTTGGGCGACAGCGAAGTACCATTGCTTGGGATTAATGTAAGAATTAAATTCGTGTATTCTGTTATTCTGTGTTGTGGGGGGGGAATGAAGATATAGAGCGAGGAGCAAATATGCCATCAGCTAGTGTAGCCACAGCTAGGGCTCCCAAAAAAAGAGCATATGCCTCAGGAGGTGCTGCTACTTCTTTTTCCGCTATATCGGAATGCGCCAAAAAAATCGCCAATTTAGCAGAAGGTTTGTAGTGTACGGGCTTTGTTTAAACACCTAAATCGACTTTTTAATACACCAAATGCGCGTTCCACTGCATTCCTAGCTTTGATGTGAATTTTATTGAATCGTTCCTCTTGACTAGTAGCTGGTTGGTTAAATGGAGTAAGAAGCCATGGTTCTAAGGGATAACCACTGTCTCCTATCAACCAATTATACCTCCGATTTTCATGGTTCTCAATTAAATGGAAACGTACTGGTGTTGTCGCCCAAATTGCAGAATCATGGACGCTTCCTGGATATTTTGCATTGGCTGGTAAAAATTCGAGATCGGAGTCAACAATCTAACATAGAAAATACATAAATTTAGCAAACTTTACAAACTTTTTTCTTTCATTTCATTTTAGTTCATTTTTACCGCTTCCACATTAATACTATGGTACCCCTTCCTATTTATATACAACCGGGCTGGTCATTCAGGATCATATGTAGGAGGAGCCACGATGCTCACATGAGTGCAGTCGATAGCACCGATTACTCCTTTAATGCCGAACTTATTGTAAAACCTGCAACATTTAATATTGTAGAAAGGATGCAAAAGTCAGCAACAATCTTAATTTTAATCACCCTTCTTTTATTTTATTTTTTAATTCCTGATCCTGGCAAAATTGTATTTGGGAAGCCAGCTTGGAGACTAGCAGGTTACATAAGCATGTAATGGTCCGGGATACACTCGGCTGGCTCATTGGTAGCAAATAGTTTGACGCTACGCTTTTCTGATATGAGCCATGGCCCAAGAAATTGAGAGTTGTTAATACCTGTGAATTATTATTATTATTATTAGTTATAAAAGTAAAGGTACTCGTATATACCCGAAACGCAAATGGAATGCTAGATGTTTCATTATAATGGGGCTCTAACTGACTAATTAGTATTTGGGCTAATAATTTTGGAAGCCGAAAAAACTGACGGAAAACCTCTTCCTCAATTTCAAAAGGGTTTGATGTATCCCGCAAATATTGAAGGCGCTCCTTTCGATTTTCACTATTGAAATACAAAGCATGTATTAAAAATTAAAATATGTGCAGTTAACTATTCATAAAACCATACCGTTCTTCCTCATCGGCCAAAAGTGCCAATAATTCTAACAATGACTCCATATTCTTATTTTGTTTTTTATTATTGAAATTTTGAAACACCAATATTATATATTTTTAAACTAATAGTTTTTTATATTATAAAAACGTACTCTACATACACTGCTTTCAATGACAATTGTCAAATTTATGATGCGTAAGACCACCATATTCGTTGGTCTTACCTAAGAGGTTTTTTAAGAGCAATCATAGGTAAGACCATGTACAGAATACGAATTAAGAGGTTTTGGTCTTAGCTAAGAGAAAACTCTTAGTTATGAGCTTTTTTACCTCTGTGACTATACCTCAGAATTGGGCTGTAAGTCAGGATATGTTAATATTGGACCACGTGTAAATAGTTTTTTAAGTGTATTGAAGCTTTCTTGATATCTTATATCTGAAATGTTTATTTCAGCATCCTTTTTTTAAAAATAATGTCATTGGTCTCGCTATCAGTGAATAGTCTTTAATAAATTTCCTATAGTAACCAGTGAGTCCTAGGAATTGTTTAATTTGTTTTGTAGTTTTCGGAATGGAAAAATTTGTCACGCATTCGATTTTTTTAGTGTTTGGTTTTATACCGTCCTGTGTAACTATGTGACCAAGGAATTCTGTTTCCTTTTTTAAGAATTCTGATTTGTCTAATTTAATCTTTAAGTTAGCTCTTTTTAAACAATTGAAAATTAAATTAATAGAGTTTATATGTTCTTGTAACGACGTTGAAAAGGTGATAATGTCATCCATATATACTAAACAGATCTTATTAATATGATCCTTAAGGATATTATTCATAAGTCTTTGAAATGTCGCTGGGGCTGTCTTCAGTCCAAACGGCATTCGTAAGAATTCATAGTGTCCTTCTTCTACATTAAAGGCTGTCTTATGAACATCTTTTTCCTCAATTTCTATTTGATGAAATCCCTTTAGCTAAATCAAGGATTGTGAAATAATGGCATCTGCCCAGTTTATCTAATATTTCATCAATATTTGGTAGAGGGTACTTGTCGTCTATTGTAAGTTCATTTTATTTACGATAGTCTAAATAAAGCCTCCACTTTTGTTTACCGCTTGCGTCGACCTTCTTCGGTACGATTTAAACGGGGGCGGAATAAGGCGAAAAACTCGGTCTTATTATTTTATTTTCGAGGAGTTCCTGAATCTTTTGTTTGACTTCATCTTTAAGGATATATGGGTACCTATATGATTCCACTTTTAATGGTACGTTGTCAATCGTGCGAATTTCATGCTTTATTGCATTTGTAAATGTTAGGTTTGAAACTTCTTGATAAAAGATATCTGAGTATCAATTTATTATTTTTGATAATTTTTGTTTTTCTTCTAAGTTTAAATGTTGAGTTCGTAGTTTCATCAGTGGTATATTTTTCAGTTCATCTAATACACAAAAGTTTTCATAGGGCCTATGCATTTTACATTGGTTTGAATTTCAATCTTATAATTTTCAACGTTGTAAATTCCTTCATCAGCAATAACTTAACCTTCCAAGAACATCTTTTTTTTGAGATATGCTAAACCTTTTTGCTGGTTTACTAATAAATGTATGGTATGCTGTTTTGAATTTTGGAACAAGATTTTTATTGTTTGGCCATTTATTTGTAATAGATTTTGTTTATAATCTAATTTAGCGTTAAATCTTTTTAGTATGTCATTGCAAATTAAACCGTCATATTTATCATGGAATGCACAAACTAAAAACTCGATTTTTTGCTCAGAAATTATATTATATTATATAAATTATAATTTATATTAAGCTGTAATGTTTTAATCTGAGTTTTATTTATTGGTACTCTCCATTTAGGGTTACAAAGGCCTGTGTTTATAACGGGTGTTTTTTTAAGAGGTTGCCGATTTTTTTTTTGAATAAAACACATATAAAATTATGAAATGACCAAAATTTTTTTTTATTTGGTAGATAATTTTTTGGCATTTAACATTTAAACACAATTTCTGGCATATGGCTACCACGACTATTTTTCACAAATGTCATTCTGGAGGTCCAATTTTCCAGCACTTTTTCAAGCATTTGAGGGCGTATGTCAGCAATGACACGTTGAATATTGGTTTCCAAAGCGTCAATCGATTGAGGTTTATCCACATAAACCAATGACTTCACGTATCCCCACAAAAAGTAATCGAGTGGCGTCAAATCGCACGAACGCGGAGGCCAATTCACCGGACCATTTCTCGAAATAATGTTGTCGTTGAAAGTTTCTTTCAATAAGTCGATTGTTTCACGTGCTGTATGGCAAGTGGCACCATCTTGTTGAAACCACATTTCATCCATATCCATATCTTCAAGATTTGACAACAAAAACTCATTTAACATGGTTCTGTATCGATTTCCATTCACGGTAACGCGTCGTCCTTCCTCATTTTTAAAGAAATATGGACCGATGATCCCACCAGCCCATAGACCGCACCAAACAGTACATTTATCAGGATGCATTGGTAATTCTTGAACGGCGTGTGGATTATCTTTGCTCCAAATGCGACAATTTTGTATGTTGACGTATCCATTTAACAAAAAATGCGCCTCATCACTGAAGAGAATTTTACGGTAAAAAAATGGATCTTCGTTCAATTGATTTAACGACCAATCACTGAATTCACGGCGCAAACGATGGTCGTGTGGCTTTAATTCTTGCACCAATTGAATTTTGTATGGCACCAAACCCAAATCTTTACGTAAAATTTTCCATAAAGTCGATGGACAAAGTCCAATTTGCTGAGCACGACGACGAATCGATAAATTGTCGTTTTCTTCGACACTGGCCTCAACGACAGCAATATTTTCTTCTGTACGAACTCTTCTCATTCTTGTCGGTGGCTTGGCATCCAAAAGAGTGAATGTAGACCGAAATTTGGTAATTACGTTCTTTATGGTGGTCTCTGACGGACGATTATGTGCACCATAAAATTCACGAAGTGCTCTATAAACATTTTTAATTGAACACTGATTTTGAAAATAAATTTCCACGATTTGAAAACGTTGTTCTGGAGTTAACCTATTCATAATGATTTGCCAAACAATACTGAGTAGAAATGCCACTTTGAGCTGTCAAAACAACTGTCATAAAATAAAACGACATCTATCGGAAAAACAAACCTCCTTAAAAATCACCCTTTAATAGAGTTTGTTGCTCCAGTATCGATAATAAATTTTAATGGATTTTTATTAGATTTAATTTTTACGTATGGTAAGTCACCTTTGAGGCTTGTTAGGGAAAACTGTTCGCTTGATTCGCATTTTTTTTAACACTTGGTAAATTATCTTGAAGGTCGCCTAAAAATCTATTATAGTTTTGGTGTCTACTGTCGTATCTGTAATTATTGTTGGATTGCCTATACCTGTTCTGATTTTGATTAAATCTATTATTAAATTGTACATTTTGGTTTTGATCATTAAATTGTCTGTTCCTATTCTTATGTTGTACATATCTATGACTGTTAAATTGTTCGTTTTTATTTTGATTTTGTTCGCATTTATTATAATTAAATTGTTCATTTCTGTTTTGATTTTGTTTGTACCTGTTATTGTTAAATTGTCTGTTTCTATTTTGATTTCGTTCATATTTGTTATTATTAAATTATCTGTTTTTATTCTGATATCCTTGTTGGTTAGGGAATTGGTTATTGTATTTATTGCTATTATAGTTACGAATTCGTCAATTGTTATAATGAATTATTTCATAAGATTTGTCTAAGTTTGAATGGTCTGCGTAACCTCCTTGACTTAATATGTTGATTTCTATTTTTGAAAACGGTTAATGCAGTGCGTATATTATTTAATACACATTGGTTTGCTATTTCACCTGGGCCAGAAACTAGAAAAGTTCTATTATTTAATTTTCTTAATTTGTCTTTTATTTCATTATATATAGAATATTTATAGAAGCCTAATACATTTTTTTTAAAGTTACGCCTATTAGTTCATCTTAGAGTTCTTCTGGGCTACGTCTTTCACTAAAATTATTTTGTAAAACAACTTTAATATCGCTCCATGCAATGGCTTGAGTATTTATTTCTATTACTTGTCTGGCTCTTTTGACTAATTTACTTTTAATTATTTCAGAAAATAAATATTTGGTTAGGTCGTCATATGTTATTAGGAGTGTGTGTATTCTGCCTACTAAGTTTGAAAAGACTAGTAAATTGTCTGGGTTTTCGTCAAAATATGGGAGTGTATTTAAATATTTAATTGGGTTTATCACCACTTTATTCTCTTGAGTTGCCATTTTGTGTATATTTTCACTTTAAATGTATAGAAAGCACTTTTATTTAAAAAAACATATATTAATTGTAAGTATTGTGTAGTAATAAAAAAAATTTATATTTTTGTATGATATTTTGTATGATGATATTTTTGTATAGAATAATAAAAATTAATCTTAATAACTTTATTATATATGTTGTATAATTTGTTTTCTTACTTCTCTGTTGATTTTTAATTTCATTTCATTTCATTTATTTTCATCAATGGAGTTTATACTCTGCTGATTACATAACAATATGATTACATACTTGTATAAAAATAATTTACATCATAATGATTTTTTAATTAAGGTTTTAAATTCATTTCTAGATAGTAAAATGCCGTCAACATGATTGCAAATGTAGTTATAAAATTTTATACATCTAGATATTGGCTCATTTTGTCCGAAGTTCGCTCTATGAAAATTATTATAAAATAAATAATTTTCTTAGTTGTCTAGACGGAATGTTGATCGGTAATTTAGCAAGTAATTCAGGACAGTTAATATTATATGTCAGAACATCTCTTACAAAAATAATACAAGAGGATCTTCTACGTTTTTCTAATTTTTCCATATCAATAAACAAACATCGGGTGACATAGCATGGAAAATTACATGACCAATTAAAATGCCTTAAAGCGTATAAAATTCTTTTGAATTCTTTCGATCCTATTAATATGGATGTTATAAATTGGAAACCAAACAACACAACAATATTCTAAAATTGGTCTCACTAACATTAGAAATAAATATTTTAATGTGTAAGGGTCTCTAAAGTCTTTAGAATTACGTTTCAAAAAACCGTTCATTAAGTTTGCCTTCGCAACAACGAAATCTATATGCGATCCAAATGTCAATCGTTCATCAAATATAACGCCCAAATCATTAACAATTGAAACTCTCTTAAAAATTTGAGCTTCATATAAATATTGGATTAATACCGGTGTTATACTGTGGTGAACTGTAAAAACTTTGCATTTATTAAAGTTTAAATATAATTTATTTTGAAAACACCACTGACTTAGCTTATTAATTTCGTTTTGAAACACAAAACAATCGCCGACTGTCTTTACTTCTTTAAATATTTTTAAATCATCTGCATATAAGAGACACTTTGCATTTTTAAAATTTTCAGTAATATCATTAACAAAAAGTAAAAATAGAATTGGACCGATATGGCTTCCTTGTGGAACTCCTGACTTAGTCAAGATGACGTTCGAGCAAGTTTCTCCAATTCGGACCATTTGTAATCTGATAATTAAATATGAGGACAACCATTTATGCATATTGCCATGGATACCAAGCTTATTAAAGTTTTTTAAAAGTAAATTATGATCTTCCCTATCAAAAGCCTTAGAAAAATCCGTGTACAGCAAATCGACTTGTGAGCTGTTTTCTAATGCATGACAACAGAATGAAGTAAAGCATGTTAAATTTGTGACTGTAGAACGACCAGTCATAAATCCATGTTGAAATGGCGAAATAATTTCCTTTGTAACAAAATACATTCTTAAATAGTTTTTCAAAAAGCTTTGGAATCGCTGACAAATTACAAATAGGTCTATAATTTTCAATAATATGAAACTTTCCCTTTCTTAAAGATTCATTAAAAATTTTCCAAAGTGGGACTGAAATCGAATTAACACATCTCTTTAATACTATAGGTGGTATAGAATCGAATCCAGCAGCCTTATTTTCATCAATGTCTTAGAGTGCTTCTACAACTTCAACTAAAGAAAGTTTGATATTACAAAAATCAATTATCTCGTCAGTATTATTATACTCATTCTGGCAATTTGTGTTAAATGTCAAATCATTATTTTTCTGATAATACCTGGCAAAAAGATCACATGTAGATTTAATGTCGTTGGCAACTTCACCCGAGTACTCCATACTATTAAGAAAGATTTTGCTTTTTCTTTTAGAATTTAAATAAGACCAAAAAAATTTACTATTTGACTTAATTCTGGACTCTGCTTGCCAAATGTATTGCTTATAAAGAAATTTGTTTAAAAATTCAAATTCTTTTCTAAGTCTTTTAAAATTCTGAATATCAGCCTGACATTTAGTTATTTTAGCAACTTTTTGAGCTTTGGTCTTGATGTTTTCCAGATTTCTTAGTCTAAAATTATACCATGGCAATTTAAAATTAGATTTACTTTTTTTCTTTGGAATAAATAGGTTAAATGCTTAATTTAAAACATTTGTGAAAATTTTAAACATATTTCTCAGGTCAACATTATCCATAATATAATCCTAACTAATATTAAGTAAGTAATTATTTATATTTGAAAAGTTTGCTTTTTTGAAATCATAACGTATTCTATCGTCTTTACATTCAATGTTGCAGTAGATGTATGTATCAAATGATATTACAAGAGCTTTATGATGAATACAATATGACAATAATGGATGAAGACATTGGTGTATACTATGTTTCAAATCATTTTGCACAAAAACTAAATCAATAATTCTAAATAGATCATTTTTAATACTATTAATTTGATAAAAATTCAAAGAATATAAATTATCTATCAAGATTGATTCATGTGATTTACACACGTTAAATGTAAGTGTATCGGAATCAAGATTGGTTTTCCAATTAACATCTCCAACATTAAAATCACCAACAACGCAGATATGTTGCTTTTCCTCAGAATTAGTTGAAAGCTGTTCAATGTTTTCAACGTGTTTTTGATAAACATCAGGAGAGCTTGTTGGTCGAATAAAACTTAGAACAAAGTTAATTTCATGTGTAACATTTGAACTTCGTACCACTGAAACACCAAGCTGCTCAATTTCATAATATGTATTAGCGAGTTGTATTTGTTTGCTAATAAGTGATGACTTAACGGCAATCAACACACCACCACCTCGGCTAATGACTAGCGTTGGAATTGAGAGTATACGATCTTTCCGATAAACAATATATGAATCACCAAGTAGTTCGCAATCATGTATTTGATCACGGAGCCAAGTCTCAGTCAAAGCGATTACATCGTATTCATTGATCGCAATCATAAATGAACTAAAAATATTGGTATTTTTACTAAAAAAGCTAAAATTATAATAAAATATAATAAATCATAATTTACTAAAAAATTTATTATTAAATAAAAATTCATTGTATTCTGGTAGTAAACAGACAACTCTTTTGCGTTAGAGATTACGTTAACTGCTGTCGACGTTCCCTGTTCTCGTTTTTTGGGAGAAAAGAAAATTTTTTAATTTCGATTCCCAACGGCCAAATGGAGGAGTTCATAGCACAATTAAAAAGCGTACAGGGCACTGCTAGTTTGAAGTTAACATGATGTAAACTTGAGATATCAGCATCTCTTTTAACTAACTTAATGACCGAGAGGCAATTCTCTGCTACATTTAATTTTCGGGCAGCATACTTTAAAACGCGATTCTATTGATTCTGATGATATGTATATAATTCGTCTTCTTGTTTTGTTGTATAATTTGTTTTCTCACTTCTCTGTTGATTTTCTCTGTTGATTTTTTCCGTTGATTTTTTTTTTTGATTCTGATGATATGTATATAATTCGTCTTCTGTTTAATTATTTGTTTATTAATTTTCTTTTATAATTAGTTGTTTTTCAATCTTCTTTATTTTCTTGTTTAATTTTTTGTTTATTCATTTTCTTGTATAATTAGTTGTTTTTCAATCTTCTTTATTTTCTTGTTTAATTATTTGTTTATTAATTTTCTTGTATAATTAGTTGTTTTTCAATCTTCTTTATTTTCTTGTTTAATTATTTGTTTATTAATTTTCTTGTATAATTAATTGTTTTTTGTAAGTTTCGTTAAGTATAGTATTTTTTATAAAATAAAATTATGAAATACTTTTTTCACTTTTGTTCGAATTTGTTGTTTAAGATATTTCTTATAATCAACAAACACCTTTTGTTTTGGTGGTGCACTTTTAAAAACTTTTAAAAAAGTAAGTCTTTAATCGACTAAGTGCATCCTACCGACGGCGCCAATGATATTTTTATTCAAAAGAAATATATTTTTAAAAAGAAAATATATTTATTTAAAAAAGATTTTTACAAAGGTGAATTTCTTATTTAACTCTTTTCACAACACAACTTATTTATAATATTGTACTTCAGTGATCTGAACAAACTTGAATATTTATTATACATTAACTGTATTCGACGGGCCACTGAATTAAACTGTATTAACTATACTATGTTAACTGACGATAGAACTGAACTTGATTTGATGAATTCTGAATGCAACTGAACTGGATGAGTTCTTAATTAAACTGAACTGCTCGTATGATCTGTAAACGGCTTATATACTATTTGTGTGTGCTGTGCAACTTCTGTATTAGCTTTCGGACTTTGAACGTGTCCTTGAAAGAAAAGAAAAAAAAAAAAAAAAAAAATATAACATGCGGAATTGAACATCTGGCGGACCTTGATCGTGTCCTTGAGTTTGGAAAGACGTAAACATGTTGATCAGAAAATGCGTCATTCTTATATTATCCAGTAGGACTGCGCATTTGCTGTATGTAGCATTGTGTGCATTACTTTTGTATTCTCCAGTTGGACTGCGCACTTGTTATATTATGAATATAACTTAATTTATTCAATTTAATAATTTCTAAAAAAATATTTTTCCAGTCAGAGTTTCCACTTAATTTTAAATTTAATTTTCTGTTAATTTTCTTACGAGCTAAATTTTCATTTACAAAATATTGCTGATTCTTGATAATAATAATAAAATTGATTTTGTTCGCCAGACGCTGAGTCTACATCCGGTGGTTTTATTTCGAAAATGTAAAATTGCTTCAGTCAGCACTTATGCAATAGCTACCTTTATGTCGCTGGACGTTAACTGTTATAGCAGTAGATCCCACACCTCATACATTCCAAATAATATGAATAACTACATATCGTATATATTCAAATTACTCATAATACACAATTACTCATAATACACAATTATAATATTACTCATAATGCACATACGCGCAGTCACAATGGAAAATTCCATTGCTTATCCCTAATTCAATTCCTTATCTCTAATTCAGATCTAAGAAGTAAACATGTTTACTTCTTCTAAATTCAAGGACGCATATATATTCTTATCTTGTTTACCAAATTCAAAGACATGTTCTAACATGAATAATCATTATCACATTTTGCGATCTAAGAGATCAACATGTTTACTCCGTAAACACAACAACAAGATCAAAGTCCACAACAACAAGATCAAAGTCCAACAACTCAAAATAGTATTTAAGCAGCATGCAAATACACAGTTGACACAGTTCGTAGATATTCAGTCACAGTTCGAGTTCATAATTACACAGTTCGTAGATATTCAGTCACAGTTCGAGTTCATAATTACACAGTTCTTCAACACAGTTCGTCATCATAGTTATATATTAATCATCAGTGCATTCATCATGATAAGTGAATATAATAAATATGAGTTGTGTTAAGTAAAGTGTTATTACAAATAAGTTAAGTGTTAAGTTGTGAAAACAGTTCCAAATAAAAATTACTTTTGTAAAATTAACTTTTGAGATAATTTATTTTCTTTTTAAAAATATATTATTATCAAATAAAATATAATTGGCGCAGTCGGTAGGATGCTCTTAGTCAATTAAAGACTAACTTTTTTAAAAGTTTAAAAGTGCACCACGAACACAAAAGGTATTCGTTGAATTTAAGAAAGATCTTAAACAACAAATTCCTACAAAAGTAACATACAAAAAAAAGTATTTCATAATTTTATTTTATGAACAAATACTTAGTGAACAAATATTTCATGATTTTATTTCATAGAAATATTAATAACACAACTTATACAAAAAATATATTTCATAATTTTGTTTTATGAAAATATTAATAACACAACTTATCTGACAAGAAAATTAGTAAATAAATAATTATACAATAAAATAAAGAAGGCGAAACATCATACATCAACAGTGAAATAAAGAAGAAAATTATACAATAAAATAAAGAAGGCGAAACATCATACATCAACAGTGAAATAAAGAAGAAAATTATACAATAAAATAAAGAAGGCGAAACATCATACATCAACAGTGAAATTAAGAAGAAAACTATACAATAAAATAAAGAAGGCAAAACATCATACATCAACAGTGAAATTAAGAAGAAAACTATACAATACAACATCAGGATTAACAACAAAATAAGAAGGTTACACAAATTAATTTTAAATTTTTTTTTTTTGAAAAATATTAAATAAATTTACACATATATTTTATTCTGCCTTACATATATATACAATATTTTACTATATTACCTATATAAATATTGTATATATGCCTTACATATATATACAATATTTTACTATATTACCTATATACCTTTCTAGAATAAAAGTGCTTTCTATACACCTAAAGTTAAAATATATAGATATTTTTTTTTTTTTTTAAAAAACAATACAACCACAATATCTACAAAAAAAAATACCTTTTAATTGTAAAGTGAAAATCCATAAATACAAATAAATTAAAATGGCAGTGGAAAATCAAGGAAATAGTGTGGTAATAAATCCAATCAAATACTTAAATGCACTCCCATATTTTGACGGAAACCCAGACAATTTATTAACCTTTTCAAACTTAGTAGACAGAATACACCCACTCTTATTAACATACGACGACTTATCCAAATATTTATTTTCTGATGTTATTAAAAGTAAACTAATTAAAAGAGCCAGGGAAATCATAGAAATAAATACTCAAGCCACTGCATGGAGCGACATTAAAGTTGTTCTACAAAATAACTTCAGTGAAAGACGTAGTCCAGAAGAACTCTACGATGAGTTAAGAGGCGTAACTTTCAAAAATAATGTATTAGGCTTTTATAATGAAATTAAAGACAAATTAAGAAAATTAAATAATAAAACTTTACTAATTTCTGGTCCAGGTGAAATAGCAAACCAATGTGCATTAAATAATATACGCACAGCATTAACCGTTTTTAAAAGTAAAATACCCGAACCTATGAAAACCGTTTTAACCTGTAGAAATCCTGAAAGTCTTGAATCCGCAATCGACATATTAAGTCAAGGAGGTTACGTAGAACAATCTTATAATGAAATAAATCATTATAACAATAGACAAACGCGTAACTATAACAATAACAAATACAATAATCAATTCCCTAATCAACAAGTAAATCAAAATAGAAATAGACAATATAATATTAACAGATACGAACAAAATCAAAATAGAAACAGACAATTTAACAATAACAGGTATGAACAAAATCAAAATAGAAATGAACAATTTAAAAATAATAAATACGTACAAAACCAAAACAGAAACGAACAATTTAACAACAATAGGTATGAACAAAACCAAAATAAGAACAGACAATTTAATGACCACAGATATGATCAAAACCAAAATAGAAATTTTCAATTTAATAACAATAGATATAATCAGAATCAGAACAGGTATAGACAATCTAACAATAATTATAGATATGACAGTAGACAACAGAACTACAATAGATTTTCAAACGACATTCAAGACAATTTACCAAATGTTCAACAAAATCAAACTGTTGAACCCATGGATGTTAATCAATGCGAAACAAGTGAAAATTTTCACTCACGAGCCTCGGAGGTGACTTACCATATATAAAAATAAAATCTAATAAAAATCCACTAAAATTCATTATTGACACTGGAGCAACAAATTCAATCATTAATCCAGGTATTTGTAACCCTAAATGGAAAGTACCAACAAATAAAATTCAAATTAAAACAATACAAAATAATATAACAAATGTAACCGAAAGAGTATCAGTTCCTCTTTTTAAAGAATTTGGCATTTCTGAGCAAAAAATCGACTTTTTGGTTTGCGCATTCCATGATAAATATGACGGTTTAATTGGCAATGACATACTGAAACGATTTAACGCTAAATTAGATTATAAACAAAATCTATTAGAAATAAATGGCCAAACAATACAAATCTTGTTCCAAAATTCAAAACTATACTATACACTTATTAGTGAACCAACAAAAAGGTCTAGCCTATCTCAAGACGAAGATGTTCTTGGAAGGTGAAGTTATTGCTGATGAAGGAATTTACAATGTTGAAAATCATATGATTGAAGTTCAAACAAATGTAAAATGCTTAGGCCCTATTGAAATTAGACCTAATCAAATCGAACAAGTAACCACTGAAAACTTTTGTGTAATAGATGAACTTGAAAATATACCACTGATGAAACAATTACGAACTCAACATTTAAACTTAGAAGAAAAGCAAAAATTATCAAAAATAATAAATCGATACTCAGATATCTTTTATCAAGAAGGTACAAACCTTACTTTTACAAATGCAATAAAGCATGAAATTCGTACAATCGATAATGTACCATTAAAAGTAAAATCATATAGGTACCCATATATACATAAAGATGAAGTCAAACAACAGATTCACGAACTCCTCGAAAATAAAATAATAAGACCGAGTTATTCGCCTTATTCCGCTCCTGTTTGGATCGTACCGAAAAAGGTCGACGCAAGCGGTAAACAAAAGTGGAGGCTTGTCATAGACTATCGTAAACTTAATGAAGTTACAATAGACGACAAGTACCCTCTGCCAAATATTGATGAAATATTAGATAAACTGGGAAGATGCCAGTATTTCACAACCCTTGATTTAGCTAAGGGATTTCATCAAATAGAAATTGAGGAAAAAGATGTTCACAAGACCGCCTTTAATGTAGAAGGAGGACACTATGAATTCTTACGAATGCCATTTGGACTGAAGACAGCCCCAGCGACATTTCAAAGACTTATGAATAATATCTTTAAGGATCATATTAATAAGATCTGTTTAGTATATCTGGATGACATTATCATCTTTTCAACATCGTTACAAGAGCATATAAATTCTATAAATATAATTTTCAATTGTTTAAAAAAGGCTAATTTAAAAATTCAATTAGACAAATCAGAATTCTTAAAAAAGGAAACAGAATTCCTTGGACACATAGTAACACAAGAAGGTATAAAACCAAACCCAAAAAAAATCGAATGCGTGACAAAATTTCCCATTCCAAAAACGGTAAAACAAATTAAACAATTCCTAGGACTAACTGGTTACTATAGAAAATTTATTAAAGATTATTCATTGATAACGAAACCAATGACATTATTTCTAAAAATGGATTCAAAAATAAACATTTCAGACATAAGATACCAAGAAAGCTTCAATACACTTAAAAAACTATTAACACACGATCCAATATTAGTATATCCCGACTTTACCAAGAAATTCACACTCACAACAGATGCTAGTAACTATGCGTTAGGCGCAGTACTTTCGCAAGACAATCATCCAATTTGTTATGCTAGCCGCACACTTAATGAACATGAAATTAATTACAGCACAATAGAAAAAGAATTATTAGCAATTATCTGGTCAACCAAATATTTCAGACCATATCTTTTCGGACGAAAATTCTTGATTGAAACCGATCACAAACCATTAACTTGGCTTTTCTCAATTAAAGAACCTAATTCAAAGCTTGTAAGATGGAGATTAAAATTATTAGAATTTGACTAAGAAATTAAATACAAAAAAGGAACATTAAATAAAAACGCAGACGCTCTTTCAAGAATAGAAATAAATCTCAATGAAGAGAATAGAGAAATCGAAGATATTAATCCATTTCCAATCACCAAATCTCCTCTAAACATATTTAAAAGACAAATAGCAATTCTTAAAACAAATTCTGGTTCTTTACGAATAAAACAAATAAGAATTTTCAACAAACACAGAAAAATAATTAATGTCAAATCCTTAGATGCAGAAACCGCATTAACACTTTTAAAATCACATTTTAATCCAAAATCTCTAAATTGCATCTACATAGAAAATGAAGAATTTCTTAAAACACTAGAAGATGTTTATAAAACGCATTTTGAAGCACAAAATCAATTAAAAATAGTCAGAACTGAAATAATGCTAAAAGACATAATAAATGAAGAAGAATTAGCAGAACTCATTAAAGAAGAACATCTTAGAAACAACCATAGAGGAATTATAGAGGTTTACAAAGAATTACATTTAAAATATTATAATCCAAAACTTAATATCAGAGTCACTCAATTCATTAATAACTGCGAAATATGCAACTTAGAAAAGTATGAACGTAAACCAATAAAGCATAAATATCAAATAACAGAAACACCCACAGGTCCTAATGAAATTATTCACGCTGATGTATTCTATACACTCGAAAAACAAATTTTCGTTACATTCATCGACAAATTTAGCAAATTTGCACAAGCTATTAAAATTACAGCAAGAACTTGGACCGAATTCAAAAGAACCATTCTTGTTCTACTTTCTACAATAGGATCAATAAATAAAATTATAGTCGACAACGAACTAGGATTCAAAGCTCTTCCACTAAGAGAATTTCTACAGAGCGAACAAATAGAAATCCACTATACTTCTAATAACAATCACACATCTAATTCAGACGTAGAACGACTACATAATACAATTAATGAACACATATGATTTTTAAAACATGATCCCAACAAAGACAATGATACAGTTGAAGAAAAAATTTTAAAAATAATACGCTTCTATAATAACACCATTCATTCTACTACAGACAAAAAACCAATAGATTTTAAAAATGGAACTATAAAAAATGATGAATATAATTTAATTAAAGAAAAAATCCTAAGAAAGAAAAAGCAAATTACTATCAATAAATTAAATATAGGTAGAGAAGAAGTAGAAATACAACCCGGAACAAATTTTATTAAAGAAACACGTGGTGGAAAAAATCATACAAAGTTTAGGAAACTCAGTACAGAGAAAATCGATGAAAATCATATAATTAATAAAGAATCTGGCTTAAAATATTACAAATCACACATAAAGCGTAAAAAGAAATTTCAAACAATTGACTCTCCTTCAATTCAAGCGAAAAAGAAAATCATTAAAAGGAAACCTTAACATATTCCTATCTTTTACAGATGAATTCCCAGATCATAATTTTATTATTCCCAACAATACTATCCTTAATACATGGACAATCACTTGAAATACATGACTTAAATAACAACCATGGATACATGACAATTAAGAAAGACGATATTAATATTATTGAAAAATTCAACAAAATCCTTCATATTATAAATGTTACAGAAATAGAAAATACAATGCATCACATAAACGAAAATATAAACTTAATAAAAATAAAAATCGGTATAACTAACCCAATGTTCAACACATTAGTACATAACTATAAACACTTAGAACAAAAAATATACAATCTCAGACCACATTCTAAAAATAAACGAGCACTCATGAATATATTAGGCACAGGACTAAAATACCTAGCAGGAACAATGGACTCACAAGATGAGATCGAAATAAAAACCCAATTAGAAGCCCTTACCACAAATAATAAAGAATTAATATCAGAAAGTAATAAGCAAGTCTCCTTTAATTCCAAAATTTCTCAACAAATTAAAGATATAACAGACCATATTCAAAAACAACAATTAAACATCACACAGTTTTTAAATAACATTAACATATTAAATAAAAACAATTTCAATAAATTACAAGACGAAATAGACTACGTTCAAAACATTTATCAAATCAATTACGACATAAATCTTTTTCGACACCATATAGACGACATAGAACAAATCATTTTAACAAGCAAACTAGGCATACTAACTAGAAACATCTTGACAAAAGAAGAACTAAGACTAACAGAAGGTTTACAAGGTTTTAAAGACACTAAAATAGCCGTAATTTTCGAAAACAGACTTATCATAATAGTCCTATTAATACCACAATATTCTAACACTTCCTATTCCACTGTTATTATCGAACCGATGCCAAATAAAAATAATAAAGCTATATTGCTTGATGAAAGTATTTTTATTATAGATGAGAATAATAAAGTATATAACAGAAAGGTTAAAGATAAATTAAAGAAAAACCTACACGAAATAAATGATAACTGTACTTCAAACATTATTAAATTTAAAGAAGCCTATTGTCCAATGAAAAACTTTACGGGAAATAAAATAAAAGAAATAATACCCGGAATTATTTTGACAAAAAATATTACAAATATAAATATTGAACATAATTGTAACAAATTGAAATTAAACATATCCGGAAGCAAATTAATTAAATTTGAAAATTGTAATGTAATCATAGGAAATAACACATTTATTAATACATATTTTAAAATAAAAGATAGTGTTATTCTTATTTTGTATCAGAGATAAAAGAAAATAAAACCATAGAAATGATAAAACTTAAAGATTTTCATATTCAAAAAATTGAAACAAATAGAAAACAAATTGAAGAAATAACTCTGAACAATACACATAAAATATTTTATCATATACCTTATATTTTAATAATAATCATTATAATTATCGTACTATTAATATATAAAATTAATAAGCATAAAAACACCATTAAAATTGTAACTTCGTCGGAGCCTCAGGCTAACGAGGGGGGTGTTATAGCAGTAGATCCCACAGCTCATACATTCCAAATAATATGAATAACTTCATATCGTATATATTCAAATTACTCATAATACACAATTACTCATAATACACAATTATAATATTACTCATAATGCACATACGCGCAGTCACAATGGAAAATTCCATTGCTTATCCCTAATTCAATTCCTTATCTCTAATTCAGATCTAAGAAGTAAACATGTTTACTTCTTCTAAATTCAAGGACGCATATATATTCTTATCTTGTTTACCAAATTCAAAGACATGTTCTAACATGAATAATCATTATCACATTTTGCGATCTAAGAGATCAACATGTTTACTCCGTAAACACAACAACAAGATCAAAGTCCACAACAACAAGATCAAAGTCCAACAACTCAAAATAGTATTTAAGCAGCATGCAAATACACAGTTGACACAGTTCGTAGATATTCAGTCACAGTTCGAGTTCATAATTACACAGTTCGTAGATATTCAGTCACAGTTCGAGTTCATAATTACACAGTTCTTCAACACAGTTCGTCATCATAGTTATATATTAATCATCAGTGCATTCATCATGATAAGTGAATATAATAAATAAGAGTTGTGTTAAGTAAAGTGTTATTACAAATAAGTTAAGTGTTAAGTTGTGAAAACAGTTCCAAATAAAAATTACTTTTGTAAAATTAACTTTTGAGATAATTTATTTTCTTTTTAAAAATATATTATTATCAAATAAAAATATAATTGTTAACCTCGTTAACTTCTCCTCCTCCAAATCGATTGTCCTCATTCGATTAGAAGTATGGGATGTTATTGAAATGGATATGTGGTTGGTGATATTCCTGATCTGTTGGTTTTGTTGAAATAGAATGACTGTGTGGATGTTCTGTTTCCTTATTCTTGATAATGACCTGGGGGCTTCTTTCTTTACGAATCTTGTTCATCACTGTAAGTGCTACAATTCCTGTGATGATTAATATGGTAGTTCCGTATGTAGTGTAACGGTGTACTATTGATTCGTACTGTAGGAGTTCGATTTCCCTAGTGTTGTTAAAATGGAGCTCGGTCATCATTTCCAGAGAGGGGAATCTGCGGGTTTGGTTCTCTTCGGGTGTAATGTGCCATAGAGATTTTGATGTGTTGATTCCATTAAAATCGTTGAGCAGTATTATGCCGCCTGATACTTCTTCTATTTCTGGAAGATGCTGACTATTGACAAAGTTGCAGGTAGCTTTTGCGCTTTTTAAAATGTTGGGTATACAGGCTGTATTAGTTAAATTTTCAATACCTTGTTGTTTACATATAAACATTGAGTTACTTGATTGACATGTTTGCTTAAGGCCAAATGTTTCATTCTTTGACTTCAAAATTGTTTCATACATTAAGTCTATTACAATATTATTTCTTTTAATTGGTTTTAGAATGAGTTTTTCATAATTGTTTGGATTCACTAAAGGTAAGTTAATAATGTAGAGTATTGAAATTGAGTTACTAATAATTTTTACTTCAGCAAAATTTAAGGCTTCTTCTATTGTAATATAAGGTAGATTTTCTTTTTCAATAGTGCTTATGGCTAAGTTTACTTCGTGCTTTGATAGTATGAGAGAGTTAATAATACCTAATTTAGCCCAATGTATGGCGTAATTTAAACTATCTAATTCTTCTTTAAATATTTTGAGTTTATACTGAATAACAGGATTTCATCAGTGAATACTTTTTTTTTTCTTTTTGAAATAATTGAATAATTTCATTTGACATTTTCGTGATATTATTTATTCTTTCGTTTTGCAATTTATTTATTACAATTTGTTGATTATTGTTTTTCAAAACATTATTCATCTTGTCTGTTATCGTAAAATAGTCGTCATGGTCGGGGCTACTCGCTAGCTATTTCCAAGCTGTTCCTATGAGATTTATGGATCTTTTTAAATGTCGCGGTTTGAGATTACGTATAAGGCTTTGAATTTGTTGAGTTTCATACTTGAGGTAGGAATAAAGGGAATGGTTTCTGTGGGCAGTAACTATTGGGATGATTTCGTCTAGTTTGTTTTCGTACTGGTCCAGGTCGATTACGTGTATTAATTTGAAGTTCCCAGTATGAAGTCTTGCATGTCCTGTATGTATCGTCACTATTTGGGAATTCGTGAAGTCCATTATTTGGATTTCGCCACTGTTGTACTGGAGAAGGTACCTGAAAAGACAGCTCAACTTTTTATATTACTTTTGTGTATAATTTTCCCTGATTCAGTTAAAACTGTAGTATTTTTGTCTTCCTTAACAATTTCCTTCCAATATCTAATTGTCAGTTTAGAGCCAATTCTTTTGTTATGTCTAGTATAGATAACTTCAACTGGAGAATATTTCAGGATTGGATTCCTTTTTTTGTTATGGTAGTGGATGTCCTTATCTTGTTTCTGTTTAAGCTTATCGATATTTTCGGAGCGAACCTTTTCAAACTGATCTGGGTCTATATTTGGTGTGCGTCCAAGTAAGAGTTCTATGGGTTTCTTGCCTGTCGTTGAATGTATCGTAAAGTTATATTCATTGACAGCCCGTTCGAGAAGGTGTTCGAAAGAACGTTGGTGTCTGTCGGCCTTCAGACATCTCATTATTCCAACCAGAGTCGAATGGAAACGTTCCACTTGTCCGTTAACTTCACTCATGTAAGGAGGGGTACGAAATATTTTGATGTGGAGGCCGTATTCAAGCATTGACAGTATTGAAGCTGAACTCAATGCTTTCTCATTATCGATAACGACGATTTCGGGTACGCCAAAGTAAAATACGATATCTTGTAGTGGTCGTTTTATATGCTCGAGACTGAATAATCTTATGGCAAACTTTGTAAATTTGTCGACAGTGGTGAGAACAAGGTGTTTTTCAGTGGAGAAAATGTCGATGTGTAGTGTGTGACCAGGATAATTAGGAATAGGGGTATGCTGTAACTCTACTTTGTTTGGTTTGCGGTCGTATTTATTTTCTTTGCAGATGGAACACTGACCTACTATTCTTTTTATCTTAGCAGCCATTCTTGGAAAGTAAAACTTCTGCAGGATTTGCAAACGATTTTCACACGCAATCCTATGTGCCCTTCTGTGTTCGCTGCAAATTGTTTCATTCTGTTGATCTTCGTTTTCTACGTCTTGTACGATGGTTCGGGTGAAACAAGCCTGATAATTTTTAAAGTGGATAGGATAGATTTCTTGTATTCCGCCCATAATGGCTTCTGAAGTAGACAATCCATTTACGACGTGAGGGTTAAGATATCTTTTTAATATTTGGGTAAGATCGGATTTTGTGTAACTTTGTTTGGATAAAATATGTGTAGTGTTTTGGGAGAAGAAAGTTTTTATCTGGTAGCTATTTTCTACACCGATTTTTATGATAATTTGGTTGCGGAATACATTGACAGGGGACTCTTCTGCGGGTATTAAACCATGAGAAGAACTTTCGTCGCTGTGGAGAGTTGGTGTTAATGAGCTTATTTGTCCTAATTTTGGTGGTCTGGACAGACAATCTGCTACGACGCTTTCCTTTCCTGGTTTATATTTTAATTGGTAATTGTACTCTTCGAGTATTGCTTTCCAGCGCTTGAGTTTACTATTTGAGTTTCTATTGCTCAGTGCGTATGTTAAAGGTTGGTGGTCTGTAAACATGTTGACTTTCCTGGATCCGTATAGGTAATTACGCAAAGCATTTAATGCCCATATTATTGCCAACATTTCCTTCTCGTTGGCGGCGTAATGTTCTTCTGTTTGGTATAGGGTGTGTGAAAGAAAGGTAATAGGTTTGTTGTCTTGGGACAGAACAGTGCCAATAGCAAAGTTTGAGGCGTCTGTTGTAAGATCAAAATCTTTTTCGAAATTTAGGTGCAGTAGAAGAACTTCTTTAGAGATAAGTGCATTTTTCAGGTTGTTAAAAGTGGTGATCTCGACTTTGCCGAATTGGATGGGTTTCATTTTTGATGCTTTCTTGGACACGCGTCCATCTTCCCCTCTCAAAAGGGCTTTCAGGGCGTAATTCTTTGAGGTTTTGCGGGGGAGGAAAGTCGATTATAGCTTGAACTTTTTTCGGGGTAGGTCTAATTCCGACCATTCCTACGTTAAATCCTAAGAATTCTATTTCTGTTTTTAGGAATTCGCATTTATCCAACTGTACCTTTAAATTTGCGATCTCAAGTGTTCGAAATACTCTTTCTAAATTTTCGAAATGCTCACTTTCGTCTTTCCCGAATATGATGATGTCGTCGATGTAGACGTAACATCTCTTTGCGAGGTGTTCTCTAAGGATATCATCGAGTGCTCTTTGGAAAATCGAAGGAGCGTTCTTTAGTCCTAAAGGTAACCTTACAAATTCGAACTTACCATGATTTATTGAAAAGGCATCTGGTGGAATCCGCTCTTTAGATCGATAATAGAAAAGTATTTGTTTTTGCCTAAGTTGTATAATACTTCGTTGATTTCGGGAATGGGGTATTTGTCTGGAATTGTTATTGCATTTAACTTTCGATAGTCAATTACCATTCGGTATTCTTTTTACCTGATACATCGAGTTTTTTTGCAACTATCCATACCGGGGAATTGTAAGGGGATCTCGATGGCCTGATAATGCCCTCTTCGAGCAATTCTTTTACTTGGTTTTCAACTTCTTCTTTTAAGGCCATCGGTTAGGGGTAAGACTTGGAATAAACGGGAGTGTCTGTTGTGGTTCGGATTTCTCCTTTAACTTTTGTCGTAAAGGTCAATTTTTTGTCGGGACTTGAAAAAAGATTGGGGTTGTTCTTAAAGAGGTTATTTAGTTTAATATTTTGATCTTAATAAAGTGTAAAGTTAAGTGTAAACTTCGTAATTCAAGAGCATTAACGTTTTCAGATAAATGTTGCTTAAGTGGAATTTTAATATCAGGATGAATGATCATGTGACTTTCATTGGTGTGTATTACTGCTCTGAGCTCAGTCAAGGTGTCATTTCCTAAAATACCATCGAACGTTACTAGGTTTGCAAGAATAAAGTATTTAATCTTGTTACTATTGCCGAATAATCCAATTAAAGCATGGTGTGTAATTTTCACTTTACCGCAAACAGAATTAGCGAAGAAAGGTTTTTGGTTGGGGATGGGATTTCTAATGTGCCGTGATTGCACATAGTTCTTGTTAGATCCGGTATCAACAAGAAATTTCACGTTTTCTCCGCTTCCCTTTTTATGTTCGAAATAAGAAAGCGAAGAGTTCTTTAATCTAAAAAATTAATATCGTCTAGTTCAACTGTTTGGTCAAAGTCAGGATTTTCTATTGATTCGACGTATTCGTCTAGAGTCTGTTCGTCTTGGGGTGGATCTGCCAATCTGTATGCATCTTGTCCTTCCGCTTCGTTTTCCTCATAGATGTTTTCAACGGTGAAAACTCTCTGTTGTTTATGTGGTGGGTGCACTTGGTTTGATTGAGGGTCAAGGTGTCATTTCCTAAAATGCCATCGAACGTTACTAGGTTTGCAAGAATAAAGTATTTAATCTTATTACTATTGCCGAATAATCCAATTAAAGCCTGGTGTGTAATTTTCACTTTACCGCAAACAGAATTAGCGAAGAAAGGTTTTTGGTTGGGGATGGGATTTCTAATGTGCCGTGATTACACATAGTTCTTGTTAGATCCGGTATCAACAAGAAATTTCACGTTTTCTCCGCTTCCCTTTTTATGTTCGAAATAAGGAAGCGAAGAGTTCTTTAATCTAAAAAATTAATATCGTCTAGTTCAACTGTTTGGTCAAAGTCAGGATTTTCTATTGATTCGACGTATTCGTCTAGAGTCTGTTCGTCTTGGGGTGGATCTGCCAACCTGTATGCATCTTGTCCTTCCGTTTCGTTTTCCTCGTAGATGTTTTCAATGGTGAAAACTCTCTGTTGTTTATGTGGGGGGTGCACTTGGTTTGATTGAGGGTGGTGCGTCCGTTTTTAAGCAATTTGAAAGTTCTCAGGGCGATTTGCATAGTTTACTTGCCTGGAATGGATGCTTCTATCCACGTCCATCGGTATCGGTCTTGGTTGAGGTCTAGGTGGCATTTGGCGGTTATAATCGATATCGAGCTGTGGCTGTCGATATCCTGGAAAGTACGGTCGAGGTGCTGAAAAGTTTGGTCGATGTTGGTGTTGAGGGTTGTGTAACAATTCTGGGAAAAAATTCCTAGGCGTAGGAATTGGGTTAACTTTTTGTCGAGGCATACTATTTCTTGCAGGTATTGGTGGTTGAATGTAAGCCCTGCGTATCATGTTATGACTATTATTCGCGTACTGAGTGCGATAGTCGACATTCTGCAGCTTCAGGCATAGATGCAATGCCTGCGGTAGATCTACGGGTTCTCTTATGCTGAGGAGCCGTGGAAGATCATCTCGCAGTCCTCTTACGAAGGTATCTAATGCTTTATCGCGATGCGATTGAGTCATGTTGTTGAGGGACTCATTGCCCACCTCCATGCATGACAGCTTATTCAAAATTAGTGACAGGTGATGGTAAACTTCTTGGTAGAATTCCTGCACGGTTTTGTTCCCTTGAATGAGTGTGGTCATTTGATATTCTAATGTCCCTAAATCTCGTTTATCTGCGTAATGTAATGTTAAGCATTTAGAAATTTTAGTCCAGTTTAGCGGGGTGTTATATGATTCGAGGGCGATATCAGCTTGCCCAACTATTTTGTTCCTGATGGTATTCAAGATACCATAGTATTTGGGTGTGCCTTTCAGACGGTCGTAGATGTTTAAAATTCTGTCGACACTTTTCTTTCAGGAGCTGAATTCTCCTGGTTGTCCTGAAAAGTCTCCCAAATTCTTTACAACATCTGGAATTTTATCCAGGTCCGCTAAGTCTCTGTCCGTATTGATGTTGATAGTCTGATCTACCTCATTGTTAATGTCCGCGCTTGGATTCAAGATCCGGTTTATTATATGTCGCCCTTCCCTATTTAAGGTTTCCACGACAATGTTAGTAATCTGCTCTGTTAAACGGGTCAAGTCGGGCATTAGTGGCTGGATTTACTTGAGGATTGTTTGGTGGGTTATTCGGTTGATTAGGATTAGGTGGAACATTGAGAATGGAGGGTCGTATAAGGTTATTTGGATTCATATTCATACACACATTCATATTCGATTTGATTAAAATAAGGATTTGGGAACCGATAATTTCAGATATTTAAATTGCAAGGATTTGGTAACCGGTAATCTCAGATATTTTAAAATTTTCAAATAGTCTATTATAAAAATAGTATATTATAAATAGGATATTATAAATATTGTGAATATTATTTTTACTAAATTTTCTTATTAACTTTTTGTGTCGTATGTATTTGATTTCTTGATTTCTTATTAAGTTTTATATCGTATTGTATCGTATTGTTTCATAAATCACTTTTATTGCAATTTCCTTTTAATAGGCATTTTAATTTTATATTAGAATTTAACGTTTTTAAACTTTTAAAACTTTTAAACCTTTTTTTAAAACGCAGACCGAAGGATATTCAACTTCTTGTCACTTTCTGGTCCCTGCTCGGGCGCCAGTTAATTTATTCAATTTAATCATTTCCAAAAAAATATTTTTCCAGTCAGAGTTTCCACTCTGACCGCCTTTATTAATATCCACACTGCAACTGAATTTTACATGTTAATTTTCTTACGAGCTAAATTTCCATTTACAAAATATTGCTGATTCTTGATAATAATAATAAAATTGATTTTGTTCGCCAGACGCTGAGAAGACATCCCGTTTTATTTCGAAAATGTAAAATTGCTTCAGTCAGCACTTATGCAATAGCTACCTTTATGTCGCTGGACGTTAACCTCGTTATCTTATACAATATGAATACATATTTATATTAACATTATGAATACATATTTATATTATTTGAAATGTTTGTGGTGTGGGATCTACTGCTTTAACAGTTAAGCTCGTCGCCTTGAGCAGGGTTGAGAATGACGTTTATAACAATAAGAACAAATTTTGTGTAACTTTACGAACATCAAAGCGCGTGGATGTTTTAAAATAGAGGTTTACGAACAGTTTAGAACTGTCATTGTTAACAATATTGTAACAATGTAGAGTAAGTAAACACACTTAAGAGGTAATATGATTCATAGGGAATCAATCCGACCACCCTTGCAAGTGGAAGAGGGGAAAACCAGATTTTCTATGGAACTGACAGTGTAATAAGCTTGGCTTATTATATTTTAAATAAAACAAGAAATTTAATATTAAGAAAATTATTTACAATGTTTATGTTAATATCGTGATATGTATTCTATATCAGTTATGTCAACTGACCAGGGGGTCTGGTTCTGGGAAAGAGTGAATCGAATAAATTGTTTTCACATTCGCTATCACACATTGATTTCATTTTTTCGATTCACTTGGTACTAAAAAGCGTTTCTCGTTCAATAAGTGAAACTGCCGTGGTGAATTCAATATCGTAGACCGTGGTGATTAAATTGTCGTCTCTTGCTGTCATTTATACAAATGTCATGCATAATTTTTAAAATTTATAATTTATGCAACTATAAAATGTCCGTACTGTCAGTGCATATTTCAAAAACGGGCCATCATCAACATTTTTCTCGGACATTATTTGAACAACTCGTTGCTCTAGTTCACTTAGTTGCTTCGTTTTTGGCTTTCAGCTTATTTTTCTTGCTGTTTCGTCTGAAAGCACAAAACTTATAAACCTTAACAAATATTATCTTGTTTTAGAAATTAATTTAAGTCGCCCCATGTCTTCCTCCATTGCTCATCAGTCTAACTGGCTCCTCCCAAAGCATTGGTATCCTTTGCAAGATGTTTTATTTGGAACATCATGTAATTTGTGTATGCATTATTTTTTCTGGCGCGCTCAATAACAAACGACAAATCCCGATCATGATCACACTCTGTTCGACCGATTATAGCAATTTCATCAAAATGCACCAGCATTTCCTATTTGATACGTTTTGGTCCATTGACGATATCTAGATCTACTACTGTTTGAGTTTATACAGATAATATATTCAATGAATCATCTTTTCCATTCAGCTATTTTAACTGCAATTTTTTATCACATACACCAATTATGATGCGATCACAAAGCATTCTTTCTTCACAAGGTAGTCCACGTGTGCATTTGTATTCACAGAATTCAATTTGCTTACTTAATTCAGTTTCAAAATGGCAAATGGTTGTTTTCCCTTTGCACGATAGATTAAATTTAAATGATTCCATTGTTTCATTTTTACTTGGAATGCAATATCCAACGCATGCTTCGATTACTGCTTGCAAAGTTTGGATTGCGTTGCGTTCGTTTGCGTACACAGCTACGGCTGGATTTCAAAAAATCCCGCTTGTTGATCCATTATTCGGGAATCACGTGTTGTAAATATCCATTGCACGTGCGCCGATTAACCACAAAAATCGTCCAATCTTTTTTGGTTCTGTATCCAAGTCTTTTCCGGTGGCTATCATGTACATCTGCAACGATATTTTCCTGTTTTAGTTTTTCCGATTTTATATTAGTATCCCAATTATGACATTATGTATTAATTATTGAATAATTAATAAAACCAAATATGAATAAAAATAACGATTTTACAAAAAACTATTTGGTAGAATACTTTAATTTACAACGGCTGTCACTAAAAATAGTGAGAAGTTAATGGGTGTACATCACTAACCCAGTACCCTAATTCTCTAAGCTGCAAGATAACGTGTTAACGTGTAAACGATAACTTTTGACATTTTTCGAATTCTCTAACGCACTTTCAAGATAAAGATAAATTCCATTTGGTAGCTCGTGTGTTCATTCTAGCATATAACAGTACCCCTAATGACGCTCTACGGTTCGCGCGCCGTGGAGAGAAGTCGCTTGGTAAAACAGTTCGCGCGACTATACCCACTCCTTTTTGGTCACGGGCGTTCGTGTGCACTATTCCATTGGTTCTCTGTATACTCATGGCGCGCGCCAAAAGGAGCTCGGGTGGCATTACCCTCAGTGTCTGAGGTGACACAAGAACAACAAACATCAAGCATTTCCAAAAAACATATGCAAGTAGCCAAAACATCAACAGGTGCAATTCCAGAAATTAAAAAGACGGTGCAATCTAGGCTATTTGTTACAAATAAACGTTCGGATCTTACGGAATCAGAGACAAGGAACATCGACGATTCGATTCGTTCGATTGTTAAAAACGCAGGGTATTCGGAATACTCAGAGAAGAAGAAGAATACCATGCTACCAGCAAAATATTCGAAAATTCGGAAGAGACTAAAGGGTATATCGGAGAAAGTGAATCATGTAGCTGTTACAACAGATATGTGGAAATCGGATAGCAACAGCGCATTTTTAACAGCTACCAGTCACTTCATTTTCACAGATAAAATATTTTCAGCAACGAGCGAAGTTTTTGAGAAACATACAGCTGATAATATAGCAGAAGTTTTGTTAAATATTTTTGAGGAATGTTGTATATTGACAAAAGTATTCACTATCATAAGTGAAAATGGGGCCAACATTAAAAAGTCTATTATAGACAATTTAAGGAAATACCATGCGTAGCTCATATATTGAATTTGTGTGTAAGCGACGCAATTTTGCAACGGAAAAACTGAAGAGCATGCAGAGAAAATTGGGATCAAACATATTAAAATTAAAACAAGATGTTCCCACACGATGGAACTCTTCGTTGATAATGCTGGAGCGAATGGTTTTAGTAAAGGAGGCTTTGTCCGCAATTATTACATCTTTACCGAATTTTCCAAAATTCTTAACAGCTTTAGAGTGGGGAATTGCATTGCAATTCTGAAGCCAGTAGAAAGAATGACCACCGAATTATCTGCCGAAAAATATTCCACCATTTCGATGATAATACTGATGAGAGGACTCGAGTACACGATCACATATGTTAATGAAAAAACTTCCTGTGGAGTTCAACTTAAATCAACTTCACTCAATGTCATTAAAAGACGGACTGGTCAATTGGAAGCGGACAAAATCTATGCGAAATCAACTTTCCTAGATCCCAGATTTAAGAAGATTGCTTTTCGAAAAGAAGCAAATGCTACAAAAGTGGTTGACGGAGAAAGTCACATATCCTTTAAATTGGAGTGTATATCCATATGATACACACCACTCCGCTAAAACCCAAGCAAGCAAGTACAAATAAAACAAACAATAGAATTTATGACGACACCAGTCCAATTGTTTTAGGGAGGGACCAATCTAGAATGAGGTCTCGTATTTTTTAATTAAAAATTCCCGACGCTTGCCTTTTGTTAACGCACAATCTTTGTATTGTACATGTATTTTTATGTCTCGATCTGATTCTTGCCAAGGTAAAAAAGCTGTATTTTATTGGAATCCGAATAAGGAATTCGAATGTCAAAACCAGCCAAACAGCAGGTATTACAATTCCAAAGAAGGAATTCGACAGTGCAATTGTAGGTGTAATTCCTTATTCCTCGGCAATTAAATGCAGCTAAAGTGCAATATGACATGTTATTTTTGATATAAAACAGTTGTATCCTACACGAGACAACAAGTTTGTCTAATTCTAGGTGTGACGAACATTATATTTCGTTGCAAATATTTGATTTAATATTGGAATGCTTCAGTAGATGAACGATAAGTATAATACAATTTTTTACAAGTTTTTGATTTAATGAGAGTACATTAAATATCGATTTAGTTATTAGCTGTATTTTATTTGCCGAGGAATAAGGAATTACAACAACAATTGCACTGTCGAATTCATTCTTTGGAATTTGAAAACCTTTTGATTGCCTGGGTTTCGCTGGTTTTGACATACGAATTCCTTATTCGGATTCCAATTAAAATGCAGCTATTTTCTTATTGCTAGATTCTTCATATTTTATCAGCGACGTCAATTTTATTGGGGATGAGCAGCTTGACAGTCAACACCAAGACACAATGCATTATTAGATACACACCAAATGTAAATACCCAAAACAAGAACCGCATGCACTCGGTGACAAAACAATTAATAATGTAAGTCAAACAAAATAAACAAAGCACACGTGTTCGGCGAATGACGAGATGACGACACTATGCATTATGAATCACACACAATAAGTAGAGCATTTGCATTGTGCCCTACTCTAACAAAAGTACTTCAAGTGGATCAATTATGAGCACACTATTGTAAATAAAAATATTTCAAGTGAATCGATGACGATGAAATTTCCATTGTTATAATTAGTATAAAAGAAGAAGAATTTGTAAATTAAAATCATTTTTTAGTGCTGCCATATATGTATAGTTTCTGTCACATTAGTCAACTAATGTGACTTTTGTTTGATTTTTCCCCTTTTTTACCGTGTGCACTCTTTTTTTTGGGAAACGAACAAAACAAGTGCACTGGTTCTTTTGTATTTGTGGTTGCTGTCACATATCAAAAGTCAAAATGGCAGCACAATGAGAGAGTTTTTGCAAGTGTATGTATATAGAGGAGTATGCTCGACCAAAAACCATCAAGTAGAAAATTTTACCCCGGAACTATCCTCAGTTCAATTTTTTAAATCAACGAACAATGTTGAAAGTGTAAACTAGCCGTAATAACATTTATGTAGTGATAAATGGCAGCTCTGTTAAATTTGCGGTGTTTTGTTGAGAATTAACATATTCTATTATGTTTTGAATTATTTTTTCTCAATAAAACAGCCTTAAAAGTTAATTTTTATTTTATGTATTACGATAACGAGGAATACGAAACTGACAGCATAAGAAAGTATCTTTAACTCTACCCAACAAATCGAAAGCCTTATAAATCTAAAAATGCTTACCCCATACTAATGCTGGCCGATACCATATTATGTTTACCCCATACAAAACCTAAAAAAAACTTTTTGGAAGGGCGGGGGGGGGGGTGTGAAAATCGCAATCGTTTTTTAAAAGGAAAAACTACTATCGGAACATAAATGAATTGAGCGCAGAGCATTATACAGTGTGTCACCTAAAGTGGGCGTCTCCCACAAACAAGATGGCGATATTCGCAATCTGCTCAATTAGGGCTTTCTGGAGAGGGGTATAAAGAAGGCCAAATCGAGAAATACGTGTACTGTAGTTTAGCCGAACTATCCGGTAAATATACCTCAATAATGTCATACTATTCTATACATATATTAATTGACTTCCTTTTTTGACTCTGGGATCCGAGTCGAAGGACCAGCAACATTTGTTAAAATATTCGGGTCGTTGCTGTCAAGACCTTGTGAACGTAGAGTAATTGACTTAGTTGGATGTGTAACTTCAGCTACAATTGTCTGGCACTCTGACAGTTCAGCTGGTCGTTTTGTCTTTTTCTATACAAAAAAGTAACATTATATATTTTATTCACTTATTTACTTACAGAGCACGTCTTCCATATATATTTTATTCACTTATTTACTTACAGAGCACGTCTTCCATTATTTTATTGGCGTATTTCCAGCATACGGTTTTCCGGTATTTTAACCACGCCCACTGCCCACCGACCACAAATGTGGGCGGGGTGATCCGGAAACGCCCCCTTTAGGTGGGAGGGGCATCCAAAAATTTTCCAAGTACTTTGAAGGAGGTTTTGGGGTTAATTGGTACTAAATGATAGGTAATAAAAATATCTTTCATTAAAAAAAATCCCCATCACCTCCCACTTTGACAGAGTTAGAGTCCAAAAACTGACTTTTTATAAAAAGTTAAAGAGGGGGCATGTTCAAAAGTGGGCGGAGTAAATATTGGTGTCAAATGAAAGGTAAAAACTAACTACACAGCCGTACTATTTATATGGGCGTGGCCAAAGTTTAACGGAAGCTAGATTAATTTGAAATTTATGCGCAATTTCATGTAATTATGCTTCTCCCATACAAAAACAAGTGTTATATAGCTAACTACATTGTACGGTTATCGAGATTTTGGCTTTCGAACACACCTCCCATGAAAGCTCCAACTGAGCAGATTTTGGAAATCGCCATCTTGTTTTCCGGAAATGGCCGCTTTAGGTGGGATGGGCATCCAAAAGTTATTTAAATGATCTTTAGGGGTTAATTGGTAACAAATATTGTATTTCTTAATACTTGAATAAACCATTAAAAAATTGTTTTTTTTTTATATATATATATTTGAACTTATTGCCAAGGGAATACTCTCTGAATGACTTGCACCACGGCAATAAGGTGGGCTAAGCCCTTTATTAAAATTAAGAATTAAATCGGAGAAATGTGATTTACAATATATCAAATTTTCACGTTTGTAGCCGGTTTCATTTATATTTTCTCAGAATTCTCCCTGATTCCCTAAAAAAAGCAATAAGGAAAAAACGTTCACGAAAATAAAAAGACGCGAGTCCAAATGCTTTAATGAATGAATCATGGTTCATGGTCAAGCAAAACTACAAAAAACCTTGACCAAGAAAATAATACAAAAAAAAGACATACGCGAGCCTTCAAAATTCTTGGAGCCTCTTTTGAAAAATTCGGTCTTTCACGAACTAGCTGACTTCTTTCTTGAATGCCCACAACTCGACAGTTAACTGTTCCGGATTCGTTTATAGTACCAGGCCTAACAAACGAAAAATGCACGCACAAATATCGAGCCGATAAGCTCCAACGCCAAACATTACACCAAGGATGAACGAAAAAGCTGGACTCAAATGGAGCTCTTGATAATTCTCTGCGGTTCCTCGTAACTTCTTCCAATTTAGGCCTTCCATGAAGATTTGTAATTTGATTCTTTTTTTTTTTAATTTTTATGATTAAAAAGGAAACAATTAAAAATTTAAAAATTTAATTCCGAAAAACAAAAAAAAAAAAAAATAGAAAATTAGTTTAATACTTGTGACCGACGATCTATTTGTCTACTATTCAACTGAGCATCTTCACCTTCCAATGGAGGGTTGTTTATAACATCGTCTTCAGGCACGTCTTCCTTCCAAAAATCATTAACGTCAATACATACATACATAATTTATGTAGCACACAGCATGCCACGATAACATTTTTAACCGTTTCCAAATCACAGCCACAGACACTTTCTATTAAAACACACTTGGGGATTTATAGATGACTTTCTGATTTTTATGTGACTGCCATCTGTAGCACCCAACACGCCAGATATTCTACTCATCGTTTGGAACAACGTTGTCGTTCGCTGAATTATTTAAGTTGAACGTGAACAAACGTATGTTCATGGGAAATGCTGATTAGCCACGAAGCAACTCTGTTCACTACATTCCAGGGTGTGGAATAACTTCATCCAAAAAGAGTTCCCATTTGTTGGTACTTGATTGTATTGGCCACATTCCATAAAAATATATATATATATATATTTCCAATTTGGCTCCAACTTTAACGTTACCTCCATGATTGCGACTTGTGCACAAAACCGAAGACTTATATAAGTCTGAAAGAAAATCAACAACATTAATTCATCGGAATAGTCAGAATCTGACGAGGAAAAATCCAATATTGGACAAATTTCGTAGTTATCGATTTCATTGATAATATTCTGAAAACAACTCAATCAAAAAATTCGTATAATTTTTGAAGTTCAAACAATAAAATCACATAGGTTAGGTTAGGTTAGGTTGCGGTGGCAGCTTATGCTCACTTAGAACATTCGCGGTCCTTTGTGTTACCACAGGATCTTATATGTTTCCCCTTTTCAGAAGATCCATTCAGAACTCTTAATGAATCGGAGTATATCTCGCACTTTTTGAGATCTGATAGGTTATTCATTTTCCGCTTACCCAAGTGTTTGTGCCTTCTGTGCATTAGTGCCGGACATGAGCAAAGAAGATGCTCTATAGTCTCTTCCTCCTCCTCGTCCATGCAACCTCTGCAGAATTCATTATATTCGACACCCATCCTTCACGCGTCTTTCCCTAGAAGGCAGTGTCCTGTCATTATCCCTACAACCCGTCTTAGTTCACGTCTTTGTAGGGAAATAAGCGCAGTTGAGCGCTTCAAGTCCAGCTTCGGCCAGACCTGTCTTGAAATATTGCAAGTGTCGGTGTTTTCCCACCTTACATTTTTATTGTTTCTGCCTCTTTCCGAAGCTCAAATTTCAGTGTTGCGATAGGACTCCCCACCTTCGCCCTTTATGGTAGCAGCTGGAGAGTCGTACCACGTCTAGCTAACTCGTCCGCCCTGAAGTTCCCTCTCGACATCCGTGTGGCCCGGGACCCATATGATCCTTATATTGAACTGCTCACTCATCTCGTTAAGAGAGGAGTGACAGCTCAATGCCACCTTAGATTTAAGTGAGACCGCCTCCAACGATTTTATGGTCGCCTGATTGTCCACATAAATGTTAATCTTCTTTGAGGATAATACATTATGCTTCAGCCAGCTCATTATCACCTCAGCCTGGAATACGCTGCAGCGATCAGTTAGACGGACAGAGATACTTACTTTCAGCTTGTCACAGAAGACTCCTGCTCGTACTTTACCATCTAGCTTAGAGCCATCGGTGAAAAACTGTATTGTTTCGTTTTCGGTTACGGATCCACTCTTCCAGTCTCTGGAGGGTATTGTTGTCCGAAAACCTTTTTGAAAGCATAACATTGGTGTTATGTAATCCAGTTTCGTCAGCTCCTGCTTTAGCGATTTAGTTATGCTGGAGTGTCCTTTTTGAAGACATCTCCACTGATTGACAGCTAATTGCCGTAATTGCCGCTTTCTGTTATCTAAATATATCTAGTGGGATCAGGTGGAGCATAACCTCTAGAGCGCGAGTTGGTGTAGATCTCAGCGCCCCGCTTTTAAGCATGCAGGCCGCTCTTTGTACCTTCCCCAATATACTTATATGGGTGGTTTTTTCCATAGCTGGCCACCATACGCTTACCCCATAAAGTAGTATTGGTCTCACTACAGACGTGTAAAGCCAGTGTACCAGCTTTGATTTCAAACCCCATTTTTTACCAATGGCATTCTTGCACGAGTATAAAACAATATTAGCTTTATGAACTCTTTCTATTATATTAGGTTTCCATTTCAGTTTCCTGTCCAAGATTGTCCCCAGAAATCTTGCTTTATCAGAAAAAAGGATGTGCCATTTAGTGTTGGAGGATCAACTGTTGGAATTTTATATTTCCTGGTGAAAAGGACAAGCTCTGTCTTATTCGGGTTGAAACCCAGACCGCTTTTATTTGTCCATTCTTTAACGATTAGGAGGGCATTTTGCATAACCTCCTCCTCAGAATAATAATAATTGTCGTAGTAGTCGGTCGTTTTTCGGAATTAAATTTTTTAATTATTTCTTTTTAAATCATGAAAATTTAAAAGAAAAGAATCAAATTTCAAATCATCATGAAATGCCTGAATTGGAGGAAGTTACGAGGAACCGTAGAGAATCATCAAGATCAAGTGCTTACTAAGGTGTGTAGGGCTGTGTCTACAGACTTCCCCTTGCAGTAAGCATGTTGGGACTTTGCCCAACTGCTAGGTTTTACCTTAGCCCTTATATGAACATCTATCAGTCTTTCCAGGGTTTTCAAAAGAAAGGATGATAGAGTTATAGGTCTCAGGTATTTTGGGTAAACATGTGAGCCTTTTCCCCCCTTCTGTATAAAAACTACCTTGACTTCCTTCCAAGCCCTAGGAATGTACGTCACTTTTATACACCCTGTGAAAATTGCCTCTAAATATGGGAGTATCCACTCCAAATTATTCTGAATTTCCGCAGGGCCAGCCGATTTGAAGGGTTTGAAACCGCTTATCGCCCACTGGATTCGCGTTTTGCTCGCGATCTCTTTCGATTAAACCGATAAAATCACATAACTGACTTTAAAATATTAATTATATAATATTAATTGAATAATAAATATTTATTATTTGATTTTCAGTTGCGCTTACTATAGAGAAGGTTTTGGCTGTGATCACCGAAACTGGATTAATAGCTTTTCAATCGAAGTTTCGATTATAGAAATGTCAAACTGACAAATTGACACTGGAAAAATAATGAAATAAAATGTTACATTATAAAAAGATAACAACCATCAAAAGTAAAAATAATACGAAATAGAATAGATATAAATAATTCAAAAAGTTTGACGGTAGAAATTATCGACAAAGGAAGTTCCAAATTACGTGTACATTACGAGCAAAAGGTCTACAAGACATTGTAAATGGTGACGAAGTAAAGCCAGATAAAACAAAAATACAGGAACGCAAAAAATGGATTAAGGATGACGTGAACGCCATGTTTACCTTAACCTCCGCAATAGCTCTTGATCATATTACGCTGGTGGAAAATTGTAAGTCGTTAAGTGAGATAATCATCAAGTTAGATTCCATTTACGTACAAAAGACGGAAATGAATAAAATGATAGTGCATGAGCGATTCCATCAATATAAAATTATCTCAAGTGATATGAAGAATCAGACTCTGCATTGCTAGTATCTAAGGCGGGATGCAGCAGTTCATCAATTCAACGGAATTCAATCGAAAGAAAAAGTAATCGATCTCGAGTAACATGCTATAATTGCCAAAAGAAGTGGCATTTTGCTAGTCAATGTCTGGCTCCAAAGAAAAATCGAGGAGAAAAGAAATATGATGATTCAACAGAAATAAAACATTCACAATCAAATGACACAGCATTTTCGATTGTTGAAAACAACTTGTTACTAAAATCCACAATGGACGACGATTATTGGATAATGGATAGTGGCGCATCCGCGCATATGACACATAAACGTGAATATTTTTCTATTTTTGAAACAATGGATGATCACGCTTCAGTAAAACTTGGAAATAATCAATGTCTAGTTGTCAAAGGAAAAGGTACTGGTTACGCCGACCTTTTATTATGGAGTGTACTGTTTATAAAATGAATTGGACTCTACTGTATAAAAAGGTTGACACTTGATGTCGTCGCTCATGCGAGTCATTAGTTTATAGAGGTGGGAAAAATGGATCTCTTGAGTGTACTGAATCATTTGGTTCAGTCACGACGAAGAGCCATTCAAAAGATCCGTTCATTTCGTTCGTTTCGTTCATTTGGTTCTTTTGGTTCTTTTTACTGTCTGAGTGCTCTATTGCAGAAAATTTTTGATAAAGTACACTTAGAACATACGTATACAAACGAGATAAAACACAACGTTTTTGTCAGGCGATGAAAGAAACGGTACAACGCAGTATACTTTCACGGCTGTAAGAAAAAGAAAACCTTAAGTTCAAAAATTTGCGAAATAAAAAGCTAACAGCAACACAATCATCCCTTATACCGGGTGATTATTTAAAGCTGAAACTTTAAAATATTTTGGATAATAAGCACTCTACGGAAAAAATATCCAAGATCGTAATTATGGCTCCGCGGGGGAAATAAATTAGTGCTAAAATTGGTACTCCCTTTTAGGTGGGGTGGGGCTACCTTTTGAAATTTAAATTGGAACCCCTATTTTTATTGCAAATTTGGATTCTACGGCTAAAATTCTGAAACATTTTTTTCGATTCATGATAGAAAGACGATACTCAATTTTTCGATTACTCCTACTGCAATACGTTTGCAATAAAAATACAACGTTTTTCAGGATCAGGCGATTAAATCTGCTTTTAAATTAATAAATGTTTTTCTATTTTGTTTCAAAAATACCGATTCAGCTTGAAGATTATTTCGAAAACAACAATATCTGTGTTAGGCTATTAATACTACTTTAGAATGGTGTATTTAACTATACAAGAGAAAATTTAAATGGTTCTGGTTTATGAAGAAGCAAAATGAAAATTTTTTTGATAATGCTGAATCGTATACATAGGTTCTTAGTAGGAGAATTAAAAATGGATGGGGGTACTATTTTTAACACTAATATATTTCACCCGCGGAATGATTAAATTTTTATCTTGGAGATTTTTTTCGTAGAGTTTATTTCCCGAGATATTTGAATTTCAGCTTAAAAAATCACCCGGTATTTTAGAATATTTCATTAAAAGTAATAAATGAAACAAAAACCAATTTGTTTTCCGTATGGGTGAGAGTGAGCCATCAGCCATAGATACCCAATGGCCCAATCCTCAATGTTTCGCTCATCATCGTCTGTTCTGTGTTGCCACAAATAATAAAAACAATACTGTTCCGTTCAATCTTCAATACGAACGAACTGTACCGCTCTTTTGATTCACTATAGAATAGAATCGAAGAACCAGAACCAGTAAGTGAGTGAATGAACTGAAGACTGAACGACTGAACCATTGAACGACTGAGCCACTGAAGACTGAACTGAACGGTTGATATTTTGGATCACTACTGTTCCGTTCATTTCATATGAAGTGTACCGCTCTTTTGGTTCACTGTACTGTTCCGTTCAGTACGAACGGATCAGTCACGAACGACTCAGTTCTAATTAGTTAGTCTCTACATGGCATTCGAACAATTACGACGTAACACCGGCATAAGAAATATTTAATAAACAAAACACATTTATTTAGTACGGAAACCAGTCTTTTCATTTTGAACTAATCATTTTTTGGTCCTGTCGAGCCGGATCGGCTGCCTAGTATCGCGGAAATTAATAATTAATACAGTCCACTCAAAAAAAATTATATAACGCATGCGTTCTTTTCTTCCTTTTTGTGTTTCGCGTTAGCTTTCGTCGCTGCTCTAACTATTGCAATAGTTAACGTGCGCGTCGTTTTTCGTTTCTTATGTGCATATCGCCCAAACTGTGGGCGCAGTACCATTGTATGCTCATACAACATATGAACTGATGATTTTCTTGATTAACGCTAGTGGTCGCATATATAATCGACGTGCATTGTCGCGGACATTTTCGTTTTTCATTTACATATAATCCGAACTGTAGGCGCATTACCGGTTCATGCATATAGATTGCCTGAAAAAATATCGGATGTTTTCTTGTTTTCCGTTGTGTTTCGTGGAAATGCTGTTATCTTTGGTCGCTGCTCTGGTGTGCGTATACAGCCGACGTGCGGAGTGTTTCGTCTTTGTTCGGGTCATGCGCATATGGTGTGAGCTGCTGGTACATTATTGATGCTCGTATACATGAAGAGCTGACATTTTCGTCGCTGCTCTTACGATCGCATATAGTCAACGTACGTGTCGTGTTTGCTGCTTATGTGCATATCGTCCGAACTGTGGGCGCAGTACCATTTTATGCTCATAAAGCATATAAATTGTTTCTTATTGGTCGGTACTCTGGTGGGTTAAAATAACCGACGTGTGTGCCTTGTGTTCCTTTTTGTTGGTACTACAATGAAGGAGTTAAAATCTAAGAGAAGCTCCGTAAATGGGCAAATTACCCGAGTCGAAACTTACCTCAAAGAGTTAAAGGTGGAAGATGCTATGGCAGACCATATTAAAGAGCGGGTAAGTCGTTTAAATGAGTTATTTAAAGAGTTCTGCGAAGTACAATTGGAGATCGAGACTATGTTAGACGAAACGGAGCGTGCAAATGAAGAGAACCATAGGGTTACAGTAGAAGAAAAATATTATAACGCCAAGGGAATCGCGTCCTGGCTCATTGAAAAGCTGCAGCAAGAATTTCCATCTTCAATTCGCTCCGATTTTTTCTCTCCGCCACCAAATACCGACGAGTTGACCAACGTGGTTAAGGCTTTAATCGAGTCACAGACAACGCTGACGTCAGTAATAACCGGTATTCAGTCGTCTAGCGCGCATACCTCAGCGAATGCAAACACTACGGATATCAAACTGGAGCGAGTTTCAATACCATCGTTTGATGGCAATTACAAGGATTGGACAGCCTTTCATGATCTGTACAAAGCACTTGTGCATGACAATCAGCGATTATCCTCTGCACAAAAATTACACTATTTGAAAAATTCGCTGCGCGGCGACGCCGCCTCTCTGTTTAAGTATTTGACAGTCAGCGACGCAAATTATCTCGAAGCATACGCACAACTGATCGAAATTTACGATCGAAGCGATTACTTCATCGACGCCCATCTAAGAACAATTTTTAACTGCACTAAGATAACCATAGCATCGGCCGATGAATTCGAGTGTCCAACACGACCAGTGAATCAGTTAGAGCTCTTCGAGCATTAGGACTGCCAACGGAATACTGGGATCATTGGTTAATTTTTGTCGTCGCTTCAAAGCTAGACAATGAGTCTTTGCAATTATGGCGGAGGATGAAAACTCAGAAATCACACGACGCGTGTGTCAAGTTCAACGACTTAATTTCGTTCCTCAATGACCGAGTGTATGAGTTGACCGACCTTGTACATTCAACGGCAACAGCGTCAAACTCCCGATCAAGACTTTCACATGTAGCATCAGTACGCACTTGCTTTAAGTGCAAGGAACCTCATTCACTGGACTGTTGTCCATCGTTTTTTGAGCTTGTCAGTAGTCGACCGTCGAGCGTTTGCGCTGTCGAGCGGATTGTGCTTTAGATGCATTAAGGGAAGACATATGGCCAAAGATTGTCGATCATGGCTAGTGTGTCAGACGTGCAACATGCGACATCATTCCTTATTGCACGACGAACAAACCCACACGGCAAGTCTTCATACGAACAACGAGCCCACGGCGAACCTGTCGACCATTCAATCGTGCTCTTCGGTTTCTTTCCCAATGTCAATTCTTCCAACGGCTGTAGTGCACATATATGACGGATCAAACTCCTATAAAACCTGTCGAGTGTTATTAGATTCCGGGTCTCAAACAAGTTTAATTACTGAGTCCTGTGCGCAGATGCTAAAGTTAAAATGCGTTAAGGCAAGGATACCGATATCAGGAGTAGGGTGCAATGAAACAACACATACTAAGGGAAAAATTACATTGCACATTAAATCCATGCATTCTGATGAACAAGTTCAAACCTTTGTACTTTCTAAACTTACATACAAACTACCTCCTAACAGTTTTAACATCGATAAAGGCTTGTTTGATAATTTAACGTTGGCAGACCCTTCATTTTTCCGGTCCCAAAAGATTGACATAATATTGGGATGCGACATATTCTTCCAAGTCATGCGTAAAGGTAAGGTAACCTACGGACCGTCACTACCCATGCACAAGAAACAGCATTTTGATGGGTTGTGGCAGGAAATGCAATCACTAGTGAAGTAAGGCCGAATTATTGTCTTCAGTCGTGTATTGATATTGACAGGACCTTGCGGAGATTTTGGGAGGTGGAAGAAATGGAAAAATGATCAGACATGACAGAAGAAGAAAGACTAGCAGAACAACACTTCTCGGATACGGTGCGTAGGACTACTAGCGGAAGATACATGGTGCGGCTTCCCTTCAAGGATATTAAAGGAAATTTAGGAAATTCGATAAATGGGGCAAGACAACGGCTTGGTGGAATGGAACGGCGTTTTGAACGAAGTAATGATTTACGGAACGATTACACACAATTCATGAACGAGTATGTGAGGCTGAACGACACGATCTACATCGGGCCAGATGTTGGTGATCAGAAGTGTTTGCATAGTTGTTATTTGCCTCACCATGCAGTCATTAAGCATTCGAGCTCAACAACGAAACTTAGGGTCGTATTTGATGCGTCGTATATAACCACGTCAGGGTCTGCATTAAACGATCTATTTCTGGTAGGGCCGACGATTCAGAAGGAGCTTTTTGATATTGTTGCGAAGTTTCGGATCCATAAAATTGCTTACAGCGCTGACATTGCCAAAATGTATCGGCAAATTTTGGTTGACAGACGAGACACTTCGTACCAACGGATCTTATGGCGAAATTCGGACGCAGACACAGTTAACGAATTCGAGCTCTTGACTGTGACTTATGGAACGGCATGCGCTCCATTTCTTGCTACTAGGACACTGCAACAGCTAACGATGGACGAATGCATCAATTACCAAATAGGTTCTCAGCACTTATTGAACGATTTTTACGTCGACGACTTTATGAGTGGCAGTGACTCTCTCGAACAGGCTCTGAAGGTAAAGGAAGAACTTAGTGCCCTATTAGCAAAGGGAGGGTTTGATTTGCGTAAATGGTCTTCCAACTCGGAAGAATTCCTAAAAACTATTGATAAGGATCATAAAGAGATGTCTAGTGAGTTGGAAATCGAGGCAGAAGCAGTAATCAAAACATTAGGACTTCATTGGCATCCCAGCTCTGATTGCTTCGGGTTTAAGGTGAACCTAGACACGTCAGGAGTAATTTCCAAGCGTAGTATTTTATCAGAAATCGCGAAGATTTTCGATCCACTTGGCTGGCTAACTCCCTGCATAGTTTACGCCAAAATATTCATGCAAAAACTCTGGGCTTTAGAAATATCTTGGGATGATGAGTTGCCACATCCGTTGCAACATGAATGGAAATTGTAACACACCCAGTTACCAAAGTTATCCAGGATTCAAATTAAGCGCTGGATTGGAACAAATCAAGGCTCCAAGCCACAATTGGTAGGTTTTGCTGATGCATCGGAAACGGCTTATGCAGCAGTATTATATTTACGAATCCAAAATGGCGACAGTGTTGAGGTTTGCTTGGTCGCAGGCAAGTCTAAGGTCGCTACTATTAAACAAATTTCGCTACCTCGATTGGAACTATGCGCCGCGCACCTCTTGTCCAAATTGATTCATAAAATGCTACCTATCTTCGATAAGTTCAAACCTATTGATGTATTAGCATTCACCGACTCAACAGTGGTGTTAGCATGGCTAAGGGAAATTCCAAGAAAAAGGAAGGCCTTCATTGGAAACCGAACGTCAGAGATTCTTTGTGTGCTGCCCTTCAATCATTGGAGGCATATACGATCTAGTGAAAATCCTGCAGATTGTGCTTCTAGGGGCACTAATGCAGCTGAGTTACTGAAACTCAACTTGTGGTGGCAAGGGCCAAGGATTCTGCATACAAATGATTGGGAACTTTCGATATGCATCACGAAACCGGAGGCTACCGAAGCAGAACGACGACAAATCTCTTTGGCTGTAGTCAATGTGTCAGTTGATACTGCACCCGGTAATCTTGGGAAAGGGATCGTTTTTGACCGAGCTGATAGTTCAAGACATTCATATTAGATATCTGCACGCCGGCCAGCAACACATGTTAGCGATTCTCTACAGTAAATATTGGATAATCAACTGCAAGGAGATTGTCAGGAGGACTATTAGAAAATGTGTGATTTGCATTAGATTCCGAGCAGAAGCGTGCCAACAGCAAATGGGTGTTTTACCTGGATTTCGATTACAACAAGGAAAGGCCTTCATGAATACTGGTATCGACTACGCAGGACCATTTACGGTGCGAGCTTGGAAGGGCCGAGGAGCAAAGCAGTTCAAGAGTTATTTCGCGCTTTTTGTCTGCATGGTAACACGTGCTATTCATATAGAGTTGGTGTCAGACCTTACAACTGAGTGCTTCCTGGCTGCGCTATATGGCTTTACCAGTCGCAGAGGAGAAGTCATCAACATATACAGCGACAATGGTCGAAATTTCTTCGGAGTAGCACGCCGGTTGACGGAAGTACAGAAGTTCGTGCAAACACACTCAACATTAATCCACAAGACCTTGGCAGATTCCAGTATTACTTGGCACTTCATACCTGCATCGTCACCTCACTTCGGGGGAATTTGGGAATCCGGAGTCAAGTCAGTGAAGTTTCATCTTCGAAGAGCAATTGGAACGTCTACGTTGACAATCGAAGAAATCACGACGCTGCTTTGTCAAGTTGAGGAATGCCTCAATTCACGACCTATTGCTCCTAGGACAGCCGACAAGGATGACCTTGAATATTTAACTCCTGCACATTTCTTAATTCAAAATGGTATCACGTTTCCACCTCAAGAAGACCTCAAGAATGGAACTATGTCCCTTGTCAATAGATGGAGATACATACAACGGCTACTTCAAGAATTCTGGAGAAGATGGAGTGCTGAGTACCTCGCCAATCTACAGAATAGGAAAAAATGGCGCACGGTTCAACAAAATTTGAAGGCAGATGATTTGGTGGTCGTTAAGATGATAATATTCCTCCAAGTAGATGGCTGATTGGTCGAGTTATCGATGTACACCCAGGTCCCGATGGATTGGTTTGCGTAGTATCTCTCAAAACGAAGCTAGGAATTATACGGCGATCTATCACAAAGGTGTGTATACTCATTGATTCAAATGCACAAAATCATTGAATTTATTTAAATGGTTCTGAACACTAATAATCTTTTTCCTTAAACATTTATACTTACAAACAAACTCATTAAATATTGAATTGTAACTGAACTTGAATAATGTTAGCATAAGTAAAATTTGATAGGACTAACCTTTGTGTTTGAAAGAGTAACTCTTTAAGGTGGGCGGTATGGTTACGCCGACCCTTTATTATGGAGTGTACTGTTTATAAAATGATTTGGACTCTACTGTATAAAAAGGTTGACACTTGATGTCGTCGCTCATGCGAGTCATTAGTTAGTCTCTACATGGCAGTCGAACAATTACGACGTAACACCGGCATAAGAAATATTTAATAAACAAAACACATTTAGTACGGAAACCAGTCTTTTCATTTTGAACTAATCAGGTACCGTAAAAATTCAAAAACTTATCGGAGAAAAGTGGCACGAATCAACAATAACAAATGTGTTGTACGTACCGGATCTCAAGAAAAATTTGTTTTCCGAAGGTGTAATAACGGCGAAAGGCATGAAGATTATCAAAAAAGACAACCATGTTGAAGTTTACGACAACAACAATATAGTAGCCTAAGCGATTCGAGAGTCAAATAATATATATACCGATTTTTATTTCGAACAATCACTGTCTCACGACCAGTGTGGACATAAAATTATGGCACGAGAGACATGGACATATTAACAAGAAAGCATCAAAAGAAATGGTAACCAAGGGAGACATTAAAAATGTCAGTATCGATAACATCAACAAATTTTTCTGTGAAGCATGTATTAATGGAAAAGGTCACAAGTTACAATTTAAAACAGTAGTAAACAGAAAAACCAAACCCGGCGAGTTTATACACAGTGACGTATGTGGCCCCATGTCTCAACCATCAGTCAGTGGAATGAGATATTTCATTCTCTTTAAAGATGACAGCTCCGGTTATCATATCGTTTACTTCATTAAACATAAATCAGATGCTTTCGACTCTTTCAAAGATTTTGTCAATCACTCACGCAACAAGTTTGGGTCGCCACCAAAAGTCTTACACGTTGATAACGGAAACGTATACTGTAACAACATTTTCAAGGTGTATCTGTCGAAAAATGGAATACCTTTGGAAACAACAGCCCCCTATACACCCGAACAGAATGGGAGAGCGGAACGAGACATGAGAACTATCGCGGAGAGTGCACGATCGATGATACATGTATTATAAAAATTGGGTGATTACGCAGTATTATTATTATTATTATTAAATTAGGTGGGGCCGAACAGCCCTGAGCACTGCGACCTTTAGGTCTATTGTGCGTCCCTGACGTTTTACCACATTATGTGGTTGTTCAGTTCCTTCGTGAATGCCACCACATCTGACAATGCGATTGGTCTGGCATTCGGCCATGGAACCGTATAGGCCTTGAGATGTTTCATTCTTTTCTGGGTGAGGGCTACGCATACGAAGAGTATATACTCTGACGTTTCCTTTGCCTCGTTACAGAATCGGCAGCGGTCCGATTGGGATTTGCCTATTTTCAAAAGATGGTCTTGGAATGGGCCATGTCCTGTCATATACCAGATTAGTGTTCTTAGTGTATGGCGGTCCAGTTTGATGACCCTGTCCTTATGACTAATGTTGTAGTTTAGAAGCTTCTTGGCTTGTCTCATCCCAGACGAAGAATTCCATTCTGCTTCGATAGTAGCGTTTTCCCACTCTTTAATTTTTCTGTTGATATGGCATTTGGAATAGGCAATGCTGTGTTCTGGGCCAGTGAAAATTCCTTCTGCGCCTTCTCTTGCGCATAGGTCTGCTGCCTCGTTTCCTGATATGCCTGAGTGTCCGGGAGACCACATAAGTGTGATTTTGTTGTTTTTGGCCAGTTCCTCTAAGTGGCGGAAACAGCTCCACGTTGTTTTAGAGTAAAAGACTAGACCTTTTAATGCTAGCAATGCTGCTTGACTGTCTGAGATCACATAGATCTCGGTTCTTCTGTACTTTCTTTTAGTACATTCCAGTACGCAGGCTTCTATTGCTATAGTTTTTGCCTGGAATACTGTTGGAGATCTACCTAGGGGTATTCGTAGGGTGATTCTGGGTCCGAATACTCCTGCTCCGGTTCCTGTGCTTGTTTTTGATCCGTCTGTATACCAGATGGATGCATGGTTTGGAATGGTACTTATGATATTTTCAACTTGATTCCGATCGGGTATTTTAAAATTTAAAAGTTCCTTTTGAAATTAGTAGTTTTTATCATTAGGTCTGATGGTTGGACAGTTACATATTCCAAGTCTATTTTGGTTATGATGCTGGTGTGTCCTGGTTTGTTTGCCTTTATTTGTTTAAGGATTTTTAGTTTTGTGGCTCTTGATACAGCCTCGCTTTTGATGTGTATGTGCAGGGGAGGAAGTCCTAGAAGTTTTTCCAGAGCTGCCGTTGGGCAGCTCTTAACTGCACCCGTTGCACTGATACATATTAGTCTTTGTATTTTGTTCAGTTTTGAGCGTGTCGTTGATTGCTCTGTTTTTTGCCACCAAACCAGGGCCGCGTATGTGATCCTGGGTCTGATTATGCTTTGGTATAGCAAGAGGGTAATTTTCGGGTTTATTCCCCACGTTTTGCCAAACATACGCTGACAGGCAAAGTAAGCTTTATTAGCTTTGTTTGTGATATATGATATGTGGGGGTTCCATGTTAGTTTTTTGTCAAACAATACCCCTAAATATTTAGCTTCTGGCATTAATTGAAGGGTTTTGCCTTGGAATTGTATTGCTGGTAGCGTTACTTTTTGTCTTTTGGTGAATAGGGTGCAAACTATCTTGTCAGGGTTGACGCTTAGTCCAACCTCTTTACACCAGTCTTTGACTTGTTTGAGAGCAACCTGCATGCGATCTGTTATCGTGCTCTCGAATTTGCCACGAACTACTAGGACTAAGTCATCTGCATAGCTAATATTAGTTAGGCCGTTGTTTTCTAGCCTAGCGAGCAGCTCATCCATCACTTATAGCCACTGAAGGGGCTATAGGACACCACCTTGTGGGCAGCCTCTGGTTGCCGCTATTGTGATGCTTTCCTCGCCGAATGAGGCTTGAATCTTCCTGCTTCTTAGCATGCTCATGACCGATCCTATGGTAGAGTAGTCGATGCCCCTTGATCTGGATTGTGTTTGAATTACTTCAAAGCTTGTGTTGTCAAAAGCGCCTTGTATGTCGATGAAGGCGCATAATAACATTTCTTTGCTTCGAAGTGTGTCTTCGATTTCAGTTGTCAGCTCATGTAGTGCTGTTTCCGTCGATTTACCAGTCTGGTATGCGTGTTGGCTGGTATTCAAGGGAGTTCGTTTGAGAGCATTCGACCTTACGTAATGGCCTATTATTTTCTCCATAGACTTTAGGATGAAGGATGGAAGACTGATGGGTCTATACGACCTAGTATCCTCGGGGGATTTCTTTCCTCCTTTTGGTAAGAACAGAACCCGCACATCTCTCCAGCACCTTGGAACGTATTCTAGGCTGTGACTGGCTCTGTAGAGTTTTACGAGTACTGGTTCTATTAATTTAATGCCTTGTTGCAGGAGGATTGGATACAGCCCGTCTCCACCTGGAGACTTGTATGGACCGAGAGATTTTATCGCCCAGCGGATGCTTTCTGGTTGGAAAATGCTGGCTGAGCGTCTGTAGGCTTCAGTTGAGATAAGGTGTGGGTGCATGTTTATATCCTCGTATACTTCTTGATTATCCAGTATGATGCACTTGGGAAAGTGACTCTTAACCAGACACTCAAGAGTTTCTTGTCTAGAGGATGTAAGTTCCCCGTTTGGTTTTTTCACCGAACCAAGTGGATTATTGTGGTCAAGTGAGAGGGCTTTGTGTAGTCGACAAGCTGTTGGCAGTGTGTCGATGCTTTCGCAAAACTCTCTCCAGCTTTTTCTTTTGCTGTCCCTTAAAGCCACGTTGTATCTGGTTAGGGCAGTTTTATAGGCCGTCCAGGTGTGTGTACGCTTGGCTTTGTTAAAGAGTTTACGAACTTCTCTTCGTTTAGCCTCGAGGTCATGATTCCACCATGGAACGTCCCTGGTGCACCTGATGCGAATTATAGGGGAACTTGCGTGGTAGGCGTTTATGATTGCCTCGGTAAGGTCATTTGCTGAGTTGTCAAGTTCAGCAATAGAGTTAATGGGGCTACATATACCAGTTAAGTTACATTTGAGTTGGTCTTGCCAATTAGTATGTTTAAGGGTTCTTATAAGGGATTGAGCCCTGTTAGGAGTTTCAATATTGAATCTAATGTACATGTGGTCGGAAAATGATGCCTCCTTCATTACGTGCCATTTATGGATCATGCTGGCCGTCCTTGTATTGGATAGGGTAAGATCCAGTACTTCGCTCCGTATGGCGTTTATGAAGGTTGCATCGTTCCCCACGTTGTTTATCATAATATTTTTAGATGAACAATAGTTAAAGAGTTGCTCACCTCTGATGTTAGTGTTGGTGCTTCATCAGACTACGTGGTGTGCGTTTGCATCGCATCCGATTATATATTTTTGACCTTGAGCTGTACAGAAGTTGATGAAGCTCTGTGTTGTCTCTGGAGGGGGGAAGTAGGCAGCTGCAAAGTTTGTGGTGCTCTTGCTTCCTTGTGGCGAGAGGTTCTCTACGGATATCGCGACTAAATCTCTGAAAATAAATTGATTTATGGAGTAAATGTTGAGGGAGTGACGGCACAGAATTGCTGGCCTTGGTCTCCCATTTTCTTTATCATAAATCAACTTACCTAGTTTACTTGGGAATCCCAGAATTTTTGCGTTCTTGGTCCAGGGCTCTTGGATAAGAGCAATGTCCCAGTTTTTGATTGCGAAATGGTGGCAGAGATTGGCAGTAGCTGCCTTCGACCTATGCAAGTTTATTTGCACACATCTCATCGCTTTGTTTTGTAATTAGGCTCTTTGGATCAGCCTGTGTACCCTGACTTGCTACAGTTGTGGGAGGCTTTTTTTAACCTGTCCGCCGATAAGCCGTGCTTCTTTGAGACCTTTCCGACCTTGTGTCCCAAGTGACCAGGTTTCCGTGTTCGGTCAATGGGTTTGGCTTTAGTGTTGGCAGTGGTGGGATGTGTTGGTCTCTTTGTCAGACTTTGTTGCCCTGGTTTTGATGGCGCTTCTGTGGTTTTGGCTTTGGTTTCCCTGTCCGTTTCTTTAGCCTTCTTTGGTCTGAAGTAAACGAACCCGAAAAGCCAGTTTACTTTATAATTGGAGCCCTTTAGGTTCTCCGTTATTTTTTGTGACGCCGAGATGGTCAACTGCAGGTAGTCATTTTCTCTGTCTTTTCTTGACAGGATTTTCCATTCTGCGTTGCGTAGCTCCTTATTTTGAACTACCAGGCGCCTGCTGATTTTCTCGTTCGTCTCATTCCTGCAGTGCGGAAGATAGACGTAGAAAATCTGGTTGCGAGGGATTTCGTCCTCTCGGATTATTTTCAAACTGGCATCTGGCCATGGTTTCAGGGTTGGTACCGTATTGGTAAGCCATGCTGCCGTTTCGTCATCTGCACAGTTCACGGATAGCCAACCTCTTTTGGCCTTGCAGCCCAGAAAGTTAGGGCTAATGCCATCGGTGGGAAGCTCCGCTACCGCGTCCATGATGTTGTCTTGGATCGTTGACATTTGCGCCGCGTTCAGTTTAACATCAGGAAAGCCTTGGTCAGAGATTGCCAACCTGATGGCCTTCGTGACGTCACTGTAGCGTAACGTTGCGTTCGATCCGCCCGCTGCCTCCGCCTCGCCTGAACCAGTATTTCCCGACCTTATGGGGTTTTCGGCTGGTTTGAGGGGGTGAGTTTGTCTGTCTCTTTTTGGCGGGTTCTTTGGACTAGAGTCATTCGATCGGCTCCGCTTAATGGTGGATGTGACCTTCCTATCTTTTATTTTTGTTTGGCACTGGGCTAGTGCCTCGTCATGGGAAAGTCCTGTCTGTTTAAGGAAGTTCAGACGTTTCCTTGCGGCTCCACTTAGGTGTGGTTTTTTCTTCCTTCTGTCTTCGACGTCTAAGCTTGTTAGCCCATCCCTTATGTCAGAGGTGGTAGAAGTGGACGCATTGTCCGAGCATTTTGGCACGATGGAGCCTTGTGCTGGGACGCAGTCCTCGGTTAGGGTTATAGACGAGTCTGTGCTGTCGTCTGTTTGTAAGAGATTAATCTCGGAAGTAGGACTTTGACGGTCCTTGGCTTCCGAGATTGGTGCGTTTGGAGGAGCACCGCCCTCAGTGGTTTTAATTTCAAAACTATCCATGGATTTTGTGGGATGAGGAAGGGAAAGGTCAGCCACTGCAGAGCCTCTTGCCGTGGTAAGGCTGTCTTGATGACTTGAAACCGGAGGGCGCCAGGTATCCGGAGTTCCGTGCTAGCGACCAAAATTCTCATGGCCATTCATCCCTCAGCGCACGTGTCTCACCTTGGATTGAGGATTTTTTATCGAGGTTCTCTCCTCTAGATCCGTTGAATTCTGAAAGACAGGATCACCTCGTGTAGGTGGGTAGATTGTAACCTTCAACGGTCTTGCAGCGAGAGAGGCTATGTGTTGCGCGTTTTCGTCGCCTGATCCAAGGAGGAGGATTCCGAAGAGCCCAGCCTTCCCTGGATTTCTCGATCCCCGATTACGCAGTAAATAAATATACAATAAAATAAGAACACGAACTTTAGTTTTGCTTTTTTAATTGAAGAGAACAAAGAGAAACAAAGAATCGAAAACATAAAAGAAAAAAACTTCAGATCGTTATAAACTTATGTGAACATAGCTGCAATTAGATTAATATTTTAACACTCCTCCTTAATCTAAAAATATACTGCTTCTTACTTTTCGAAATTGATCTTTAGCCAGTCCCTTGGTCAATATATCAGCAATCATGTTCTCTGTTGGGCAAAATCGGCAAACGACTTCTTTTCTGTCAACATACTCTTTGACGAAATGAACCTTGACATCAATATGCTTAGACGACTGGTAAATTTTTTCGTCTCGATCCATTTCAGTACACTTTGATTATCTTCATATATTATTGTGCAACTATCACCTTTCCAATTCAAACCATTTAACAATCGTTGGAGCCACTTGGACTCTTTACAAGCTTCTGCTAAAGAAACGAATTCCGCTTCTGTACTCGAAGTCACACAATGCTGTCGTTCACATGACCAACTTATTGGCCCACCAAGCAGAAAAATATAACCCGAATTTGATTTACGGCACTCACGGCATTCGGCCCAATCTGCATCGGCATATCCAACCAAGCTTTAGCTTTAAACTGATTGTGCTCTTTAAATATGTAATCACTTTCTTTACTTGAATCCAATCTTTGGTCGTTGGTTTAGCCAATTTCTGTGATAAAATTGTAACAGCAGCTGCGATATCAGGTCTGGTTTGATACAAATATAAAGCAAACATCCAATAGCGGTCCGATATTTGTTGATGTCAATAAATATTTCATCACATGGATCTTTATGATATGTTGGACTAAATGAAATATTTGATTCCTTTGCTTCATTCAAAGAAACTTTTGAAACAACATTTGTTATATACTTTTCTTGGTCCAACAAAAAATAATCAATATAATTAAATATTATTAATTTCGCCCAATTTTTCAATCTCAAAGTGTTTTCTTAATTTATCTTCCACTCCTTTTGAAAACACTTTCAAATTGCTGACAATTAAAATATCATCAACATAAACCAATACATATATAGCTTCCTTTGAAGATGAATTTTGATATGAATACAAACAATTATCCGAAGTACTTTGTTTTAAATTACATTTTATAAGAACGTTGTGTAGAGTTTCATTCCATACGTGAGCGGATTGCTTCAATCCGTAGAGGCTTTTCTTGTCTTCTTCACCTGATTTTATGAAACCAGTTGGTTGACGCATATATTTTCTTCTTTTAAAATTCCATTCAAGAAAGCAGTTTTTGCATCATAATGATACACATTCATTTTTCGACTAGCAGCAACAGACAATAGCGTACGGAAAGTAGTATGACGTGCGACTGGTGCAAATACTTGATCATAGTCAGTTCCAAATTTTTGACTGAAGCCTTGAGCAACCAATCTTGCTTTGTATCTTTTTAAATTACCACCAGTATCTGTTTTCAGCTTATACACCCATTTACATCCAATAGTATTTTTACCTATGGGTAAATCACTTAAAGACCAGGGCCCTATTTCACCAACCACTTTTCACTTTGCACTTTGCAACTTTTCACTTTACCTTTTCAAATTTCGTTTCACCAAACGCAAATTTGCAAAGAGGAAATTATTCTTTTGAAAAGTTGAGAATATTTCCTCTTTGCAAAACTCGTTTCACCAAACAGAAATTTGCAAAGTGAAAAGTATGATTTTGCAAAGTGCAAAGTTTTCTTAGTTTGCAAAGAATTCTTCCATTTCGTTTCACCAAACAAATATTCTTTGCACTTTGTGTTTAAAATTGTGAAAAGCTTTTCAATAATATGCAAAGAAAAAATGTAATTTGCATTTGAGCATTGGTTGTGACAAGTTGGTTGTAATAAATTAAAAAAACAACCCATAAAAATTAAAATTTTTCATGAAAATCCTCCAATATATGTATCCCCATATGTGTGCAAAGTTTGAACCGGGTTAATTTGAGAAAAATTAATATTAGAGCACATGTGTATAAAAAATTTTTGTATGGGAAAAATTCAAATCAAAAACTAAAAATTTTTTATAATAAGTTCGGTCTATCGGAGATACACATATGTTTAAAACCCCCCGGGGTCTCAGGGCCCATTCGCCCCAAAAATTTTACAAAAACTTTTGTCTATCGGGATAAACATATGTTTAAATTTTTAATTTTTTAAAAAAATTTTATGGGACCCCACGACCCTGGGGCCCTAATTCATAATAACTTGGCTTTGGGAAGTGGGTTAAAAATTGATAAGAAGATCTGACCAGCCAGCCACAGGCACGCGAAGTTAATATAGAGAATTTAAGAAATTAAAATGAACCGTTTCGAATCACGTTTTGAAAACGAAGACGATACTAATAGTGTACATAAAGTTGTAAAACTAAGAACTATGTTTGAATCATTTTGGTATGCAGCCCACTATTGCAGGTAAAATTGTTTTAGCCTGCTGCATTTTGCATAATTTAGAAGTGAAAAGAGAAGAATCAGCGTGGGAGAATCATAACAACGATGATGAAGAAAATAACATGGAAGAGGTCACAATAGAGGACAGTGAACCACCAAATGAAAATGCTGTTGCAATTTTAAATAATTTAAGATGTTTTTTTTTCGATTAGGAGAAATTATATAAAATAAAAAACAACAAAAGTAAGAAAAGTTCTAAATTTTAATATTCTGATGGATTTAAAATATAATCTTCACTAGAATAAGAATTTGTTTCTACATTTTTTAATTCTTTAGTGAATTCCCATAACGGAATTTTTAGTTCACGTTCCAATTTAAGGGCTTCCAACGTTGTCTTATATATTTCGACCTTCAAAAGTTTTTTTTCAAATACTGTAATTCGTCGTCTGCAGCTTGAGATTTCCTCTTCCTTGAGGACGGATCCTTAAGCTGGATAGTTTCGGTGGATTCTGCATTCGGCTCTAAAGGTAGCACGGCAACTCCATCGCCACCCGCTTCTGGCAAATTCAGCCCTACAACAGTAGGCGAATCAGTCCCTATAATGTCGAGAATCGCCTCATCAACAACATCAAGAACTACTGCTCTTCCACCACCAACCACCAGTTCCAGTTTTTTTTTGAGTTATCTCTTTTGGCCTGAGAAAAATAAAACGTATACCTATTTGTTTTATAACTCAAAAATGCTATGCTAATTAGTACTTACTAGCATTCGACTTTTCCACAAACCAAAAATAGAATCCCTGGCAAAGGTCCACTTTCGGTTGGCTGAGGCCATCCCAAGGGACTTTGCCTTCACGAGAACTTCATTCCAAGCCTCTTCCTTTTGTTTTTTCGTTACAACGTTGTTTTGGAACGATGCAAAAAGAATTTCCTTCAATAAAAAAAGTAAACAAAAATATGATAAATCTTAAAACTGCTTGTATACAAATTACATACCTTTTTGTTTTTTACAACCTCCAAAACAGCTAACTTATTTTCGTTCTTTTCAGCACGACTCATATTGCAATATGTGAAGCAAAAGTGCAAGCATTGAACTTTTTATCAATGCATACATAGTTAATTACAGTTAGAACAGTGAATCATACAGAGTGCAAACGGAGGGAAGCGTAAACTACACTCAGAGAAAAATACTATGGAATGAATTTTTTTTTACCATTAATTCAATAGTTTTTTCCTATTGTTTTTAGTCAATCGTATAGAGCACATCAAATTAATAACCTGCAAACTATTATATTAATAGTTCCTACACTAATAAAAGGATTATCATATTAAATCTATAGGAAAATATATAGGATTATCACATTATTTTACATATGAAATATATTAAATCAAAGGAATGTACACAAATAATTTAATATGATATTTACTATTAATTAGTTAATAGTTTTAAAATATTAAAATAATAATGTAATCCTATAAACTCAATATAAAATAAACTATTAATTCAATCATATCAATTATATGTCATATAACATTAACAATAATATCTTGCCTATTAAATTAATAGTACGCAAATTATAAAAACAAATAGAAAACCATTGAAATAATTAGAAAAACTCATTGATATCCATACTTTTCTCTGAGTGTAGGTCGATGCGAGAAATATTATTATTATTATTATTTCTCTAAGTTACAGCCTATTGAAAACAAATGTTCTGTAAATGCACAAATATGTTTCACTTTGCAACTTTGCAAAACACGATTACAAATGCAAAGTTCTCTTTTTAATTGGTGAAACACTTTTACTTTTTACTTTTCAAAAAAGTCTGAAAAAATGCAAACTGCAAAGTCGTGAGAACTTTGCGTTTTTGGTGAAACACATCGCACTTTTACTTTGCAGGAATTTATTTTTTTGAAAAGTTGCAAAGTGCAAAGTGGTTGGTGAAATAAGGCCCAGGTTTCATTATCGATTAATGAACTTATCTCCTCCTCCATAGCCTGAATTCATATGTCCCGTTCATAACTGCATCATTGTAATTTCCTGGTTCACTGTTTATGACAAAATTTACTTCCTCAACAAAATATTTAGGAGGGATACCTTTATTCGATCGATTTGAACGTCTGACTACTGCTTCTGAATTTCCAACAACTTATTCATCAATAACGTCAATTTCACTTACTAACTCATCTCGGTTTTTATCACCCGGCCCCTCAATTCATTTGCAACACTCAAATTGTCGTTATCAATAAAAACTGTGTCATTCACTGTATTTTCTTTTCTAGTTACCGGAATTCGAAATTTGCATCTATACATTCTTCAATGTCTTTCTGTGCAACACTGGACTTATCACTGCTGTTACTATTATTTAATTTACAAAAAGAACCATTAACATCTTTCATAAAATTAATATCTCTTGAAATCACAATTTTCTTCGCTGATGGTACTTATACGCGGTAAGCTTTTGATTCAACATCAAAACCTAACAAAATTGCTTATTTTGCCTTAACGTCGAGCATTCTTCGTTGTTCATCAGGAACTTTAATGAAGCACTTGGAACCAAAACGTCTTAAATTTATATAAATAGGTTTTTTCTTGTACCAATATTCAAATGGAGTTTTGTTTAAATTTTTCCACGGAACTCGGTTTTGTAAAAAATTTTCTGTCATAACTGTTTCACCCCAGAATCGTTTTTCCATATTTGCGTCTAACAAAATACACCTTGTCATTTCAATCAATGTGCGATTCTTCCTCTCCGCTACCCCGTTTTGTTGAGGTGAATATGGAGCAGTTTGTTGAATTATAATGCCTTCTTTATTTAAATAATCAATTAGAGCATTACTCATGTATTCGCTACCTCTGTCACTTCTGGTCGCTTTTATCTTTTTACCAAACTGGTTCTGGACTAATTGATTGAAAACTAAACTTATAACTATTATTAATAAGTGTCGGCTCAACAAAAGGGGCCCGACGTATTTACATTGTTTTAATTTATTTTATATTGCTTATAATTAAACAATATTTTTAACTACTTAATCTACTACATGTTATATTTAAAGCCATTTAATTTTAAACAATAAATTTTAAAATAAAATAAAAATGAAAAAAATATGAGAGGGTATAAACAGGGCGATCTTCAGCCTCTGTAATGTTGATTGCTGGCCTTCTCGTAGAAGGAGACGTCTTGATTATTAAAGATGTCGTCGAATCTAGCATCTGTGAATCCTCTGATGTTTATATAGCGGTGGCTTGGCTCGATTTCCTCGATTCTCAGTCCTTGCATCTCCGGATTTGGATGTGTTTCCAACCCATCAACGAATTTCTTTGCCATTTGGAACAAGTGGTCGGTTATTGGCAGCAGACCTGCCGCGTCGTAAAGTCTTCCAGTCGACACAAACTTATTGCTGTTTGGCACCCTCCAGAGTCCTGTACAGATCCTAAGTACCTTCCTTTCAAATAGGGAGATCTTCTTCATCGTTGTTGGTGAGTCGGTGAACCATATGGGTAGCCATAGGTTATCACTGGCATGATAAGCTGCTTGTAGATGAGCAGCCTGGTGTTGTTGGACAGTCCGTTTCGTCTTCTTAGTAGCGGGTGCACCAAATGAAGAGCGTAGTTCGCTTTTTTCATTGTTTTATATATATGAGAGTTAAACTTGAGCCTCTCAGTAAAGTTGATTCCCAGGTACTTAGTCTCTGACTTGGTGTTTATTGTCGTGTTATCCGGAAGGGTGATTTTTAAGGCTCTTGCACCGGCTTGCGATTTTTCTTATCCTTGTTTCGGTTGCTGATACTCGGAAGCAGATGAGTTCCGTTTTGTTGGCGTTGATCTTCAGTCCCCACTTCAGGTAGTACTCCCAAAGATTTCGGAGGTGTTCCTCCACTCTTCGGGCAGCTATCTCATGAGATCGGGAAACGGAATACGTGATGGATTCATCCGCGAAAAGCATGGTCCTTGTTCCGGCTGTATTGGTGGGTTGATCTGCCTTGAAGATGCTTAATAGGACTGGTGCAAGTCTGGAGCCTTGGGGAACTCCGGCTTTAATCCTTTTTCTTGTCGATGGGCTGCCTGTACAAAAAAGACCCTGTTAAAAAGAAAATTTTTAATTATTTTCACAATATAATTGGGGAAACCAAATCTAATAAGTTTGTACAGAAGACCGTTTGTCCAGACGCTATCGAAAGCTTTTTCGATGTCTAACAAACAGGCTACTGTACTACTTTTGACATTCAGTCCTCGAGTGACGTTACTGTGAAGTTTCATCAGAGGGTGCAGCGTAGAGTGCTTTTCTCGAAAGCCGAACTGAAAGGAAGGAATAAGATTTCTTTCCGAGCAATACGCATGGACCTTTTTACGGATTAAAGACTCCAATACTTAACTGATACAACACAGTAAAGCTATGGGGCGGTAACCAGTTACACTGGAGCGGTCAGTTTTCTTCGGTACTGGTACTACTTTGGCTACCTTCCAGTTGTCTGGAAAGTATCCATTGTTAAGACAATTGTTGAATATGAAGTTAACATCAAAATTGCCATACCCGGCAGCTTTTTAAGCAGAAAATTTGATATCCCGTCAGTGCCCGATGATTTTTTAGAGTTTCCACTCCTAATTAAATCAGTGACAGCAGCTGTCCCGGTAAACATATCCACGTCTACGAGTGCGTTTGCCGGATTGTCTTCGCTGAATTGCACTTCAAAATTTCTTGTGGAAGTGGTGTCTTCCACAAGACTTTCGACCTGCTCTACGAATTCTGGAAGATGTGTTGGTGGTCGTTCTGTAAAGCTCCTTTCGAAATGACAGGCAAAGGCTTCGGCTTTTTCAACAGAACTTGATACTACTTGCTCTCCAAACGTGATACTTTCTGGAATAGAAATACGTTTTCCGATCACAGAATTCAGCTTCTTAAAAGCATCCGGGCCTAGTTTGATGTTCCGAAGTCGATTGGTCAGTACATCTTCCTGGTAACTTCGCACAGCTTGACGAAGCATGATTACTGTACAACGCAGTTGCGAAAATACAGACTGATATTCGTCATTAACAGTGTTGAGAGTCCTGTTGAAGATCCTCTGAAGGCGTTTCTTTATATTGCCTGAATATTCGCAGGTAGATGTTGAAAGCGATCCCTGCTAGAGCGAACAGTTTTCTGCCAATCTATGGCTGTATTCACTGAAGTCTCGAAACTTCTGATAGCATCATCAATTTCACTATTCTCCAGATTTCTACATGCCGCTGGAATTTGAAGTCCAGCTTCGACCTCTGATCTAAACCGGTTCCAGCTTATTTTCTTAAAGTTAATGTGTAGTTCAGGTGTTGGGGTAACTTGAACAATTCGCTGATTCAACCTCACTCGAAGCTCTATGGCCAAATGATCCGAATCACTATCATGTGCAAAACAGGAATAATTCCTTAATTCCGGCAGAATGTTGACGAAATTTGTCGTTGCCAAGAAGAAATCCAGTGTGGATGGTGTCCGAGGATATGTTTTCCGGGGCTGGGAAACAACAGCCATGGTATGCTGCTGAGGATTTGAATCCAGCCAATCTGCAATGGCCTTTCCTTGGTTGTTGCATACTTCATCTTGCCATCGGGTGTGCCTAGCGTTAAAATCCCCTCCAGGCACACAGTATGTGTGCCCAGAGGAGATGCCGCAGACAGTTTGCAGATCCCGTTGAATGTTTTGCCTTGTTGCATTACAGTGATTGTACACTGATATTACCAACAAGGTCTCAACCTCGTTGACTTTGATGCTGACAGCTGTTGCTTCCATGCTACGCAAACCACTTATTTGCACCTTTTCGCCTGCCATAGTGTTCCTGATAAGGACCGCCGTCCCAGAGCAATCACTGCTTTTGTCGACCCTGTGGATGTTGTATCCGTCTGGACTGAATGGGTTTCTCCCTGTGAGATTAGTTTTCTATAAAAGAAGAATGTCAGGTTTATAAGTTTTAATAAATAATTTTAGTGTGATACGCCTAGCTAACGAACAAATAGAGTTTACATTATATGAGAATATACTTATCCTGCTTATTGTGAACATAATTCACAAATAAGTCGACCCAAAACGGTTGTTTTGGACCTGTCATCAAGACTGCTATAATAAGCAGGCACGACTTCTCTTGCTTTCTGCAAAATTGTGAAAAGGTCTGCTCCAAATAGCCTTTCCGTATCGTCGAAGATGTTAGACTTTCCAGTAGATGGTTTTGTAGCTTGCTTACTTACTGGTTTTTTGCTTGCTTGGTGGTGGTTTGTTGATTGTTGCTGGCTTGCTAGCAGATCCATAGCAGCTATACTAGCAAAGCTAACTCCTTTCACTATAGCTTTTGCAGCAGATTTCTGGGCGAACTTATGCTGCTCCATCTTCTTTTGGGCGGTTTTTACTTTTTCTGCCATTTTTTCTTTATATTTAGGACATCCTCGATAGTTTGCAGGATGTCCAGATTTTTGGCAATTTGTGCAGAAGACTTTTTCGTCTTTCTTGTTGTCTACATTTTTTGGGCATTAGCCAGGTAAGTGTTCGTCCTTGCACTTAACGCATCTGTATTTCATGCCGCAATTGCTTGCTACGTGTCCAAACTTTAGGCAGTTTCTGCACTGCGTAATGCCTGCCGGTTTAAGTATTTCCCAATGTACCAACTGGTTCACCAGGATGGTTTTTGAGCAAACTGCTGCCTTATCGCAGTTTTTCTCAAGTTCGACAATGAAATTGTTAAATTTCCTGTCGGTCCTATGAGATTTGAAGGGTTTGACCTCCAGTACAGGGATACCATCTGCCGTTAATGCTTCCTTGACATCATCAGTATCGAAGGAGTGGTGAATTCCTTTTAGGACCAACATTTCTTTTCGGTCCTCCTTAGCAGTGTATGTGTTGAATTCAGTCTTTCCCGATTGTAGGAAAGACCGTATTTTCTTGTGCCCATCTTTGTTCATAGCCGTGACGACCGACTTACTGCTGTTGATGTTGCGAATTCTGCAACATATATTAGCACTCCTCGTGAACTTTGAGAGTTCAGCGACGTTCAGTCTAAAGCAGACTATTGGCGGCATGGCAAAAGTTTTTGTTGTTGGTCCCGTAGACTGGGGTTTTTTTGGTTGCTGGAGCGACAGGTGGTGGTGTCTTCTCTGCGAGATTTTGCTTCTCTTTTGCTTTAACAGTTTTTTCGGTTGTTTTCGGCGGATTGCTTCCTTCAGCAGTAACTACTGCAGGCGAAGATGATGTTGATGGTGATGATGGTCTGGAATTTGATTCAGACAATCTCCTTCTTTTTGCCTTTACTGGCACGGTTACAGGAGAAGACCGCTATTTGCGATTGTCTTCTTCTGCATTTTCCTCTTCGTTGATAATGAAATCGGACGCTTCAATATCCGATTCTTCGCCTTGGCTCATATTTTCTTCTTCAGAGGAAGTAGAGTCTTCGCAAAGCTGGTTGACTTCATCCAGCCTTTCGTACAGAGATGCGAGGAAGTGACCACCATGGTTGGAGACTTCTTGTTTAATTAAGGCTAATACCTCATTAACCTTTTCCTTCCGTTTCTGTTTTTTACCCATTTTATAGGGCTGAAAAATGAAAAAACTTAATCTGAAATTAAATAACTATTAATTATAAATAAGTGCCTGAAATTAAAAAGTAATTAGTAGCCGGTAGCAGGTAGCTGAACGATATGGTGCGGGATCTTAATATGATGTGCTCGTGTTGAGCGCTCGATGCTCACTGGACTAATTGATGAAACTGCTTCAATTTGTCAAATGCTTCGGATTTTTCTGATAAAAGATACACGGTTGTGTATCTGGAAAAATCATCGATGAACGTGAGTACATATCGCTTACCCGAAGGTGTGAACGATTGCATAGATCCACATATGTCGGTATGAATAAGATCAAGAATGTCCTTTGGAAATGGTACACGTGCCAATTAACCCTTAACACACACTTCACATTCATGAATACATTGACATGCCTTCAACAAGCCCACTTGCTGGAATCTTCTTTACCACCTCAATGTCTCGATGTCCTAATATACGATGCCATTGATGTACACACAATTTTTGCTTATTCTCAATACAATTTATCATATTGTTCAGTGTTCTCATAACATACAAATTGTTCTTAATATCGCCAACTGCAATCTGATGTTTTCTATTTGGTAACCATATTTCACAACTACTTCCAGAGAAATCAACTTTAAGACCTTTTTCTGTTAGCCGTTTTACAGAACCGAACCAAGCAATGTAGCGTTCATAAAAATACTTGTCGTTAGTTTGCCATCAACCAACGCCAGAAATTTTTGAAACAATTCATTCATATTTTTAATATGAGCCCCAATATCACCATCCTCACCAACTTTTTGTACCATAATTTGACGGAGTAAACGTACTCGACTGCCTGGAGTATTGCGTTCATGTGTTTCTTTTAATGTATCCCATGCGGCTTTTGCTGTCGTTGTTCCACGTAAATGCACATATTGCGACTCGTCAACCATTAAATTTATTGTATTTAAAGCTTCGTCATTCTTTGCATCCCACTTTTCATCTGCCTTAACAGGTTTCACATCTTTCACATATATCCATAAACCTTGCACTTTTAATATTGTTTCAGCGCGGAAAGCCCAATTGAAATAATTTTTATCCGTTAATGGTGTGAAAGAAAATTTTGCATTGCCACATGCAACAGCCATTATGAATTTTATGTCCCAAAGAATTGAACTTATAATTGATGCGATATTTAAAATATTATTATGGTTATTACATCTGGGCCCATAACCTATTAGAAAAATTGGGTGATTACGCAGTAAATAAATATACAATAAAATAAGAACATGAACTTTAGTTTTGCTTTTTTAATTGAAGAGAACAAAGAGAAACAAAGAATCGAAAACATAAAAGAAAAAAACTTCAACTCGTTATAAACTTGTGTGAACATAGTTTCAATTAGATTAATATTTCAACAATATGCAAAGTATGTTCCAATTAATTTGTGGAGTGAAGCTGTCAACACAGCAGTGTATATTCTATATCGCACTCAAACCACTCAAGCACGCGATTCAACCCCATACCAATTATGGACAGGACACAGGAAAAAAGCCTATATTGGACAATGCTAAAATGTTTGGATGTGCATATTTCAAAAGAGGTTCGTATAAAACTGGATCCAAAGTGCAACAAACTAATGTTCGTTGGCTACGATGGAAATTCTACGAATTATCGCCTTTATGACGAAGAATCCGGAAAAATCAAAGTTTCTCGCAACGTTATTTTCAACGAAAATGCAGCTGTTTGTTTTCCAAGAAGAAATACGGTTGATATACAAATAATAGAAGACAAAACTAATGATGGTTGTACTCAATCAAATGAACACGAAAACCAAACAAAAATTCATGAATCTGAAAATAACAGAACTGAAGGAATTCAAGAAATAGAAGATGAATTAGAGAAACAAGTAGCAACAACACAGCAGTCAATACGTAGTCAAGTCAATGCTGACTATAACTTACACAATCGCGACAAAATCAGAATGCCTGCGAGATACGACTACGAGGCGATTTTTGCTGAAGCTGACATTCCTGAGACGTATGCAGAAGCGATATCATGTACAGAAGCGAAAAATTGGACGAAGTCAATACAGGAAGAATTAGATGCACTCGAAAAGAAATACACATTGGATGTTGTTAAGTTACCACCCGGTAGAAGTACTATTGGATCAAACTGGGTTTTTTAAATTAAAAGAAATCCGAATGGAGATGTTGTTCGTTACAAATCAAGACTTTGTGCAAAAGGGTATGCACAAAAACAGGGCATCGACTACAATGAAACGTTTGCACCGACAACACGTTTTGAATCAATTAGGATTATTCTCTCTGTTGCAGCACGAAATAATTTTGATATTATGCAGTTCGACATACAAACAGCGTTCCTGTACGGCAAGACATTCATTTGATCCCACCAGACAGGACGAACATCAGTTCAAACATGGTATATAAGTTAAAATAATCTCTGTACGGCTTAAAACAAGCTTCACACTGTTAGAATACAACATTTCTTTTTTTTTGAGCAAGTATGGCTTCGTATAAAGTAATGCTGATAATTGTGTCTATCGAGGACAATTCAATAATGTGAAAGTACTATTAATACTGTATGTTGATGATGGATTAGTCAAGACTGAAACCAAAGAGGCACTGAAAATAGTACTTCATCATCTACAAGCGATCTTCGAGGTTAAAATAAACGAACCGGATAATTTTGTTGGACTGCAAATTGAACGAAATCGTGAAAGCGTTCTATTGTTATTCATCAAACAAACTATATAAATCAAATTATAAAACGATTTAACTTTGAAACAGCTAATTCTATAAGCATTCCGTCTGATCCACAGATACATCTCAATTCAACAGACAATTGTCAAGAATAAAAGGAAAAGTCGTTACCGTTTCGAGAAGCCGTCGGTTGTCTAATATTTGCTGCATTTATCAGTCGACCCGACATCTCCTTTGCAGTGGGAGTTGTCAGCAGATTCCTTTCAAATCACACGGGTGCCCATTGGAATGCAGTAAAAAGAATAATTAAATATTTAATTGGCACAAATAATCGAGGAATTAAATACAAACTTTCAATTAATGCTGAACAACTTGTTGGATATTCAGACTCGGACTATGCAAATGACATCGATACACGAAGATCAACCTCGGGATATGTTTTCATGCTCAATGGTGGACCGATAACATGGAGCAGTCAAAGACAACTTTCAGTCGCACTATCAACGACCGAGGCTGAATATATGGCTAGCAGTTAAAGAAGTGACTTGGTTGCGTCAGTTGTTGAAAGACATCGGTGGAGAAGTGAATGGTCCCTCCACATTATTTATAGACAATCAAAGTGCAATTCATCAGAGATAAACTAAAACAAGGAGACATTTATGTACAATACAAATGTACTAAAGATCAATTGGCCGATATCTTCACTAAACCATTACCCTCGGATAGATTCAAAACTCTACGAGACTCTATTTCCACGATTAAGATTTAAAAATTTGCAATGTATTCAATTCAAATAACTTAAAATTCTAATTTTTTTTTGACGAGTTCTCATTTATTGGGAGTATTGAATTATTGAATTGTCAAACTGTCAATTATTTTTTTTAGGTACGTTCGTTCCTTTGACTATAGAATATATGGACCGTCAATGGTAACTTCATGCATGTATCCAACATCTGCAGCGCTTACGCGTTTCCGTGTGAAATAAACGAACTAAGAAGTACGTTAAATTGTTACATTTGTATTTTAGTTTACATTTTTGCCACGGAAACGTGTAGTCGCTGCAGATGTTTCATGCATGTATCCAACATCTGCAGCGCTTACGCGTTTTCGTGTGAAATAAACGAACTAAGAAGTGCGTTAAATTTGTATTTTAGTTTACATTTTTGCCACGGAAACGTGTAGTCGCTGCAGATGTTGGATACGCTTTTTATTTGAAAAATATAAGTAGCTGTTATTTGATTGGCGGTCCATATATTCTATAGTCTAAGGTTCGTTCAATGTAATATTATAGTCAGAATTGTTGTTTTTAAATTGTGCTTTATGAATATCACTTGCTGTTTATTCCCTAGATGGCAGCACTATTCAGTTTATGGTTTATTCAAGTTCACATGACAATAAAATAAATCTATCGATCTATAGAAGAGAGCTAAGAACATGTGTTTTTCATTTCTTTGTCATTAATAATAAATCTTTTGTTAATTAAACATCTGAAATTATTTACCCATAATTCCACATATAAACGACAGTATCGTGTTTTGGGTAATATTTTCAAAAAAAAAAAGTGAAAACCCACGGGCTGGCGCAAAAGGTAATCGTTACCACAATATCTGAACAAACGATGATGCATATTTTGACCTCTGAGCCAATGTGTAAAAAGCTAACCAATATATATGAACAAAAATCAGAATCTACAATCCACATTTTACAGCACATTGGCTAAAGATTCTTCACATGATATTGCAGCACATATCTCAAAAATTGAAGATATATCCTACAGGCAATAGGAGAGAACATTGAAGATAAGGGAGTAATGACCAAAATTCTCCTCACTTTGCCACCAAATTTTGATCATTTAATCAGCGCCTGGGAATCAACGGCTACCACTGATAGAACGTTAGCTAACCTAACCTCGAGACTAATAATTGAAGAGATGAGACAAAGTCAAATAGAAGTGGAAGTTAATGCACTTGCTTCTAATGTAAGAGTAAGCAGTAAGAATCATTTTCTAAGAATAACATTGGTAGCAAAAGTACTCAGTATGTTAAGAATAAAAACGATGACCGAAAAATACTATAAGAAAACCTGGAAAATGTAATTTATGTTATAAACCTGAACATTGGGCAGCAGAATGGTTGACCAATCCAGAAAGTAAACAATATAAATTGAAAAATTCCAAAGTTTCAGGAGAAGAGAGAGGTGAAGCTCTTTTAAGCGAAGCATTTGCCTCAGTACAAAAGACAGCGGAAACTACAGTCGAGGCCTGGAATATGGACACTGGAGCGAGCGATCACATGACTCATAAGCTACACCCCAATGAAAGATGACATCAAAATAAAAATTGGAGACGGAGAAACCATTTCAGGCAAAGGTCGAGGTAGCATAAACATTTCAGATTTTAATGGAGTAAAATGGACAGAATGTCACCTTTCAAATGTACTATACGTGCCTAAGCTGAAATACAATCCATTTTCTGGCGGTGTGGCCTTGGATAAAAATTTAACTCTAGAAGCTGATAAAAGAGTCTGTAAATTCATTAAACAAGGCAAAGCCATAGCTGTAGGTGAGAGACAAGACAAATTATTTGAAATGAAAATTAAGATAATGCAAATCAAAAATGGCAAGGATAGTGCTGATGAATATCAAGCTTGTATTGCTGAGAAAAGTTCCTTTCAAGAATGGCATAAAAAATTGGCTCATCAAAACTACACTCAAATTAAAAAGATTTTGAAAAATTATGACATTAATCCAAAAGGCAATGACAAAATAGTCTGTGAGCCTTGCGCATTGAGTAAAATCCACCGACTACCTTTTCCTCAGCAAAGCTGTACAAAAACCAGACGCATTGTCCAAATAATCCACGCGGATGTGTGTGGACCACTCTCATTACAGAACCGTATATTTCTTGGGTGCAAAATCAGACGTACTGGAGTGTCCAAAAGACTATATAAAGAGGAATCGAAATTTTTAGATCTGACAATGGCCTTGACTTTGTCAATCAAGAAGTCACAAAATTGATGAAAGTATATGGAATTTCTCACTAAAATTCAGTAATCTATTGCCCTGATTAAAATGGCAAAATAGAACGCGAAAACAGAACTGTCGCAGAACTGCACAGGATCCAGTAGCATTAAGAATCATTCACCATATGATATTTGGTACAACCGCGACCAGATATTCAGGAATTCCATATATTTTGAGAGAAAGTTTACGTGTAATTGCCTGAAAATAAAGTAAAGAAGCTAGACTTAAAAGGGGAAATAGGTTACTTTGTAGGCTACGGCCATTCTGTAAAAGGTAACAGAGTTTGGATTCCAAAGGAAGATGTAAGATGAAGAAAACATATTATCTATACAGGAAAATTAATGGAATCTACTAAAGAAAATCAAGATCAAGCACTATTGTATCTCCCTGAGGAAGAAAATATACAATTCAAAAATAGTCAGGCTGAAAGAAAAGATGACGAGCAAATTGAAGAAAATTTAGAAAATCTTGAGTTACCTAACCAATTATCTGATTCAGAAGAAGAAAATGAGAAATTTTGTACGCCAGAAGCCGAAAGGAGTACAGGAATACAACTAAGAGATCGATCCAAACTAAATAAACCTAGGAAATTAGAAGGCTACGAAGTAGATTTAGATAATGTCTGTGATTATTTCATTGTAAACCCAGAACAACCGCTGACTTTTCAACAAGCAGTAAATGGTACGAATGCACAAGAGTGGAAACAAGCTATGGAGGAGGAGATGAATTCCTTAAAAATCAGCAAAGTGTGGGAGCTCGTTGAAGTACCAAAGAACTCGACCATAGTTGAAAATAAGTGGGTTTATAAATTAAAAACTTATACGAATGGAAATATACAAAAATTTAGAGCCAGATTAGTAGCCAAAGGCTCAGCGTGTAGGAATAGACTTCAACGAAACCTTTAGCCCTGTAGTAAGGTTCGACTCCATCCGAATATTATTAACAGTGATCGTTCAAGAAAATTTAGTATTCACAGTTTGACGTAAAGACTGCTTTTTTAAATTGTGATATAGAGGAGATTATATACATGAAGCAACCAACAGGATTCAACGATGGTACAACAAGAGTATGGAACCAAAGAAAAAAAAGTTTTTTTTAACAAAATAAGGACTCAAACAATCAAAGGCTGATCCTTGTATATACATCAAAAATAATCTGATAATACTCCTAGTGAGCATCTACATAGATGATGGACTAGTAGCTGGAATCGACGAAGAGACTGTGAACGATTTCTTGTGTGCACTTGAGAAAGAATTTGATATCGCTTCTGGCGATGCTGATACTTACCTTGGTTTACAGATAGAAAGACAAAACGATGGCTCTATTTTCTTACGTCAAATTGCCAACACAAGAAAAATTCTCAATAAATTTAATTTAGAGCAAGCAAAGGCTCTTGCAATACCAGCCGATCCACATCAACAGTTGAATGTAAATTTAAATGATAATGAGAAGACTGAGTTAACAACTGCTCCCTATAGAGAAGCTGTGAGCAGCTTGTTATATTTATCAAAAGGTTCGAGACCTGATATATCCTTTTCGGTTAGTTAGTTATATGGAAAAACCAACGAAATTGCATTGGAATACAGTCAAGAGAATAATGAAGTATCTAAAAGGAAATGTTGATTATGGTTTGCACTTTAAGAAGCAAAAAAACATTATCCTTATGTGGCTACAGTGATGCAGATTTTGCAGGAAATATTGAAACACGCAAATCAACTACGGGATTTATAGTTATTTGGAGTGGATATGTTGTTAGCTGGTATTCTCAAAGACAGTCACGGTCGGAATACATTGCAGTCTTTCAAATAGCCAAGGAAATAGTTTGGCTCTTAAAGTTAATCGGAGAGATGTATCCTTATCAAAATATTGCTACAACTCTCTATATTGACAATCAAAGTACGCTTGAATTGATTAAAAATCCTCTTCTTCACAAACGAAGTAAACATATTGACGTACAACATCACTACATCCGAGAACAGTATGACAAGAAAGTTTTTCAACTCAAATACATCAACACCAAAGAACAGCCAGCAGATATCCTCACCAAACCCTTAGAAAGAAGAATCTTCGAAATTCATCGCAACAGAATATGCTCCAAACTTGAAGAGGATTCATAACTTTTGCATACTGTTTTTTTTTCTCTGTAAAATGGTTTGTTCGATTTTGAATAATTTTGATATTCCATAAAACAGTGGGAGTGTCAGAATTGTTGTTTTAAAATTGTGTTTTATGGATATCACTTGCTGTTTATTTCCTAGATGTCAGCGCTATTCAGTTTATGGTTTATTCAAGTAAACAGGACAATAAAATAAATCTATCGATCTATCGAAGAGAGCTAAGAACTTGTGTTTTTCATTACTTTGTCATTAATAATAAATTCCACATATAAACGACAATTATATAATCTAATTTCATACAGGCTTTATAAATTGTATACTTGAACACTTGTGAAACATTTTTCGTGATAATAAACAAAACAATAAAAATTTAGACGTACGTATTTATTATTGTGGAGATTTTTATCTTGGTATATCTTGCGAAATCACAATTCGAATTTCAAAAGACAACTAGTTTTTCCGTAGTTTTTTGTAGTCTGTTCCGACGTCGGAAAATCAGCAAGGAGGATCGCATGGCCAAGGTGCATATAACTCGTCGTGTTGCAGATTCACATTTGGAAATTCATTGAAAGCAATTTTCGAACGTGCAAGTGTGGCGACAAAAATTGGTGTCAGAGAGAATATGTTGACGATGCGATGATCAGACTCGACAACCTAACCTCATATTTTCTTGCATTCGACAAACTGATACATGAATTAAAGGCGTGATGCGCTGAGACAAATGATCGAATGCTGGTTGTGTCGCTTATGATTACGTTACCGAAGCGACATGACATGGTCGTGACACCATTGGAGACGAAAGAACCATCTAAATTGACGATGAAATTGGTGCATTCGCGCCTGTTGAACAAGGAAAGCAAAACTTCGAGTGGTGGTCCGAATGGTGATTCAGACAACCGTAGCCATAGCTCGTGTGCCACGTAAGCTTTCATGCACCGGCATCGGCATGATTTTTAAAAAAATCAATAAAAATTAAATACAGAAAAATCTTATATGGTTCTTAGAAATGATTCAATGCACTCATAGTTAATTGTGAATAGCCAGTCTTTAACTTTATTAATAAATGAAGAAAAACGAACTGTTCTTCTAATAAATTGTGGTAACTTATTCAAAAATTTTGGAGCCGTAATAGTAAAAAAAAGCGAAAAATGAGTTTTATGTGCGATTGGAACATTGACAAGGTCCATGTTGTTAACACGCAGACTGTAGATTTGCGAGTTCCTACTTGGAATGTTACCACTTCTTTTAAAAAATTATCTCAATACTTTAAATACGTACAGATGTCTAATTGGTAAAATTCGCAATTCCTTGTATAATGGCCAGCTTTCAGCGGAGCGATTTTATTGCTTATAATTCGTATCAAATGTTTCTGTGCCATCAACAGGGGTACAAAAGCTTTAGCATATGCACCACCCCAGATTGTTATACCGTATTGCAACTTTGAGTGTGCAAGGCCGTAATAGATCAAGGTCAAGACTTTTTTACCGCAAAAGGGCTTTATAAGGAACATTTTACGAGTCACCAACAATAAATGCGATTTAATCGAGCGGATATGGTCTTTCCAGTTTATGTTATAATCAATTAATATACCAAGATACTTAAATTGACGCACTGACTCAATTTTAAAGCAACTAGACGAGCATTGAGTGTGTTGCTTGTAAAATTACATTTACCACATTTATGAATTGGTAAGCTAAACTGCTTTCGCATGAAAATAAAGATTAAAGTCATATAGCCTATTACTAGATATTTTAAACGACATTAGTTTTGTTTTCTCGCTAATGATCAACTTATGAGCAGCAAACCACAACCTTAATGTTTCAAGATCTTCCTCGATGTTGGCAATACATTCAAAAGTAGTCTGGAATTGGTAAGTGATAGCTATATCATCGGCAAAAGCTGTAGGCAAATCATTCAAATTAAGATTGAACAGAGAATTAATGTATATTAGGAAAAAAAAAAGTGGACCGAGTACGGAACCCTGAGGTACACCATTTTTTAAAAAAAAGCTAAATGTTCCATTTATATTAACTATTTGTACTCTATATTTTAAATACGATTGCAACAAAATAAATATTTTTCCTCTTAAACCCGCTTTATATAATTTATTTAGCAATATTTCATGGTCCACCATGCCATGCCATATAGCCATGGTAGATTTACTAACATTGGTACTGTTTTATATCTGACTACACATGATCTGAGAATGTCATCTTTTGTTGACATACCCGATCTAAACCCAAATTGGTTGCTACTAAAAAATCTATTTTTGTCCAAAAAGGACACAATTCGAACTTTAATTAATTTTTCAAAAACTTGGAAAAGGTTGGAAGTAAAGATATAGGTCTATAGTCAGTGACGTGTTTTCTATTACCTTTTTTAAAAAGTGGTACAACATCAGCACATTTCAAGCGCTGAGGGAAACGACCTTTTTCAACACTAGGTTAAATAAGAAACTTAATACATCAACTACGTACAACGCAATTTGTTTTAGTAATATACTTGATATACCACCACTAGTGCATGAACTTTTATTTTTTAAGGATGAAATAGCCTTTTAAGTTTCGTACGAAGTAATTTTGTTAAAAACAAAACTGTCTAATTGAATATTATCATTTATGGGTATCGAGCAATCACATCCCACACATAAATCAACAGACGGTTTCAAATTTTCTGAAACTACAGTGAAATAGTCATTAAATTTTTCTGAAATGCTGCTTGCGTCAGTTAACAAAACACCATCATCTTCAACATTATCAATTTTTATAGATTGTCTTTCCTTACCTAGAATGCTATCCACCACTCTCCATTCTTCTCTTACGTTACCCTTAGCTCTTTCGAATAAGTTAGTATAATAGATGTTCCGCCTATCTTCAATCTTTTTTCTAATTGTTTCGCATCATAGTGCTTTTTGAGATTTTTATTTCGTGGGTATTTTTTGCATTTCACACTGAAAGAATTTTTCATATTCACTGCTTTTAGGAGATTATTGGTCATCCAGGGCTTTAAATGCGTTCTGGTATTCAATTTGTGCATTGAAGTACAGGACTGAATATGGTTTTTTAAAATTGAATTAAATAGATCAAAAGCAATTGAAGGATTTCTTTCTGAATAAACTGGCTTCCAGAATTCATATTTCAAAAGTTCATTTAAGGAATTAAAATCAGTGCAATATTTAATTTTTTTGTGGATTGCAACTTGCATTAGGAGTCGAGTCAATAGAGTTATTGAGGGCTACCATACAATAATCAGTCAGCTTAAGATCATACACTTCTGCCCTAAAAATATTTTTGTTATTTTTATGAAATCTTCCAAATATGTGATCAATGCAACTCTTTGAAGAATCAGTTAAACGGGTTGGCTCGATAACAAAACTTTTAAGACCATTCGATGCCATCAGAAACAAGTAGTTCTCCGAATCTTTGTCAGATTCATTCAGAATATATCTCCCAACAATATTAAGTTTTTTGCCTTATTTATACTTAGAATATTGCTCAGCTCATCAATCAATCTTTACTAAACTCATGCAATCTATATATGCACAACATAATATAGTTGTCATTATTATAAACAAATGGCAGCTTTACTACATCCGCGCTCGAAATTTTAACTTTAGAGCAATCGCACACGAAACCATTCATTACATAAACTGCCATGCCTCCGGCCGAATACGACTCATTGCAATTACAAAAAAGCATATAAACCGGTATGTTATATGAGTTTAGTTCATTTTCATAAATCCAGATTTCACTTAAAACTATTATGCTAGGTAAACTTACGAGCGACTCAATATGAGCTAGAAGAACAGAAAAATTTTTTATCATGCTTCTTATATTTTGATGTAAACAAAAACAACTATACACACAACTAGGTGCACTAACTGGATATTCACATGCATTAGGAACTAAGAGAGAGATAGAATAACTAGAGACTAATAGACTATTATGACTATTTACATTTTCATTATTTCTCATACTCATAGTTTTTTTTAGATCAGAAGCGCTGTTTATTTTTAATGCAATATCTCCCTCCTTTTTTCGCATGTAAATAAGTCCATTCCTAATCCATATAAATTTGTATTTCTTAGAGATTTTAATAAAGGAAGCAGCTTTGAACAGTTGGCGGGTGTTATATGTCAAACTGTCGTTTATACCATCTGCTTGCGTGCTGGTAATTGTATTCTTTAATTTGGATTTGTTTTCATGTTTTGCTCTCATTATTCTCTCCTTCATATAACGAGAGACAAATTTAACTACCAGAACATTTTTTCTGCGACTTTCCGAAGAATGTGAAGAAGAGTCACTTGTCGATTGCTGAGATTTTGAATTAGTTTTTTTGTTTTTGTTTAGTTTTCATTATTTACCTAGAAAAAAACTTGAAGAAATTTTTTAAATTTTTAAATGGTATTTTTTTGGTCCAATTTATAATGCTTCTATGGCTGTGAAAACCATTAAACGCAAAAATGAAAATAATGGTGAGAGACTTATCTGTCTAAATTGGTGTGACAGTCGTATAGTTGTTTAGTCGTATAGACTTATGTGTCTAAATCTCTAAATTGGTGTGACAGTCGTATAGTTGGTCACCGGTACAAATCTTACGCCAATCATTAGTTCTCGGTTTAAATTCAACAATTCAAGTTATTTCCTTTTTTCGTAAAATTAAAGAATTTGAATTAAAAAAAAATAAAAAAAAGAGAAGTTCAACTGTTGTAGTTTTCTTCCCGATAAGTCAAAAAAAAAATGCCTTATTAGAAATTAGATCATTAAGTTCCGCCTGGCAGAAAGAGGAATAAGTGGAAATTGTATTAAATTTTGTTATGTATGCTAAACTGCAGTATAGCCCGCATTAGATTTGGGGTTCCAGACACCCCTTCCCTGAAAGCCCTCATTGTACACTCCCTGAAAACTACATTTTTTCTTGACGGTCACGGCCCGTTTTTGTAGGAGGGCCATACAAAATTTGTTTTTTTTTTTTTAGAAAAATCCATTTTCCCAAGTGATTTGATGTAGTTTTGGTGGTTAGAAAAATCCATTTTCCCAAGTGATTTTACGGTGGTTTGCCGGTTAATTGGTACCCCCCACAAACAATACAATAGCCGTTTTTTATTTGCACAGGAATAAGGAATTACAACAACAATTGATATTTTAAACGACATTAGTTTTGTTTTCTCGCTAATGATCAACTTATGAGCAGCAAACCACAACCTTAATGTTTCAAGATCTTCCTCGATGTTGGCAATACATTCAAAAGTAGTCTGGAATTGGTAAGTGATAGCTATATCATCGGCAAAAGCTGTAGGCAAATCATTCAAATTAAGATTGAACAGAGAATTAATGTATATTAGGAAAAAAAAAAGTGGACCGAGTACGGAACCCTGAGGTACACCATTTTTTAAAAAAAAAGCTAAATGTTCCATTTATATTAACTATTTGTACTCTATATTTTAAATACGATTGCAACAAAATAAATATTTTTCCTCTTAAACCCGCTTTATATAATTTATTTAGCAATATTTCATGGTCCACCATGCCATGCCATATAACCATGGTAGATTTACTAACATTGGTACTGTTTTATATCTGACTACACATGATCTGAGAATGTCATCTTTTGTTGACATACCCGATCTAAACCCAAATTGGTTGCTACTAAAAAATCTATTTTTGTCCAAAAAGGACACAATTCGAACTTTAATTAATTTTTCAAAAACTTGGAAAAGGTTGGAAGTAAAGATATAGGTCTATAGTCAGTGACGTGTTTTTTATTACCTTTTTTAAAAAGTGGTACAACATCAGCACATTTCAAGCGCTGAGGGAAACGACCTTTTTCAACACTAGGTTAAATAAGAAACTTAATACATCAACTACGTACAACGCAATTTGTTTTAGTAATATACTTGATATACCACCACTAGTGCATGAACTTTTATTTTTTAAGGATGAAATAGCCTTTTAAGTTTCGTACGAAGTAATTTTGTTAAAAACAAAACTGTCTAATTGAATATTATCATTTATGGGTATCGAGCAATCACATCCCACACATAAATCAACAGACGGTTTCAAATTTTCTGAAACTACAGTGAAATAGTCATTAAATTTTTCTGAAATGCTGCTTGCGTCAGTTAACAAAACACCATCATCTTCAACATTATCAATTTTTATAGATTGTCTTTCCTTACCTAGAATGCTATCCACCACTCTCCAGTCTTCTCTTACGTTACCCTTAGCTCTTTCGAATAAGTTAGTATAATAGATGTTCCGCCTATCTTCAATCTTTTTTCTAATTGTTTCGCATCATAGTGCTTTTTGAGATTTTTATTTCGTGGGTATTTTTTGCATTTCACACTGAAAGAATTTTTCATATTCACTGCTTTTAGGAGATTATTGGTCATCCAGGGCTTTAAATGCGTTCTGGTATTCAATTTGTGCATTGAAGTACAGGACTGAATATGGTTTTTTAAAATTGAATTAAATAGATCAAAAGCAATTGAAGGATTTCTTTCTGAATAAACTGGCTTCCAGAATTCATATTTCAAAAGTTCATTTAAGGAATTAAAATCAGTGCAATATTTAATTTTTTTGTGGATTGCAACTTGCATTAGGAGTCGAGTCAATAGAGTTATTGAGGGCTACCATACAATAATCAGTCAGCTTAAGATCATACACTTCTGCCCTAAAAATATTTTTGTTATTTTTATGAAATCTTCCAAATATGTGATCAATGCAACTCTTTGAAGAATCAGTTAAACGGGTTGGCTCGATAACAAAACTTTTAAGACCATTCGATGCCATCAGAAACAAGTAGTTCTCCGAATCTTTGTCAGATTCATTCAGAATATATCTCCCAACAATATTAAGTTTTTTGCCTTATTTATACTTAGAATATTGCTCAGCTCAATCAATCTTTACTAAACTCATGCAATCTATATATGCACAACATAATATAGTTGTCATTATTATAAACAAATGGCAGCTTTACTACATCCGCGCTCGAAATTTTAACTTTAGAGCAATCGCACACGAAACCATTCATTACATAAACTGCCATGCCTCCGGCCGAATACGACTCATTGCAATTACAAAAAAGCATATAAACCGGTATGTTATATGAGTTTAGTTCATTTTCATAAATCCAGATTTCACTTAAAACTATTATGCTAGGTAAACTTACGAGCGACTCAATATGAGCTAGAAGAACAGAAAAATTTTTTATCATGCTTCTTATATTTTGATGTAAACAAAAACAACTATACACACAACTAGGTGCACTAACTGGATATTCACATGCATTAGGAACTAAGAGAGAGATAGAATAACTAGAGACTAATAGACTATTATGACTATTTACATTTTCATTATTTCTCATACTCATAGTTTTTTTTAGATCAGAAGCGCTGTTTATTTTTAATGCAATATCTCCCTCCTTTTTTCGCATGTAAATAAGTCCATTCCTAATCCATATAAATTTGTATTTCTTAGAGATTTTAATAAAGGAAGCAGCTTTGAACAGTTGGCGGGTGTTATATGTCAAACTGTCGTTTATACCATCTGCTTGCGTGCTGGTAATTGTATTCTTTAATTTGGATTTGTTTTCATGTTTTGCTCTCATTATTCTCTCCTTCATATAACGAGAGACAAATTTAACACCCCGTCTCCACAGGACAGAATTTCTGCCATGATGTGCGTCTTACCATGAATTCGTCCAGTGGAGACCAGCTTTTTCATGGCAAAACTAAATGTCTGGCATCACTGTCTGATTTTTCTTCTTACCATCTGAGTAGATGTAAACCCTGCCATATTTTTGACATTTTATTGGTTAACTGTGTGTTATTTCAAAATAAATATATTTTGATAAAAATAAGAATGTCGGACTGGCGAATTTCGCAGTTGGAAACGAAAAAACTTATAAATGCATTCAAACAAAAAGAATGTTTGTGGAATTATAAAAGTCAACTCTATAAGAGGGCTGACTTAAAAAGAAAAGCTTGGGAAGAAATTTCAAGAGAGTTTGAAAGGGATTCCCAAGAAGTAAAAAAAAAAATAAAGTACCTACGGTCAGTGTACGTGGCAGAGAAAAGAAAAGTGGATAAGTCCAACAAATCTGGCGCAGGTACTGAAGAGGTGTACGAGCCACATCTCTTTTACTTCCACGATTTTAAATTCTTGGATGCCGTTATAGTTTTGCGGAAGACTCATAGCAACTATACTCTGGTGAGTAATGTACAAACTTAAATGTTATTAGAGCAATAACAAAATGTTTTTTACTAGGATGATACACTGGAGCGAGCCGTGGAGGCAAGAGAAGGTGAAGACGAATGTCAGGTATTTGAAATCGAAGACGTTTCGCTACCGTCACCGTCACCGTCGCCATCGGTATCTGCTGCAAGAAAATCGAAGGAACGGCGACAAACTAGAGGAAGTAGCAGCAAGTATGATGATGCCATAGCTGCAATTTTACATTCAAATGTCTCCGTGCCAGGTAATCAATCTAAATATTTATGTATTTCATATATTTTGATGAAACTGCATCTTATTTCTTGTTTTACAGAGTCTCTAAACAAATATGCAAGTTTTGGTACTAGCATCGCCAGCCAGCTTCAAGATTTGTCACCAATTGAGGCCGCCGCAGCTATGGCAGACTTGCAGCAGGTTATGTCGCAACACGTTATGCGGTCGCTTAAGAAGCAAACGACGACTCCGACAGCATCCTCGCTGTCAAGCGATGGAACGGATATACTCCGAACGGCAATGCTAAGATCGGATATTTTCGACACCCAAAATTTTGATTTATAATAACATTAATATGTACATACTTTCATTATTTTATAATAAAAAAAACTTTCATTTATTTATTAATTTTTTTCCATTGATATGGAACATCACCATCTGTGATACAATAATGTACTAAATTCTCACGGATCTTAGAAGCAAATTTGTTGCCTGAGTGTTCTTGGGCAGAAATATTTAACATCGTTTTCGGGAGGGTTGGGGTATTGGTTTGTTCAACATCTTGACTTCTCTGTAAATTGGGCGAGATATAATTGTGAAGAACACAACAAGCTTTCACCAAAGCTTCACAAGTTCCCAAGGCCACCTCTATTGGACGATGAAAAATTCGGAATCGCGATGCTAATCGCCCAAATGCCATCTCAACTGTAAGACGGCTACGACTCAGTCTGTAATTTAAAATTTCTTGCGGGATGGACAACTTAGCACTTCGCCCAAAGCCTTTCATGAGGTGTTTATCGAGGCTAAATATGTCGTCTCCAATAAAAAAATACGGAGTAAGTACTTCTTGTCCTCGGAGTGGCTCTGGAGGGGGAATGCTAAGGCGACCTGTACTAAGTCCACGATGAAGGCTACAATTTTTGTAGATTATTACATCGGATGCTCTTCCATTTCCTCCAACATCTATATAAATAAATTTGCTATGCGCGTCAACAACAGCTAGCAAAACAATGCTAAAAAAGCCTTTATAATTGTAGAAGTCTGATCCAGAATGTGGTGGCGCTGCTATTCGAATGTGTTTGCCATCGATCGAACCAATTGTATGTGGAAAGTCCCAAAACATCTCAAAGTCTTTTGCTACACCAAGCCACTCAGTTTCAGTCTGAGGAGTCTTTAAAATAGAATGGATTTATTAATTCTGCCCTCAGTTTTATCTGTGCGTTACAAACCTTCATATATGTAGTATTAAGTGCATCGTAAATTGCAGAGAGCACATCTGGGACAAACTTGCTTATAGTTTTCCTAGATATCCTCGATAAGAACTCCAACGATCTATACGAATCTCCGGTGGCAATGTATCTAAGCGTTATAGCAAGTCGCACTCTCGGTGTGATGGCAAAACGCATTACTGTATCCTTTCTTTTTATAGAAGGCTCAATCTGCAAACAAATAAAAATATTGCTATATGAAGATAAAACAATTGTTTCTCTGCTCACCAATTGAAGAATTGCAGTAAATTTGTCGATTGACATCCTACAAAAGTTGTCATAGTCATTTCCACCATCCCACAAGATATCCTTCAATAAATGTTGCTCCAGCTCATGAACCTCTCTCAATTCCAAAAAAGGATTTATCCAAAATCTATGCTTCCTCCTTGCTTCTAACTTTTCTAGTTCTTTCAGTTCTCTAATAGCTTTTATTTTCCGAATTGCAGCCAGTTGTGTCCTATTCAAACTAAACTCCATATTTGCAGTTAAAATTTGTTTCAATTTATGCAATTTTCCCGGCGAAACGAATTTTTAAAATGCTTGTAGTACTCGAGAAGATTCGTTTACGAAATGAAATGTCTTAACATAATTTGCCCAGTAATGTAAGAGGAAAATATGGCGGACGAAATGTCTAAAGTTTAGTCAGACATATTTCTGTCTTGTGGAGACGAGGTGTAACTACCAGAACATTTTTTCTGCGACTTTCCGAAGAATGTGAAGAAGAGTCACTTGTCGATTGCTGAGATTTTGAATTAGTTTTTTTGTTTTTGTTTAGTTTTCATTATTTACCTAGAAAAAAACTTGAAGAAATTTTTTAAATTTTTAAATGGTTTTTTTTTGGTCCAATTTATAATGCTTCTATGGCTGTGAAAACCATTAAACGCAAAAATGAAAATAATGGTGAGAGACTTATCTGTCTAAATTGGTGTGACAGTCGTATAGTTGTTTAGTCGTATAGACTTATGTGTCTAAATCTCTAAATTGGTGTGACAGTCGTATAGTTGGTCACCGGTACAAATCTTACGCCAATCATTAGTTCTCGGTTTAAATTCAACAATTCAAGTTATTTCCTTTTTTCGTAAAATTAAAGAATTTGAATTAAAAAAAAATAAAAAAAAGAGAAGTTCAACTGTTGTAGTTTTCTTCCCGATAAGTCAAAAAAAAAATGCCTTATTAGAAATTAGATCATTAAGTTCCGCCTGGCAGAAAGAGGAATAAGTGGAAATTGTATTAAATTTTGTTATGTATGCTAAACTGCAGTATAGCCCGCATTAGATTTGGGGTTCCAGACACCCCTTCCCTGAAAGCCCTCATTGTACACTCCCTGAAAACTACATTTTTTCTTGACGGTCACGGCCCGTTTTTGTAGGAGGGCCATACAAAATTTGTTTTTTTTTTTTTAGAAAAATCCATTTTCCCAAGTGATTTGATGTAGTTTTGGTGGTTAGAAAAATCCATTTTCCCAAGTGATTTTACGGTGGTTTGCCGGTTAATTGGTACCCCCCACAAACAATACAATAGCCGTTTTTTATTTGCACAGGAATAAGGAATTACAACAACAATTGATATTTTAAACGACATTAGTTTTGTTTTCTCGCTAATGATCAACTTATGAGCAGCAAACCACAACCTTAATGTTTCAAGATCTTCCTCGATGTTGGCAATACATTCAAAAGTAGTCTGGAATTGGTAAGTGATAGCTATATCATCGGCAAAAGCTGTAGGCAAATCATTCAAATTAAGATTGAACAGAGAATTAATGTATATTAGGAAAAAAAAAGTGGACCGAGTACGGAACCCTGAGGTACACCATTTTTTAAAAAAAAGCTAAATGTTCCATTTATATTAACTATTTGTACTCTATATTTTAAATACGATTGCAACAAAATAAATATTTTTCCTCTTAAACCCGCTTTATATAATTTATTTAGCAATATTTCATGGTCCACCATGCCATGCCATATAACCATGGTAGATTTACTAACATTGGTACTGTTTTATATCTGACTACACATGATCTGAGAATGTCATCTTTTGTTGACATACCCGATCTAAACCCAAATTGGTTGCTACTAAAAAATCTATTTTTGTCCAAAAAGGACACAATTCGAACTTTAATTAATTTTTCAAAAACTTGGAAAAGGTTGGAAGTAAAGATATAGGTCTATAGTCAGTGACGTGTTTTCTATTACCTTTTTTAAAAAGTGGTACAACATCAGCACATTTCAAGCGCTGAGGGAAACGACCTTTTTCAACACTAGGTTAAATAAGAAACTTAATACATCAACTACGTACAACGCAATTTGTTTTAGTAATATACTTGATATACCACCACTAGTGCATGAACTTTTATTTTTTAAGGATGAAATAGCCTTTTAAGTTTCGTACGAAGTAATTTTGTTAAAAACAAAACTGTCTAATTGAATATTATCATTTATGGGTATCGAGCAATCACATCCCACACATAAATCAACAGACGGTTTCAAATTTTCTGAAACTACAGTGAAATAGTCATTAAATTTTTCTGAAATGCTGCTTGCGTCAGTTAACAAAACACCATCATCTTCAACATTATCAATTTTTATAGATTGTCTTTCCTTACCTAGAATGCTATCCACCACTCTCCATTCTTCTCTTACGTTACCCTTAGCTCTTTCGAATAAGTTAGTATAATAGATGTTCCGCCTATCTTCAATCTTTTTTCTAATTGTTTCGCATCATAGTGCTTTTTGAGATTTTTATTTCGTGGGTATTTTTTGCATTTCACACTGAAAGAATTTTTCATATTCACTGCTTTTAGGAGATTATTGGTCATCCAGGGCTTTAAATGCGTTCTGGTATTCAATTTGTGCATTGAAGTACAGGACTGAATATGGTTTTTTAAAATTGAATTAAATAGATCAAAAGCAATTGAAGGATTTCTTTCTGAATAAACTGGCTTCCAGAATTCATATTTCAAAAGTTCATTTAAGGAATTAAAATCAGTGCAATATTTAATTTTTTTGTGGATTGCAACTTGCATTAGGAGTCGAGTCAATAGAGTTATTGAGGGCTACCATACAATAATCAGTCAGCTTAAGATCATACACTTCTGCCCTAAAAATATTTTTGTTATTTTTATGAAATCTTCCAAATATGTGATCAATGCAACTCTTTGAAGAATCAGTTAAACGGGTTGGCTCGATAACAAAACTTTTAAGACCATTCGATGCCATCAGAAAGAAGTAGTTCTCCGAATCTTTGTCAGATTCATTCAGAATATATCTCCCAACAATATTAAGTTTTTTGCCTTATTTATACTTAGAATATTGCTCAGCTCATCAATCAATCTTTACTAAACTCATGCAATCTATATATGCACAACATAATATAGTTGTCATTATTATAAACAAATGGCAGCTTTACTACATCCGCGCTCGAAATTTTAACTTTAGAGCAATCGCACACGAAACCATTCATTACATAAACTGCCATGCCTCCGGCCGAATACGACTCATTGCAATTACAAAAAAGCATATAAACCGGTATGTTATATGAGTTTAGTTCATTTTCATAAATCCAGATTTCACTTAAAACTATTATGCTAGGTAAACTTACGAGCGACTCAATATGAGCTAGAAGAACAGAAAAATTTTTTATCATGCTTCTTATATTTTGATGTAAACAAAAACAACTATACACACAACTAGGTGCACTAACTGGATATTCACATGCATTAGGAACTAAGAGAGAGATAGAATAACTAGAGACTAATAGACTATTATGACTATTTACATTTTCATTATTTCTCATACTCATAGTTTTTTTTAGATCAGAAGCGCTGTTTATTTTTAATGCAATATCTCCCTCCTTTTTTCGCATGTAAATAAGTCCATTCCTAATCCATATAAATTTGTATTTCTTAGAGATTTTAATAAAGGAAGCAGCTTTGAACAGTTGGCGGGTGTTATATGTCAAACTGTCGTTTATACCATCTGCTTGCGTGCTGGTAATTGTATTCTTTAATTTGGATTTGTTTTCATGTTTTGCTCTCATTATTCTCTCCTTCATATAACGAGAGACAAATTTAACTACCAGAACATTTTTTCTGCGACTTTCCGAAGAATGTGAAGAAGAGTCACTTGTCGATTGCTGAGATTTTGAATTAGTTTTTTTGTTTTTGTTTAGTTTTCATTATTTACCTAGAAAAAAACTTGAAGAAATTTTTTAAATTTTTAAATGGTTTTTTTTTGGTCCAATTTATAATGCTTCTATGGCTGTGAAAACCATTAAACGCAAAAATGAAAATAATGGTGAGAGACTTATCTGTCTAAATTGGTGTGACAGTCGTATAGTTGTTTAGTCGTATAGACTTATGTGTCTAAATCTCTAAATTGGTGTGACAGTCGTATAGTTGGTCACCGGTACAAATCTTACGCCAATCATTAGTTCTCGGTTTAAATTCAACAATTCAAGTTATTTCCTTTTTTCGTAAAATTAAAGAATTTGAATTAAAAAAAAATAAAAAAAAGAGAAGTTCAACTGTTGTAGTTTTCTTCCCGATAAGTCAAAAAAAAAATGCCTTATTAGAAATTAGATCATTAAGTTCCGCCTGGCAGAAAGAGGAATAAGTGGAAATTGTATTAAATTTTGTTATGTATGCTAAACTGCAGTATAGCCCGCATTAGATTTGGGGTTCCAGACACCCCTTCCCTGAAAGCCCTCATTGTACACTCCCTGAAAACTACATTTTTTCTTGACGGTCACGGCCCGTTTTTGTAGGAGGGCCATACAAAATTTGTTTTTTTTTTTTTAGAAAAATCCATTTTCCCAAGTGATTTGATGTAGTTTTGGTGGTTAGAAAAATCCATTTTCCCAAGTGATTTTACGGTGGTTTGCCGGTTAATTGGTACCCCCCACAAACAATACAATAGCCGTTTTTTATTTGCACAGGAATAAGGAATTACAACAACAATTGATATTTTAAACGACATTAGTTTTGTTTTCTCGCTAATGATCAACTTATGAGCAGCAAACCACAACCTTAATGTTTCAAGATCTTCCTCGATGTTGGCAATACATTCAAAAGTAGTCTGGAATTGGTAAGTGATAGCTATATCATCGGCAAAAGCTGTAGGCAAATCATTCAAATTAAGATTGAACAGAGAATTAATGTATATTAGGAAAAAAAAAGTGGACCGAGTACGGAACCCTGAGGTACACCATTTTTTAAAAAAAAGCTAAATGTTCCATTTATATTAACTATTTGTACTCTATATTTTAAATACGATTGCAACAAAATAAATATTTTTCCTCTTAAACCCGCTTTATATAATTTATTTAGCAATATTTCATGGTCCACCATGCCATGCCATATAACCATGGTAGATTTACTAACATTGGTACTGTTTTATATCTGACTACACATGATCTGAGAATGTCATCTTTTGTTGACATACCCGATCTAAACCCAAATTGGTTGCTACTAAAAAATCTATTTTTGTCCAAAAAGGACACAATTCGAACTTTAATTAATTTTTCAAAAACTTGGAAAAGGTTGGAAGTAAAGATATAGGTCTATAGTCAGTGACGTGTTTTCTATTACCTTTTTTAAAAAGTGGTACAACATCAGCACATTTCAAGCGCTGAGGGAAACGACCTTTTTCAACACTAGGTTAAATAAGAAACTTAATACATCAACTACGTACAACGCAATTTGTTTTAGTAATATACTTGATATACCACCACTAGTGCATGAACTTTTATTTTTTAAGGATGAAATAGCCTTTTAAGTTTCGTACGAAGTAATTTTGTTAAAAACAAAACTGTCTAATTGAATATTATCATTTATGGGTATCGAGCAATCACATCCCACACATAAATCAACAGACGGTTTCAAATTTTCTGAAACTACAGTGAAATAGTCATTAAATTTTTCTGAAATGCTGCTTGCGTCAGTTAACAAAACACCATCATCTTCAACATTATCAATTTTTATAGATTGTCTTTCCTTACCTAGAATGCTATCCACCACTCTCCATTCTTCTCTTACGTTACCCTTAGCTCTTTCGAATAAGTTAGTATAATAGATGTTCCGCCTATCTTCAATCTTTTTTCTAATTGTTTCGCATCATAGTGCTTTTTGAGATTTTTATTTCGTGGGTATTTTTTGCATTTCACACTGAAAGAATTTTTCATATTCACTGCTTTTAGGAGATTATTGGTCATCCAGGGCTTTAAATGCGTTCTGGTATTCAATTTGTGCATTGAAGTACAGGACTGAATATGGTTTTTTAAAATTGAATTAAATAGATCAAAAGCAATTGAAGGATTTCTTTCTGAATAAACTGGCTTCCAGAATTCATATTTCAAAAGTTCATTTAAGGAATTAAAATCAGTGCAATATTTAATTTTTTTGTGGATTGCAACTTGCATTAGGAGTCGAGTCAATAGAGTTATTGAGGGCTACCATACAATAATCAGTCAGCTTAAGATCATACACTTCTGCCCTAAAAATATTTTTGTTATTTTTATGAAATCTTCCAAATATGTGATCAATGCAACTCTTTGAAGAATCAGTTAAACGGGTTGGCTCGATAACAAAACTTTTAAGACCATTCGATGCCATCAGAAAGAAGTAGTTCTCCGAATCTTTGTCAGATTCATTCAGAATATATCTCCCAACAATATTAAGTTTTTTGCCTTATTTATACTTAGAATATTGCTCAGCTCATCAATCAATCTTTACTAAACTCATGCAATCTATATATGCACAACATAATATAGTTGTCATTATTATAAACAAATGGCAGCTTTACTACATCCGCGCTCGAAATTTTAACTTTAGAGCAATCGCACACGAAACCATTCATTACATAAACTGCCATGCCTCCGGCCGAATACGACTCATTGCAATTACAAAAAAGCATATAAACCGGTATGTTATATGAGTTTAGTTCATTTTCATAAATCCAGATTTCACTTAAAACTATTATGCTAGGTAAACTTACGAGCGACTCAATATGAGCTAGAAGAACAGAAAAATTTTTTATCATGCTTCTTATATTTTGATGTAAACAAAAACAACTATACACACAACTAGGTGCACTAACTGGATATTCACATGCATTAGGAACTAAGAGAGAGATAGAATAACTAGAGACTAATAGACTATTATGACTATTTACATTTTCATTATTTCTCATACTCATAGTTTTTTTTAGATCAGAAGCGCTGTTTATTTTTAATGCAATATCTCCCTCCTTTTTTCGCATGTAAATAAGTCCATTCCTAATCCATATAAATTTGTATTTCTTAGAGATTTTAATAAAGGAAGCAGCTTTGAACAGTTGGCGGGTGTTATATGTCAAACTGTCGTTTATACCATCTGCTTGCGTGCTGGTAATTGTATTCTTTAATTTGGATTTGTTTTCATGTTTTGCTCTCATTATTCTCTCCTTCATATAACGAGAGACAAATTTAACTACCAGAACATTTTTTCTGCGACTTTCCGAAGAATGTGAAGAAGAGTCACTTGTCGATTGCTGAGATTTTGAATTAGTTTTTTTGTTTTTGTTTAGTTTTCATTATTTACCTAGAAAAAAACTTGAAGAAATTTTTTAAATTTTTAAATGGTATTTTTTTTGTCCAATTTATCATGCTTCTATGGCTGTGAAAACCATTAAACCCAAAAATGAAAATAATGGTGAGAGACTTATCTGTCTAAATTGGTGTGACAGTCGTATAGTTGTTTAGTCGTATAGACTTATGTGTCTAAATTGGTGTGACAGTCGTATAGTTGGTCACCGGTACAAATCTTACGCCAATCATAAGTTCTCGGTTTAAATTCAACAATTCAAGTTATTTCCTTATTTCGTAAAATTAAAGAATTTGAATTAAAAAAAAATAAAAAAAAGAGAAGTTCAACTGTTGTAGTTTTCTTCCCGATAAGTCAAAAAAAAAATGCCTTATTAGAAATTAGATCATTAAGTTCCGCCTGGCAGAAAGAGGAATAAGTGGAAATTGTATTAAATTTTGTTATGTATGCTAAACTGCAGTATAGCCCGCATTAGATTTGGGGTTCCAGACACCCCTTCCCTGAAAGCCCTCATTGTACACTCCCTGAAAACTACATTTTTTCTTGACGGTCACGGCCCGTTTTTGTAGGAGGGCCATACAAAATTTGTTTTTTTTTTTAGAAAAATCCATTTTCCCAAGTGATTTGATGTAGTTTTGGTGGTTAGAAAAATCCATTTTCCCAAGTGATTTTACGGTGGTTTGCCGGTTTATTGGTACCCCCCACAAACAATACAATAGCCGTTTTTTATTTGCACAGGAATAAGGAATTACAACAACAAGTGAACTGTCGAATTCCTTCTATGGAATTGGAAAACCTGCTGTTTGGCTGGTTTTGGTTGGTTTTGACATTCGAATTCCCTATTCCTCGGCAAATAATAGCCGTATTTAATTGGCGAGGAACAACAACAATTGCACTGTCGAATTCCCTCTTTGGAATTGTGAAAACCTGCTGTTTGGCTGGTTTTGGCTGGTATTGACATTCGAATTCCGAACTCGCTCGGCAATTAAATTCAGCTAATATATTTAGTTTTGTTTTGTTTTGTTTTGCAATTGTTGATTAGTTATCGGTGTGTTCTGCTGCTGCAGAAGTTGTTATTTGACGCGTGAATATTTCGAAAAGTTTTCAATCCCAATTGGTTTATCGTTGAATCTACGAAAATAAGGCAAAATTCCTAAACTATATCAAAAAGAACACAAGTGAGAACGCGGTAATTGTTTCGGGTTTAAAAAAAAAAAAAACAAAATTAAAAATAAAAAAACTCAAAATTTAAAATAAAAAAACTACGAGTACTTCGATTTCATAACGAACACAAAAATATGCAGATGCAAAAAGAACCAAATCATAATTTCTATAGTTCCAACTTCCAACGAAAATTATTACTACTTCTAGTATCACTATTACGTACTACTATTCCGTTGGTAAACTTCTGCCATTACAATCAATATGCTTTTATTACAAAACAATTTCAATTTTGTATATAAGGTAATCTTTAATACTAAAAGAAATTATAAAAAAGGGAACACCAATTAATTTGCGACAGCTAGTGAGAGGATAATCGACAGAAGGATGAAGCGGACATTTTAGTTTTGGATTTTTTTTAACTGCTGCTGCTCATAAGATTAGAGAAATTTAAAATTACTTTTATCACAATTGCATTTCTAGGGTTAAGATTAGCTTCCTTAAGAAAAAGTTAAAAATTCTCAATACACAAATAGGTTAAGATTACATTTAATAAGATGTTTTAATAATTCCTTATTACAATTACACTACTAGGGTTAAGATTAGTTTCCGTAAGAGAAATTTAAAACTACTTTTATTACAATTACACTACTAGGGTTAAGATTAGTCTCCTTAAGAAAATTTTAAAAATACTTTATTACAATTACACTACTAGTGTTAAGATTAGTTTTCTTAAGAGAAGTTTAAAAATACTTGGCTAAACAACGGTACGTCCGGCATTCGATTTGGCCTTCTTGATACCCCTCACCGTAAAGCCCTAACTGAGCAGATTGCGAAAATCGCCATATTTTTTGGGGGCGACGCCCACTTTGGGTAGGAGGGGCATCCAAAGTTTTGATTTTTTTTAGAAAAATTCCGTTTTCTAAGTATTTATAAGGAGGTTTGGGGGTTAATTGGTATCATACGAAAGGTAATAAAAATACCTTCCATTTAAAAAAAATGTGGCTCTCAACGGAGTAAGAGCCAAAACCAGACTTTTCCATAAAAGTGTAAACAGGGGAGTGCTTAAAAGTGGGTGGGGCAAAATATTGGTATCAAATGAAAGATGATATTTATGTCTACACAGCTCACAGCCATGCTATTCTTAAGGGCGTGGTTCAATTCTAGCGGAATCGCGATCAGTTTATATTGCGTTTATGTGCAACGTTATCTAAAAATGGTTACCCCATACCATATGCTGACCGATACCATATTATGCTTAACCCATACATGGAAAAGTCTGTTTTTGGCTCTTACTCCGTCGAGGGGGGTTCTATTGGCCCCATTTTTTAAATGGAAGGTATTTTTATTACCTTTCGTATGATACCAATTAACCCCCACACCTCCTTATAAATACTTAGAAAAATGCATTTTTCTAAAAAAAAAAACTCAAAACTTTGGATGCCCATCCCACCCAAAAGGGGCCCCGCCAGCATTTGTGGGATGTGGGTGGTGGGCGGGGGCGGTGCAAAAATATCGTTGCCGAGCATACCGTTGAAACGCCAAATACTTTATTCTCAATATACTAGGTTAAGATTTCATTTAAAGCAATTTAAAAAAAAAAACTTTTTTATTACAATTACACTACTAGGGTTAAGACTAGTTTCCTTAAGAAAAATTTAAAAATCCTTTATTCTCAATGCACTACTAGGTTAAGATTTGATTTAATAAGAAGTTTTAAAAATAGTTTATTACAATTACACTATTATGTTTAAGATTGAAATCAATAAAGAAATTTTAAAAATATTTTTTTTAAATTACTTTGAGTACCTTATTCGAATTAAATAATATTTGGGAAATGGTACAGATCATGTTACTAGTTGGATCCGATAGCAAAACGGTTATACATATATTCCAAAAAAATGGGGGGAAGTTTTTTTTTGTCGTTTCTGGTAGGGAATAAATATAACATATGTAATAGCTTTTGTCGATTAGGTTTTCCTAGGAGAGGTAATTGCCTCACCTATAACGCTGTCGGCTATGGAATTATCATCCTCTGGGTAAGTTCGAATATACAATCGAATATTAATGATCGTAGCTAATTTTATTTGTGGTTTTTGTGTGATGGGGGGGGGGGGTGAAGTCCCTCGGGAGTATCCGGAAATACTGAAGATTGACACCAACATTTTTTTGTATCGACTCGTAAAATCGTATTCTGGTTAGAGTACCGGTCGAATACCTTAATAGTACCGTTATATGGATGCCCGTTTAGTCATTTGTAACATTGTAATGAGATTTTACAATGAATAAAACATTTGTTAAATATGGTTAACCATTGAGTCGTTATTCGATCTTCCCCTCTTTCCGACATTAGTTCCCAGGCAGGTTGACGAGAACAAAAGAGGGTCCCAAGGACATCGGGGCCCATGGTATGGTTATATGGATGCCCGTTTAGTCATTTGTAACATTGTAATGAGATTGTAATGATGTATATAAATTTTATTTTACAATAAATAAAACATTTGTTAAATATGTTGAATTAGGTTCCCAGGCAGGTTGACGCGAACAAAAGGGGGTCCCAAGGACATCGGGGCCCATGGAAGGTTCGGTAAAGGAAGTGGGTGGGCGTCATAGGCAGGCGTGACTCCCACAGCCCAACGCACATCAAGACAGGCGTACGTTTTCGTCTCTCTCTATATATATCTCTCAATTTCTCTCTCTCTCTCTAACCGGTTGTAAAGTTTCTCATTTTGGTTTTAGTAGCACGCGAATTATTTGTGCAAATAGGGAAAGTCATGAGATGACCATAATCCCACCCGGTTGCCGACGAGCACGGCTGGATTTAACGCGTGTGCCCGGTTCGACCATGCCTTCCAGTTGACGGGTGGTAGCCCGAAAATCGTCAACAGCCTCGCAGTCAATTACAAAAGCCAAATGCGAATAGCGCGTCGAATACAGATACGAATAAAGTGGTATTTTTGGCCAATGCTGGTGATTTTGCGCTACAGTGTGGAATGCAGACTCGGGTGCTTCAGATCACATGACGAATGATAAGTCAGTGTTCAGCGAGCTGTGGAATTTGACCGGGCCAGCCATCATTGGTGTTGCGAAGATTGATGCGTCAATCACAGCAACGAAATGTGGTACAGTTTTGGAAACTATAATCGTCAATGGCACAGAGCGTCAGTGCACGCTCACAAAAGTTTTGTTTATCGAAAATCTATAATACCATTTGCTATCTGTGAGTCGTTTGGAGAGCGCTGGATGCCAAGTAATTTTCGACGGTAGTTTGGTCGATATTACAAAGGATAAGTTGGATATGACCATTAGGCGCAATGGAAAACTGTATGTATTTGAATTGAAGCATGTGAGACATGCAACAGCGAATATTACAATATCATCAAACGAAGGCATTGTTCCGAAAGCGTCGAATGGAATGGAATCAACGCAAGTGAAGTCAAAACAAAGCAATCGTCTGTGGCATCGTCGGTTGGCATATTTGAACTACGCTGACGTTAAGCGTTTGTCCACTTTGGTCGATGGAATGGGTGCCACGAACAACGATGCTGAAGCAATTTGCGAGCAGTGTGTTTTGACATTCATCGACGATTACACTCATTTCATGATTGTATATCTGATAAAGAACAAGTCCAACGTTCTTAATATGTTTTAGAAGTACAAATCGATGGCGGAGACGCACACTGGAAAGAAAATTTCAAGAATCCGATGCAACAATGGTGGCGAATATATTTTCAATAAATTCAGGGCGCCGTGGCTCAGTGGTAGTGCACATGGCTGCTGCGCAGGAGGTTCAGGTTCGAATCCCAGCAACACCAAAAGTATTTTTCACGGTGTCCCACCTTTCGCGAATGGGTGACAAACGTTCCGAGAGTAATTAATACCTTGTCACGGAAAGCTTCTCAATTCGCCGTTCGGATCCGGCCTTAAATTGTAGGCCCCTTCCATTTTGTGTCCAAAAATTAACATGTGCAGCACAAATGGTCGCGAGAAGTTAGGCCTTGGACCGCACTGGTCTGTCGCGCCAAATATTATTATTTAAATTCAGGGCCATTTGTAATAAAGCCGGGATTTAGATCCAATACAGCAAACCGTACACACCTCAACATAATGACGTCGCCGAGCGAATGAACAGGACATTGCTTGAGAAGGCACGTGCTATGATCTCTGATTTCAAAATGAGCAAGAATCTTTGAGGGAAAGACGTGTATTGTGCGGCATACATAGAGAATCACAGTCCTTCATGTGTTATTCTTTTGGATTCGTGTTTTTGGATCGCCTGCGTATGCGCATGTACTAGAACAATTACGCAAGAAATTGGATATGAGTTCATCGAAAATGGTAATGGTCGGCTACGCTGTGATTGGTTACTGCTTGTGGGACCCATCGAAGAACGGGATGGTTACACGACGAGATGTGTTTAATGAGTCGCAACCGAATTCTTCTTCAGTTTTCTTCAAGACAGAGTCATTCACGGACGGTGTTGACGATGTTGAGAATTTTGGCGCTGTCGAAGACGTTGAAAATTCAGACGGTGTTGACGAGGCGGATAATTCAGCGGACAGCGATACGAAGAATGTATAACGAGATGATGCTCGATCAGGTGGTGCAGATGCAATCAACTATTCAACGTGTCATCGCGAAAGCGTCAACAACCGGAGAGGTATGAAGATTTTGTCAATACGATAAAGCTCAAAAAGCATGCGGAAACGGGAGTACTTTTCGCCGTTTGCATAGAATTCTAGCACATTGGACTTCGCCTTTTGTGCCGTGGCGTACGTTGACAATGTTCCTCAGTCATTTGGTGAAATAGCAAAACGAGATGATGCAGCTCAATGGATGGAAGCAGTTCATTGTGAAGTGGGTGTTTTTCGAAAGCGGAACGATGTGGGACGTCGTACAAGGCGCGACTGGTAGCCCGTGTATTTACCCAGTGTGAGGACCTGTAATTTCACGAAACCTACTCTCCTATGGCAAGTATTATTACAATAAGAGTTATGCTGGCTTTTGCTGTCAAGCGTGACATGGAATTGCAGACGGCATTACTCAACAGAAAACTTGAAGAGGTCATTTACATGGAACAGCCGGATGTATTTATAAAAAAAAAGCAAGCGTCACGTGCGTGGAATGAACGATTCCATAGTTTCATGCTCGAAAACGGTTTTGTTCGCTCAGAATATGATCATTGCTATTATTCCCGTGACAATTGATTATATTGAGCGAAAAATTCGAGTAAATCATTTAGATCAAAACGCTACTGTCAAAAGAATTCAAAATGCGTGACATGGGCGAAACGAAGTTTTGTCCGAATCAACATCGCACGTGAACGGAGCCGTATAGTTTCACGAAATTATGTGGCTGCGTGCATTATTGGTGGAAATTGGAGAACCTCCCAACAATAATATTGCACGAAGGAAATGCAGCGTACGAAGCACACTGATGTTAAATTTAACTTTGTACGTGCCAAAGGTATCATCGAAGTCAGGTATATTTCAACGAATGAACAACTAGCTGACATCATGACTAAAGGACGACCAAAGGCGACATTTGAATATTTGCGAAATCGACTAAACTTAATTCGGATGGAATAATTATTTTCTATATATTGATTCAGTTTGAATTAATTTGTTTTATTTGTATTCTTGACTTATGTGTACACGACTTGATATTTGCAATTGCCGATCGAACTTTGATTATTATATTGATAGGAATTGTGGATGCGTGTTCGAAGTGTGAACTAGTCTTAATAACATTTTAGAGGTATATATTTACCATTCAACGTGTCATCACGAAAGCGTCAACAAAGGAAGTAAAGCAAGTAATAATTTTTACATTATCAGAATATAAACTTGTTCGCCGCAACATGTTGTGCTCGCGGGTTTGATCGTGTGGGAGGCTTTTCCTTTTTTTTAATTCATTCTTCGAGAATACATTTATTTTTATGGGTCGTTTTTCTTTTTCTCTGATTTTTTATACAGAATATTTTTTTTCAGTAGTAGTTGTTTGTTTCTTTAAACATAAGACATGTCGAGTGGTATGGCAAAAATTCCGCTTTAAAGTGAAGTTATCGTCACCAGTCGAGTTTTGTTTGTGCATGTGCTTGAGTTCCCCCACCCGCTTCATAAATTCAATTCATTGTCAATCGCCTTTCTAACTATTTTGTTGTTGTTGTTATCATTTTCTACTTTTAGTACATCATTCACGCCCATGCAGAAATTATTCAGGAAGCAACGGGCTCCTGTTAGAATTTCAAACCGCATAGAATGCAGAATTCTGATTTGCATAATTGGTTAAATGTATCGGCTCTTTAAATTGCCGGTTTGGATATGTAAAATTAATTATTTTTGCTTTTAGATTTTTATCGCAGTCAGAGCATAACGGGAATTTTGAGCATTCCGTTTTGCTCGAATTGCGCTGCCATCCCCCTCCTTCTCCATCTTTAGTAAGAAATGTTGATATTTTCAAACGTGCTCACTGTCGTATGTACCTGGAAACGCATTACCACATTGTAACGAAGTCCCTCCGATTTCGCTCCGCACCTTGGATTAATACTAGCCTTTCCGACCGAAAATCCACCAAACCAATTGCCAGCAATGAACACACAACCACAAATATATATAAAACTTTTGGCATCCACATGCTAGCAATAGTGGTAAGTAACCGCCGCGCAATATAATAAACAAAACACACTCAGTGTTAACATCATAAGTCCGAATTCCGATATAATTTCAAATCAGTTAAATACTGTCGACACATAAAACATCGGAATATATATATAATGATATTATATCGAATGTTTTTCAAATAAAGAAGTAATTGCGTTTCTAAAATAATTAAAATTTTATTTATAAAAAAAAAGATATTTACATTTAGTCAAATTAAATAATTTTACAAATTATTTGCTCACCTAAAATAATAAAAGAAACAACATTTAAAGTCTTTACTTCGAACTATTTTAACACTATTGTTATGTTATATTTTAAATATTATTCAGACTGATAATATTTCAAATCTAATAAATTTTCATTTTATTTTCAATTGTCAATTTCCTAGCCTACTAGACTTTGTGACAAGCTCGGCAGCATTGCCAGCGCCATTTCTATAAGTTGTTTAAAACATGTACTGTCAGACAGATTTTGCATGGTACTAAACACATTTTCTTTACATATATCTTTTGATATATATATATATATATATATATATATATATATATATATTTTTTTTTAGCTAATAACTTTTATACTTACCTTATATAATCTATTATTTAAAAAAATGAATAAAATGTTATACATTAAAAATTATTATTTAATCAATTTTTAACACAAAGGAAGCTATGAATCCTGGAAGCCGCAGGGTTTTTACCTCAGCTGGTAACTACGTTACAACATATAATTAAGAAGATGAACCTAGCAAAACCTTCCTACTTCCAGAAGGATACAGTAAGACGATCACAGTCCAAAAATTCTAAAGATCTCGGACTCTAACAAGCTACGATTAGTCTCTGGTACACTCCTGCGATACTCCTTCTCTGAGTCGAGCGACATTGACAACGAGAAGATACCAATTACCAAAATTTCTTCTGCTTTGATTACTTTCTTTTTTCTCTTCTTTTATTCTTATCTCAAACTCAATTCTTCTCTTAGATTTGGAATTAAGTTTTTGTTTTTGCATATACATATATTTATTTATAACAACAAAAAGGGAATGCTTTTGATCGACACACAAGTTATACAAAATAATGTGGATTATAATTTGCTTCCGTTTTTTGTACAAGGATTTCAATTTAGAATTGTGTTCAGTTTTTTATGTAAAAGTATAGAATAAATTGTATTTGTGGAGGAATTTCCACGGTCAATGTGGTTACAGTAATTAATTTTATAGCTCGCTCAAAGAGTATAGAGATATCGAGAGGACATGGTGTGGTATGCCCGCCAGCCAGCAAATTACGGGCACGTGAAGTTAATGTAGAGAATTTAAAAACCTTATGCGGTGCCGCTTCAGTTGCTCCGACGATTTATGAGACGATGTGTTGAAGAAATAATGATTGCGAATGCAGCTGCCACTTTCTAGTTCTTCTTAGTACAGTGATATAACGCTCACACAAGATGATATTGAAAATTGCTAAAGCGCCCCCGACACGGGACTGCATTACTCACCTCATCGTAAAGGTGTATTAGTGAAACAGGTATGTATGCGTCTCAGTTACAATGACTGAAGCATTTGCTTACTGCATGCATGGGTTTTTCAGTCGATACGTCTCGTATATTTGAGTGACTGAAACTGCATTCATTCGACACTAAATTTTATAGAGTGCAGACGTGATGGCGGAAAACACAGAAAGAAATTTTATTATTGAGTTAATCGAATTTTACCGAAATTTACCTGCGTTATGGGATATAAGGAGCAAGAAATCGTAAGGTAGTCGAAAGGCGAAGATCTATTGGAATTGCTTCACGCATAGTGGTGCCTTTTTTGTAGATATAGGGTCCAACCATATTGAGTAATTCCACATAAGTTGAATTAATCATTTGTATGAAGTTTCTGAAGTCTTCTTGCGAAGATACCTTTAATTCGTTCAGCAAATTTTGGTGTGTAAATTCATTCCTTTTTCTGTGCCAATTTTTCATCCAATTTTTTTTTCGTTGATTTTGTTTTTCATTTATTTTATTTTTTTACTGCCAAAATTATTTTATCCGCTCTGACATTGGGGTCTGCACGTCAAGACAGTAAACGAAAAATGAATGATTGAAAAATATGCAGTAACATGTCGGTGCAAATGTACTGCACACGTACATGAGGATGATTTAAGGAATGCAGTAACGTGTCGGGGCGCTTAACGCTGAGCAGGATTAAAGTGTGGTGTTTAACAAAACAAAGGGCTCCAATTCGCCGTAATTTGGTTTCACGCAATCTATAAATTTTTTTTTACTTTTACAGCCGAAAATCGACATTTTGATTTTACTGGATTTTGTCCCGTTTTTCCTCATTTCTTGACGCACTTCTCTTGACACGGACTTAATACGCAGTAGTCTCGATTTGATTTGTGTCAAAAAAAACCCAAAAGATTAAGCCAAAAAATGTTCTCCAAACTTTTAATTTCTATTAATTTTGTTTTACGTTAAAATAATCTTTTCGCAATCGAATTAAAACTATTCTCTGCTTAAAAGCGATGTCGATGCATGGCACAAATTGATGTTTTTCATTAAAAAAGAATCAGATGGTATTTAATGGTTACACCCGTGCTCGTTGAACAAATTTTAAAGAAGGAAGACTCCTGTTAAAGGAAGTCGTTCGAATTAGAACTTTTGCATCTAGGCCGGGTAGAACACAGTCGCTCGGCTCAACTCATGTCAACTCATTTTAGGTTCGTTGATAGTTCTCATCTTTTATGCCTTTTTGATGTGTGAAAAATGTTTTACTGCCAGTAGTTGTCGCTTAGGCCAACATCAGGGTTCTCTCACAATGAAAAACTTAATACTTAAGGAGTGTATGGATCTTGGATTTGACAAAAAAAGATTTTCGAGTCTTAAGTATTAAGTTTTTCATTGTGAGAGCACGGTCACAAGTTTTTCAAAAATATTTAATACAATAAAATTAAAAATTTTCTTAATTTCTTTCCCGTCTTACCTGCTTTAACCTCTAAATTATGTTGTCCAAAATATTTAAAAATAATACCTGATATTAAAAAAACTACATATTTTTTGATCTGACAGAATGAAAAATAAAAAATTTGAGGGGCAATTCGAAACGAACGCACATACAAAAACTGTAAGCAAATTTTTGTTAGCAAGCTCCCGCATTAGGAAAACGCCCTTAGGGCGCTCTAAACTGGAGAATACTTAAGACTTACATTATTGTATGGATTTTGGTTTTGAAAACAAAATTGATTGTGTTTTGGAAATCCATACGATATAGTAAGCCTTAAGTTTTAAGTTTTTTCATTGTGAGAGCACCATTTGCTGTGTTTGCTCTATGTATAAGGCAGCTGACAGACTATCTAACAGACTGTGAGTTTGGTCGACATCCAACCTAATAGTGTGAACGCCTGATTCTCGAAACTGATCACTATCAAAAATGTTTGTGGTTGACTGTCAGTCAGCGGCCATGTTGGTTTATGATCGATAATATGTACACATAATTGTCAGTCATGCCTGAAAAACAAACACGCTTCAGCTTCGGCTACGCCTGACGTTTACGAGTTCAGCCATACGATTTCAATGCTTCCTATCACAATGTCGGTTCGGCTTCAACGTTTCGGTTGGCAATCGTAAAGAAAAACGTAATGCTACGTAACGAAGCTACAAACGGAAGCTCTAGTTCAAAAGTGCTGAACATTTGCTTTGCCTGACAGTTCTAAGCAGAGAACTGTGGCATAACTCTCATTTGAGAAATGCCATATGCAGAAAAGTCATTCAAAGCACATTCAAAGCGGCTGCATCGTAACGCAGCGAAGCTGAAGCGTGTTTGTGTTTCAGGCATCAAGTATAATTTTAAACGTTAAAGGACGTTATGGACATGGATGAAGCCAGAAGATTTTTAGAAGAATATGTGTGCGCCTACGAAAATAACCGCTGTTTGTGGGACATAACAAGCCCCGATACGTCATTCGTGAAAAAAAAATTATAAATTTCGCCAATTGGTGGATATTATAAAAAAATACAAGGCGACGGCGGATCGCAAGAATGAGTAACAAACAAGCTTTTTGTTTGTTTTTCACCTAACCTCTCCGAAACAAACGACTTTAGTCAGGTTCGATTGTCTTTCACCCGCCTAAGAAAAGTATACTTTTGTCGTTTTTTTTTTGTGAAATTCTGCCCAGAGTTTTTTTTTGGATGTGAAGCTGTTCGTTTCCCCTTCAAAAAGTCTCTACCATAGAGCGAATACAGATCTGTATATTTTGGGAGACTTACCCCTCTTTATACTAACACAACAACAACACATGCAACAAAAAAATGTAAACAAAAGATTCTCGCCTTTCGTGTTCGATTTCCCATTTGAAAAAATCCGCGCTCGAGCAGATTAAGATTAAATTAACACTTTTTTTTTTAGAAAAAGTACGGACACCGTGAAGATAAGGTCTCTTCATCTGTTGATTGAGATTAAAAGTTTCAGACGATGAACTTGTTCGCCGCGAACATGTTATTGTGTAAGTTTTCTCATGACGATCATGTTGGTGTAGCTCGGTAGGCACACAACCCCTTATTTTCTACTTCTTCTTCGCTTTTAACTTTCCAAATTTCTGGTCGAGCTTCCAAAAGTTTGAAAAACTCTACCCAGAAATCGGTATTTACACTCGATGCCATGATGCCGATGAAAAAAATTTCCAATATATATATACACAAAAAATTTTCACAATAAATTTTTTAGTCCGCAATCTTATGAATGAACTGCATGGCAGTGTAACAACATTATCAGACGACGAACATGTTCGCGAACAACGAGTAAAATAAAGTATATTTATTTTGAAAACCAGCGATCATTGCGAACATGCCCTAAACGATCAAATGCCCGCGAGCACAGCATGTTACGGCACACAAGACACAAGTTCATAGTCGCCCTAAAGAGGGATTAAAGGAATCGAAATAACAGCCGTATTTTATTTGCCGAGGAACAACAACAATTGCACTGTCGAATTCCTTCTTTGGAATTGTGAAAACCTGCTGTTTGGCTGGTTTTGGCATTCGGATTCCGAACTCGCTCGGCAAATAAAATGCAGCTAACATAAAAATAAAAAGGCTTATGCGACGATAATCAAAATTGTTTCTTTTTCGCCTTAGCCTTTTATAATTAATTTTAGAATGTTACGGAAAGTAATAGTTGGTATTTCCGGGGGAGTTGATAGTGCAGTTACAGCTTGGTTTCTAAAAGAAAGAGGTACGGATTACATTTCGCGTACTAAAAATGATGATTGCACTTCCAACAGGCCATGATGTTTTAGCCGTTTTTATGAAAAATTGGAATGAAGCAGACGAAACTGGTCATTGTTCTGAAAAAAGAGATCTTTTAGATGCTAAACTTATTTGCAGTAAAATAGGAATAAACTTAATTGAAGTAAATTTTGTAAAAGAATATTGGAATTCTGTATTTTGGTTGGTCATACATTTATATAATATTTACATAAATGCAGATTTTTTCTATGGTTTTAAGCAAATTTTTGGAAGATTATCAGAATGGATTAACACCAAATCCTGATATTCTCTGCAATAGGCACATAAAATTTGAAACATTTTTTAAGTATGCAACGGAAAAATTGCAATTTGATGCAATTGCAACGGGTCATTACGCTAGAACTACATTCGGGAATTTTTTAGAGAACTACAAGCATAACGAAGGTGGGTGATTTAGTATTTTTACTCGTAAAAATATTTGTACTCTGATAGAAAAAATTTCAGATGTGCTATTGTTACGAGCTAAAGATACTTTTAAGGACCAAACATTTTTTCTTTCTGGTGTAAAACAAGAGGCGTTACGAAAAACCATGTTTCCATTAGGCGACTCACTTAAATCTGATGTAAAAGAAATTGCTCGAAAGATTGGGTTAGGTCATATTGCAAATAAAAAGGAGAGCACAGGAATCTGTTTTATAGGAAATCGAACACTTAAGGATTTTATAAAAGAGGTAATGCTACTTTTTTAAGCTATTGGAATAAACTGATAAAAATATTTTATTAAAGTATGTTCCATCGAATCCTGGTCATTTTATTGACATTAATTCTAAAAAGATTATAGGAAGCCATGAGGGAATTCATCAATGGACAATTGGTCAAAGATGTCGCATACATTCATATAAAAAGCCATATTTTGTTGTGCAGAAGGATGTTAAAACAAATAATATGTTAGTGGCTTCTGGAACGAACCATCCTGCACTGTTTTCAAATGTGGTGCAAACATCTGAACCAAACTGGCTAAGAACGAAACAATTTAAGAGCGATAATAATATACGATGTATGTTCCGTTTCCAGCACACAAAACCCTTGGTTAATTGTACAATTTGCTCAAATAATAATGTTGGATTAAATATTACATTAGATCAGCCTTTGAGAGCTATTACACCTGGCCAATATGCCGTTATTTATAATGGTGAAGAGTGCTTAGGATCTGCCAGAATTATCTCAACAAGCCTAATAAAATCACTCACAGTGTAATTTATATTCAATGCACATTTTTTATTTTAAGATCTATACAAAATTAGTCGTTATTTTACCTTTGTTATCATTCTTTTTTAATTCACATGAGAAAAATCAAAGTAGAAAATAAAATTCAAGCAAGAAGCACTGTCAAAGCGTCTAAAAATTTTGTCAAATCGCATTGTCGTATTTGTATTAAAGATGTATCGAAAAAATCTTGTGAAATAACCGAATTACTTTTAGCAGCTGCTTTTTCATAGGCTTTACCAAAAAAGTTCTTGGTTGAATCTTCGTATGCGGGTGGTATTCCAACTAACAAACAAAGTTCTTTTTCAGTGTCAACTGAGCAACTTGCGATTAATGGCAATTTATGTGATCGCTGATTACGTGACGCTGAAACATAAGCATTTAACAAAAATTTTGCCATTAGAGTCAAACCATAGGGATAACAAAATAAACTGCACTCATTGTTTAAAATGTGATAGAAAAATGATCCAGTAGAATGAACTTGATGGGCTTCTAGACTACTTTGCACCTGTCGAAAAACTGCTGATAATACCAACTTAGCGTTATCTATTCCTTCTATGAGAACTTCTTTGTAATTTCTTGACAAACTGTCGAGAGCTTCTAAAAAACAGTCTTCTGGAGTTTTATCTTTTTTAACAGATTCTAAGATTGCGAGCATTGCGTATACATAATCTGCCGCTGAATAACGATTTCGATATCCATAGTTTAGGGTAAATGATCCATATATTATATCCGGTATACCATACTTTTCTGCCAACTTCTCCATCATTTGATAAAACTCTTGGCGCAAAACTAAATCCATTGACTGAAATGTCTGTTTTGCATGCATTAATGGCAACCCCATTTCCACCAAAAGTTCATTAAGTTTTTTTTCCCCACGCATTGTCCATAATTGTAATTTGCAGGCACAGTACATTGAATATCTAAAATAAGGTAAATTTGGTTACAATAAGTTTTTTAAGTATACAAGATGTTCTAAATTAAATCAATGAACTTTGCTTTGAAGCAAGGAGGTTATTGAGTGCTGAGAAAGTGTTCACAATACTTAATATAGGAGCGCAATTAGAAGTGTTTTCAATTATATATATCGCTTGAAACATTGTGATGATAGGCTCAAATAAGATCTTTGGTTGTTCCTTACATTTTTTTTATCTTAGAGGAAATAGTGTTTGTCGAAATTGTCACAAACACAAAACATTATAGTTACTACCGTGAAGTTATACTTACTATTCTAAAAGTTCATTCTCAAGGATATTATACTTACTACCGTGAAATTATACTAACTATACTAACAGTTCATTCTTAGGGAGAGGTAATAAATTGTGGAACTCAATTCCGATTATTTTAAGAAATATAGAGAGACTCGATAGATTGACGACGGAGTGTGTAAAGTGGCTTAATAATCATTTAGGAATTATTTAGTATTATTCTCATTATAAATAATTATTATATTATGTATTACACCTTTTCTAACTGTAATTCAGATAGCGTCAGCTGTATTTCAAATAAGTCAACTGCTTATCAGAAAGTATTAATTGTAATTCAGATTCTTCAAGTGTAATTCAGAAAGCGTCAACTTTTTTTTCAGATAACATTAATTGTAATTGAAATAGCGGCAATTTTAATTCAGATACCGTCTACCGTTTTCAGATAACATCGATTTTAATTCAAATAGTGTGGATCGATGAAACTGATTTTATTTTTGTTTCGTTGCCGAACAATGGGCCGCCCAAGAGCTGTCACTAGAGCAATGCAACCACTCCCAACATCAAGAGGCCCCAACGTGCATTGTAGGGATGGAATGAAGAAGAGGTTCGTTCAATGCACAGTTGGCAAATGCTTGGGTACCATCATTAATGCAGCAGTCACGAGAAATGGGAAACCAAGTGAGAGATTTGGTTAATTTTGCTGCCAATGCGCCTTCTCATTAAAGGCTGATAGCAGCGATTAATGGGATAACAGCGATTATTGGGACAACAGCAACTATTTTGCGACTAGTGCCTTACTCTTTCATGGTTTATCCCATAGTATTTGGTCAAAAATCAAGTGTGAAGTGAAAACCCTTTTGAGAGTTCCTGCTGTTGCAGGGCCTGGTGTTATTAAACAGAGACTTCTTTATTTAGAATGGAGGTGATTGCGCTTGGGCTGCACAGCATTCCACGGTCCACCAAGTCACAGCAATGCACGATATGCCAGTTAGTTTCTAATTAATTAATCGTTTTTTTACTTATTTTAAAATATATTAACTTCATCAAATATATTTAATAACATTTTTGACTGTTACATCGGAAATAAATATGATCCTTTCTTACAATTGACTATTCTGATTTAAACCGACGCTATCTTATAAGCAGTTGATTTATATGAAATACAGTTCACGCTATCTGAATTACAATGATTTCTTTTGAATTGCAACTGCAAAACGTATAGTTTGAAGTATTAAAATAATTGAAACGAATAAATACGAAAACTATGGGGAGGACACGTATGATTTCGATGGATGTATGTATATATATACATTCCACTTTCTTTACACCCTTAATAATAATATTCGGCGCGACAGACCATTGCGGTCCATGGCCTAACTTCTCGCGACCATTTGTGCTGCCTATGTTAACTTTTGGACACAAATGGAAGGGGGACCTACAATTTAAGGCGGATGCGAACGGCTAATTGAGAAGCTTTCCGTGACAAGGTATTACTCTCGGAACGTTTGTCACCCATTTGCTAGAGGTGGGACACCGCGAAAAAACTTTTGGTGTTGCTGGGATTCGAACCTGAACCTCCTGCTCAGCAGCCATGTGCACTTCCACTGAGCCTCGGCGCCCTCTTTACACACTTCGTTCGTACTAATAATGTGGCCAAAAATCGACTACATTCTAGAGGTAAAACTTAATGGTTTCAATTAAGCAAATTGTACAATGCCTTCTTGATACTCATGCAATGTTCAATAATCATACTGATTAACAATCTCCCACAATCTTAGTTAAAATTACACTTGAAAATTTATTTGGTTACAGTAAAACTAGTTCGCTGAAATTTAGCTTTAGGTCATTTGGTTTCAAAAATTATTTAATTATTTTAACTCATATTTACTTTAATCTTTTAAGCCCATTCACAATAGCAGATCAAACCTTTTTGTTTGTACTATAACCAGTCATTTAATAACATTCGCAACTGATATCACGTGTTTATACATTCAACATAACATAGAATTCATTCGTGTTATAGTAACAAAGATAAGATCTTTATAAATTTATTCGGTAACCGGCCGATTCCACTAGCACAATTCCACTAGACACAATTCAACTGAACACAATTCCACTTGGACAATTCAACTTGGCACAATTCCACTGGGGAACAATTTAACTTGCAGAATTTAACTTGCACAATTCAACTTGTAAAGTTACACGGAACCGCAAATACAGAAATACACACATTAATATTTTATTTGCGTTGGCATGGTTCTAATTGTACAAAATAACAATCGCGCTCGCGATTTACCACATAAATGCGTTTAATATTTTATTTGTGTAGACGTGGTAATAAAATATTTACTTATTGTTTTCTTTAAATTAACATTCTTTAACATTCGAATTCTTTCTTTAGTTTACTTTTGTTATAATTAAACGAATTCAACTTGCATAATTTTAGTCTTTGATAATCAAACGCATTTAGGGTGGTAATTCGCGCGCGCGATTTAAATTGTGCAAGTTGAATTGTGCCAAGTTAAATTGTGCCCGGTGGAATTGTGCCCAGTGGAATTGTGCCAATGTGCATTGTGCCAGTTGAATTGTGTCCAGTGGAATTGTGTCTAGAGGAATTGTGCTAGTGGAATTGGCCTAGAATCATTTATTCTATACTTACATTATTTTATTTGCCATTTGTCTATTTAGTTCCATACATAATGTTACAAAAATATAAATGTTATGAATACAAATCTTTTATCGCACTGTATAAGAATAGGCATTGTATTGAATTGTGTTATAATTAAGAAATTACCAAAAAATCATGGCATATGTGGTGAACTCATATAAAAAATGTAAGTGTGGGCACAACACGACTTTCTTTTACGGACGGGGCCGGAATCTCCAGTAAATGTATATATTTTTTTTTTTGTTATTTGTTTAAATTTCAGATTTCTCCTAAGGTTAGCACACCTTTTTGATTTTTTACAAAAACTCGAAAAACTGTAAGTAAACTAGTAAACTGTCACTTCCGGTTGTCAGATTTCCGTCAAAATAATCTGGCCCCTCACAAATTATGTAAAAAATTTAATATGAATTTTCATCCCGATATTTTCAGACGTCTGGGATGGGCTGGGACACAGACAGAGATTTTTTTATTTTCGCTTTTTCTGACTCAGGAGAAACGGTAATGGGTATATCTCCCGAGTTCGAAAATTTTCATGATTACTATACTCACCATCCCATACCACTCACTCCCACTCAATATTCACAGAGAATGTGCTGGGATGATTCTTCATCTTCCGAGCAGAACATACATTCTGTTTTTGAGCCAACACCAATTTTGTAAAGGTGATATCGCAAGCCACCATGACCAGTTAGAAAACTCACCAGCTTCCTAATGCTATCACTATTAAAATTAAGGATTTCCTTGTAGGAAAAGGGCTTGATTAATTGTTTGGATTGCCTAAGCCCCAGGACGCTTTCCTAGTGGGCCAGACAAAGTTTATGTTCCCAACAATGTAATCCATCAGTACTGTTTGTTCCCGAATTTCATCGGAAATGGTAGTATCCAAGCAATAAACATCAACAAAACATAAAATATCAACTTGGGTACATATAGACAAAAGCCACGAGTATTAGAAAGAGAATGACGCGAACATCTTTGATCTTCAAATTTGCAAAAAGTAGATGTTTTCTTTGTGTTCCGTGGCGAGAGCACTGGATGGAAATGTAGATTGTATCCAATTCGAATCTTGAGTACTAATTTTTTTTATTTTCCTTATCTCTAAAGCTGGTTTGTGCCTACTATTCAATATAAATTAATTATTTAATCAAGAAAAACGGCGTACTAAAAGACTTAAAAATTTTCAAAAAACACGTGCAAACGTGTATTATATTATATTACATAACGAGCAGAGACAGACTATAGAACATGCTCTGGACTTAATAACCGTCATCAATGGACCGCTAACTTCTTGGCCCCATGCTTCTCAAATTAAACACTACAGACACCCCCACATTCCAACCACAGCATCCCCCACAACCAGTCATAATCCGATAGAATATGTCAACTTGTTCATCAACACTCCACCAACATCCACGGACTCACCCCCACCTGCAAACTACCAACATACCTACCACACATGAACACCACATACCTTTCGCTGTGATGCATCTGAATTGCAACGGCTTACAAGGGAAAGTAACCGAAATCACCAACTATATGGAGCACCATGGGATCTTAATTGCTGCCATACAAGAAACAAAGCTCACCCCCTCCTGCTTGCTATCCAGAAGCACCAATTACAACATCATACGAAAGGACAGAAACAGTGGAGACGGAGGAGGTGTTCGTTCATCGTGCACAACTCGATCACCTACAGACTCATGCCAATACCGGCACCCACCACACCCGATTCACATCTCGAAACACAAACTATTGCAGTCAAGTCCGACATCCTAATCGAAATACAAGTGTCTATATTCCTCCAAGTACATGCTGCACATCCGGCTATCTTCCTTCTTTAGTACATCTACTAACAGATGGTAACCGCCTGATTGTTGGGGATTTCAACGCCCACCATGACTGCTGGCATTCTAATCTAGAGAACGATCGTCGCGGCACGCATATTGCCGATCAAATCGATAAGTCAAACTTTGGTACCATCAATGAAAACTAACCCACCAGGATCTGTGCCACCTGTTCAAGCTTCCCAGACATCAGCATAGTGAGCAACTCTTTATTAGCCTGTACATCCTGAAGAACAGACATAGCGTTAAACTCCGACCATATCCCGATCATCATCACCGTGGACAAAGCCGATGACTTTGTGTCCGCGGATAAACGCACATTTGTCAATTACGTTAAGGCGGACTGGCCAAGTTTCAGCAGGTTTGTCAACAGACAATTGGGACAGGTTACCCCCACCCCACGCAATTTCAGGTGAAAGGATCTTCCGCCGGATCGTAATCAGAGCAGCTGCCTAACTCGCTACTCGCTCGCTAACGAACATGACCATATTCGAAGCATCAACCCCGCTATCACGACGAACTGAAAGACTGGAGTACCTTCAATCTTGTGACGGGGGCTCAAAGAAACGTTGGTCCACCATCAAGGAGCTCTCCAACACCACAAGACGTAGAGACCTAACAGCCATCACCTTCAACAGCACATAACAAGACTGCCCCAGGAAGTGTTCCTAAATGTTCTGTCGCCAGTTTGTAGAACACCCAACACACTGTAACAAGAGCAAGCGTTATACTATCAGGAAATTGCACAACCTTGACCACGACTACACCTCACATATTTTACTTCCTCCAAAGTCGAATTAGCCATACGCAGTGTAAAACCCTCCAAAGCCATTGGACCGGATGGAATCGCAACTATTATGCTCAAACACCTAGGCTTAACAGGTATCACTTACCTCACTCAAATCTTCAACCTTTCACTTAAAACATTGGACATCCCTGAACCTTGAAAAACGGACAGAATTATTCCCCTACTCAAGCCCGGTAAACAGGCAGACCAAGGATCCTTGTATCGTGCAATTTCTCTCCTGTCTCCAACGGCGAAAATACTAGAAGCTATACTACTGCCTCAGCTTCATTCCAAACTCCAGTTAGCTGAACACGGCTTTCGCAAGCAGCGCAACACAACCACAGCCCTTTATCATCTCGAAAGGACTTAACCAACAGCGTCCCTGTGACTGCACTGTCCTTGTTGCACTGGACCTATCTAAGGCATTCGACATTTGACCTAGACATCTTACTACAAAACATCATAGAGTCACAGCTTTCCAACACCACGAAACGATGGCTTACCTTACCTTACCTTAATGGTAGGAAATCTTACGTAGAATTCCGGAACAACAAATCGCTATACAGGAAAGTTAAGTAAGGTGTACCCCAAGGAGGGGTCCTTTAACCGATTCTCTTCAACCACTACATGGCAAAACTCCCTGCACCACCTACTGGAGTCAAATTGATACCGTACGCCGACGACTGCACCATTCTTGCCTTAGGCAAGGACATCCAGACATGCAGAAGCATCAACACCTGCCTCGATATACTAGAAGACTTTTTTACCAATCGAAATCTAATACTGTCTCCAGAAGAATCGTCCGCTACACTTTTTCAACACCTGGACCAAAGAAGTCAACCTACAGCTCGACATCTCGATACACGGCAGGAAAACCCTACAATCAAACATCCAAAAATCTTGGGAGTCAGATTCGACAATCTGCTGACATTTTCGACTCATTCGGGAAACATTAATAAACGAGTCATGTCCAGAAATAAAGTCAGCAAAACCCTAGCGGGGAGTACATGGGGTAAGGACAAAAAAACCTTCGTAGCACATATCAAGCGATTGGCAGATCGGTTCTTAACTATGCGGCACCCATTATACAGGAAAGTTAAGTAAGGTGTACCTCAAGGAGGGGTCCTTTAACCGATTCTCTTCAACCACTACATGGCAAAACTCCCTGCACCACCTACTGGAGTCAAATTGATACCGTACGCCGACGACTGCACCATTCTTGCCTTAGGCAAGGACATCCAGACATGCAGAAGCATCAACACCTGCCTCGATATACTAGAAGAATTGTTTACCAGTCAAAATTTAATACTGTCTCCAGAAGAATCGTCCGCTACACTTTTCAACACCTGGACCAAAGAAGTCAACCTACAGCTCGACATCTCGATACACGGCAGGACAATCCCTACAATCAAACATCCAAAAATCTTGGGAGTCAGATTCGACAATCTGCTGACATTTTCGACTCATTCGGGAAACATTAATAAACGAGTCATGTCCAGAAATAAAGTCAGCAAAACCCTAGCGGGGAGTACATGGGGTAAGGACAAAAAAACCTTCGTAGCACATATCAAGCGATTGGCAGATCGGTTCTTAACTATGTGGCACCCATTTGGACACCTCGCCTCCGACACACACAGTGGCAGAAGCTTCAATACTGTCAGAATGCTGCTCTTCGCATCATCACTGGTTTAGAAAGGAATAATTTGCGCTCAATTACTTTATATTTTTCAATTGATTTATATTTAGAAAGGAGTTTGTCCTTTAAAAAGGCGTTTTTGAAAATTAAATTATATTTCGATGGGAATTTTTCCTTTTGAAAATTATGGACACTGTATATTAAAGTGCGCTTAATGACTTATGACTATGACTTAATTATTATATGAAATACCACATAAACCAAATTCAACTTGATCATAATTCCGTTCATATTAGGCCACGCCCATAAAAATAGTACGACTGTGTAGAAATAATTTTCACATATGAAACCAATATTTAGGCCCACCCAATCTAAAACACGCCCCCTGCTAAACTTTCATGAGAAAGTCAGTTTTGGCTTTGAATTTGTCGTGGGTGGTTGGATTGAACCCAATTTTATATAAGATGAAAGGTATTTTTATTACCTTTCATATGATACTAATTTACCCCAAGACATCCATCAAACCACTTAGAAAAATGAATTTTAAAAAAAAAATCACCCAATATATGAAAAACCACATGAACCATATACAACTTGATCAAACTTCCGTTCAAATATACCACGCCCATAAAAATAGTACGCCTGTGTAGAAGTAATTTTTACCTTTTATTTGATACGAATATTTAGGCCCGCACAGTTTTAAACACGCCCCCTACTGAAATTTCATAAGAAAGTCAGTTTTAGGCTCTAACTCTAAGATTACACCACCGACAGAACGAACGATAGACAGATCGACAGAACTATACCTACGCGAAGTTAATATAGAGAATTTAAAAAGCATACAAATTGATAGTAACATTTAAATCTTTATATAATAATTCTACTGTACGTGTGTATGTCACTGAACTCCTCCTAAACGGCTGGACCGATTTGAATGCATTTTTTTGTATGCGTTTGGGTGACGCCCTGGATGGTTTAGATTCACAAATCAGTCCGGCATATGGCGCTGGTATCGTTTTTTTCCGAAAATTCTTATTTATGGAACGAATTGGCTCAAATTCACACCATATAATATTTAAATAAAAAGAAAGTCGTTTGGACCTGATAGGTGGCGCTGGGGTGGAAAATGTAGTTTTCCCTGTATATGATCTTCATATAAAAAATATTCGAACAATTTTTTTTGCCTGTGTAAGTGTCGATTGGTGAGTTGGTTAGTTAGTGGGGTGTAAGTGGGCGGGAGGTCAGTGTGATGGGGCAGCCGGGAAACGCGGGTGTAAGTGGGCGTGGCGTCAGAGGGCGTGGGTCAGTGGGATGGGACAGCCGGGAAACGCCTGGTATTTCTGCTAATACTGATGTGACTAATACTGTGACGCGATATCGCAAAACAAAAAGCTTCTCACAAATTCACAAAACGATCACAAACAAATTTATTGAAAGTGGGACAGGACAACGTCGGTCGGGTCAGCTAGTTTACTATATATTTGTACGAATAAAATTTGACGATATTTCAACTCGTTCGAAACATGGAATATGGTGAATTGACGATTGAAAAATTAATTTCAGTTCGTTCGAAAGTGAGAATACGATTTACTCGATTAACTTTCGCTTTCGTTCGAATCTCAGAATAATTATTAATTTAATATTAGATATATCAGAAACATTGTACCGTATCTTATATAAATGCATATACAATTCTAGAAAAACACACCTCATTGACTCCTGAACACTCCAATGCCGATATAGTGCCAAATGTAAATCGTTTTCAAAACTTATTTTTGATGCACTTTGATTGTGGTCACTTGTTCTATTGGACAATCGGGACACATGGCCTTGAATGTTGTCAATTTCTAATGTGTAGGAACAGCTTTCTATTTTTTCTAATACAAGTTGTTCTGTCACTCCAACTATGGCCCACCACAACAGGTCAGTGGAATCTTTAGACAACTTCCATGCTAAGTCAAACATAGTTAATGCTGTACTTCGCCCATAAAAGCTGTATTGGGAATATTCAAACATAATGCAATCACGATGATTTTTCCAAATACGCCGTTCACGTTGTTTCAAAATATGGCTCTCATGTTTTTTTATATTGTTTTTTCTTCTCCGGCTGCATCTTTCTTCGTTGCTTTCATCATCCTCCCCATTTGACTCTCTCGTTTCCTTTTCATTATCTTCTTCGTCCGATTCACAAAATATTGCATCGAAAGGCGGAATGTTTTCTTTCGTTGGATCACCAATTATACGCACCTTTTTGGTGGGAATAATGTAAACAATTTTTGAATTTATATATTTTAGGGGTAATGGCTCACCTGTTTATCACTGTATATATTACAAACATCTAGTGGCCGATGAGAGTCAAAAATAAAAAATGTGACATCATCATCTGGACGTAGCAGCTCCACTATATCCACACATCCACCGCAATTTATTAATACAACATACTTTACACCACTTTGGTTTTCCAAGTATGCTCGCTGCATGCCAGCCATCCCCATGATCGGAACAACAGAGTATAGCATATAATCAAATTTAAATAGTGATTGTAATATTTTACTTGCGCATATTGCATCGATATCATAATTTACTATAATAAAAATCCGCTTTCCAACAAGGAGATCATAGAAATCTTTTTTTAAATCGTGAACAAACATTTTAATGCAAAATTATATAAACAGCTGACAAGTAAGCATTTTAAAAATAATTTGAAAGCGTGGAATAAACAAATATGTTGAAAAAAATATGGTCGCGGGCAGCGGGCTGCATTCCTTTATTCCTTACTAAGAGCGTGTTCAATTGGGCTGAAAGAAATAAAATAGTTTAATTAGATTTAAACAGAATTAAAAATAATACAATTATTCACGAAAGTAAAAATTGATCTTCTGAATTAACTAAATAGATATTTCGCTCGTCTAGTTACTTCAAATAAGTATCAATGATTTTTATCTGAATTGAAGAATACCAATCGAACAATCTCTTCTATTCATTAGTTCAAATAATAAAATATATATAGAAAACAAAATTAAAATAAATTATAGTATTTTTCAGTCCAATCGAACACGCTGAAAATAATAGCCGTATTTTATTTGCCGAGGAAAAACAACAATTTTACTGTCGAATTCCTTCTTTGGAATTGTGAAAACCTGCTGTTTGGCTGTTTTTGACATTGGAATTCCGAATTCGCTCGGCAATTAAATGCAACTATTATTTTCCGCGTGTTCGATTGGACTGAATTTAATGCCGAGCGAATTCGGAATTCGAATGTCAAAACCAGTCAAAACCAGCCAAACAGCAGGTTTTCACAATTCTAAAGAAGTAATTCGACAGTACAATTGTTGTTGTTTCTCGGCATATAAAATACGGCTAATGTAAATTTTATATCGATTTCTATTAGTTGTGTTGCTTTGTTAAAGGTAAGCTGGTTTTACTTTATATCTCAAAGCAACAGCTTTGGTTTTACCTTCTTACGGTGAGCACCATAACTTCAAAATGGCTTTAGTTTCTTAATCCTATAAATTTTTTAGATTTACACTCGGCTTTATGCTTATGCGATTGTTGTTGTAACACAAGCTGGTTTTGCCAAAGCAACACAGCTATAAAAATAAGATTTTACATTAGCTTATTTTGGAAGCAAGGAAATCTGTTGAAATACAATACCAAATTTTGTTGTTTATGTTTTGTTTTCCGGGAAGTATGAAAATTCCTTCAAAATATGATATGATAATAATATCGAACACAGAATATATTAAGCGTTTTAGCTTCAGGCACAGGAAGAAATAACACAAAAAAAAATGGTTTCTTTTTTATTTACATGTTAATAAGTCTGTACATTTTTCTCCGAACGTGGCTAATCGTGGCATCAAATTTAATAAGAAATTAATATAATTTAGGATCGTTTCGATTTTTAATTACTTCATAGAAGTAGTATACAGTACCAGCTTTTGGTAGTATAGTACTACGGCCGATGATTGAAGAAGTTCAGCACTGTTCACGAGCATTTTATTAGTTCGAAAATAATGTTTAATTACAGTTTTGACTTTTACGGCCATATTATTCACTCGGTTAAAAAACGTGGTTTGAACTCTTTTAAACCAAAAAAATAAACCATCCGATTTAAACCATAACCATATTATTCACTACTTTTCTGGTTTAAATCTGTTTGGTTTATTTTGGTCTATTTCGCTATTAATATACATATTTTCTAGTACAGTTTAACGGCCTTGAAATGTCAGATTTGCTCGATTTGACAACCATTTGTTATTTAACTTTCCATATTAATCTTGCGTAAATTGATGGGCAATACTTTAAAAAATAAGAGAGTCGTTCGGACGCGGAGGAATAATACAAAAAAGCAAGTTGTCGGTGATAATAACAGCCTTACCACCGTCGTTTCTGGGTCTGTTAATGCTTTATCGAGTGTTAATAGCAATTCAAATAGTATTGCTCGAGTCGCAACAACAGAAAACATTACGGCACTGACACCAGCATTTGCACTGATTTCGACAGCGTTCCTAGCCGTCGGCATATTCACCTTTCGCGTTTTAATAAAAACACCACCGAGCAAGCCGTTTTAAAGTTTGCTGCTGGTCATTAAATTAGTAAAAAGAGATGCTGATATCTCAAGTTTACATCATGTTTACTTCAAACTAGCAGTGCCCTGTACGCTTTTTAATTGTGCTATGAACTCCTCCATTTGGCTGTTGGGAATTGAAATTAAAAAATTCCTTTTTCTCCCAAAAAACGAGAAAAGGGAACGTCCAACGTCGACAGCAGTAATCTCTAACGCACAAGAGTTGTCTGTTTACTACCAGAATGTAAGCGGTATGCGGACAAAAACAGATCAACTCTTTTTATCTGCCTCTCTCAATGAATACGATGTAATCGTTTTGACTGAGACTTGGCTCCATGATCAAATACATGATTGCGAACTGCTTGATGATTCATATATTGTTTATCGGAAAGATCGTATACTCTCTTCAGTCGTTAGCCGAGGTCGTGGTGTGTTGATTGCCGTTAAGTCATCACTTATTAGCAAACAAATACAACTCGCTAACACATCTGATGAAATTGAGCAGCTTGGTATTACAGTGGGACAAAGTTCAAATGTTACACATGAAATTAACTTTGTTCTAAGTTATATTCGACCAACAAGTTCTCCTGATGTTTATCAAAAACACGTTGAAAACATTGAACAGCTTTCAACTAATTCTGAGGAAAATCAACATATCTGCGTTCTTGGTGATTTTAATGTTGGAGATGTTAATTGGCAAACTAATCTTTATTCCGATACACTTATTTCATTAACGTGTGTAAATCACATGAATCAATCTTGATAGATAATTTATATTCTATGAATTTTTATCAAATTAATAATATTAAAAATTATCTATTTAGAATTCTTGATTTAGTTTTTGTAGAAAATGATTTGAAACATAGTACATATACACCAATGTCTTCATCCATTATTGTCAAATTGTATTCATCATAAAGCTCTTGTACAGGGTTTTTCAATAAGAGCACTTCAACTTTTTTTTTGAATAAAACACAAACTGTTCGACTTTTGAACTAACTTTTTTTTATTAACGAATTTGAACATATACATATGATACATTTAAGTATGAAACTCGATTTCTTTTGCATGACCACCGCGTGCACGTTTTACGAAGTCCAATCTTTGAACCCAATCTTTGGCCCAATGACGCCGCCGGCATGTAATCCGCACCAAACAGTGACTTTTTCGGGATGCAACGGTGCCTCATGAATCACGTGTGGGTTGCTTTCTGCCCAGTAACGCATATTTTGCTTGTTGACAAATCCTTCTAGCCAAAAGTGAGCAAAAGTGTTAAATGGACCGTAAAATGGCCGTAATGCTCTTAAAGTAGCGGCAACAGAACGATTATTTTGATAAAAAATTTGCACGATTTGCAATCGCTGTTCACATGTGTAGCATTCCATGATGAAATGTATATTAATGAAGTTTTCAAATGACAAAAGAACTATAAAAAATATGGCGTCGTTCGCCGTCCCTATTGGAGAAAAGTTGAAGCGCACCTGTTGAAACACCCGATAATATCATTTGATACATACATCTACTGCAACATTGAATGTAAAGACAATAGAATACGTTATGATTTCAAAAAAGCAAACTTTTCAAATATAAATAATTACTTACTTAATATTAGTTAGGATTATATTATGGATAATGTTGACCTGGGAAATTTGTTTAAAATTTTCACAAATGTTTTAAATGAAGCATTTAACCCATTTATTCCAAAGAAAAAAAGTATATCTAATTTTAAATTGCCATGGTATAATTTTAGACTAAGAACTCTGGAAAACATCAAGACCAAAGCTCAAAAAGTTTCTATATTAACTAAATGTCAGGCTGATGTTCAGAATTTTAAAAGACTTAGAAAAGAATTTGAATTTTTAAACAAATTTCTTTATAAGCAATACATTTGGCAAGCAGAATCCAAAATTAAGTCAAATAGTAAATTTTTTTGGTCTTTTTTAAATTCTAAAAGAAAAAGCAAAATTTTTCCTAATAGCATGGAGTACTGTCGGTTGCCAACGACATTAAATCTATATGTGATCTTTTTGCCATTTATTAACAGGAAAATTATGATTTGACATTTAACACAAATTACTAGAATGATTATAATAATACTGACGAGATAATAGATCTTTGTAATATAAAACTTTCTTTAGCTGAAGTTAAAGAAGCACTCTTAGACATTGATGAAAAAAAAGGCTGCTGGATTCGATTCGATGTGTTAATTCGATTGCAGTCCCACTTTTGAAATTTTTAATGAATATTTAAGTAAGGGACACTTTCTAGATGAATGGAAAGTTTCATATTTAAATCCTATTTTCAAATCCTGTCGAAAAAAACCTTTTTGAAAATTATAGACCTATTTGTAAATTGTCAGCGATTCCAAAGCTTTTTGAAAAACTAGTTAAGAATAGACTGTATTTTGTTACAAAGGAAATTATTTCCCCATTTCAACATGGATTTATGACTGGTCGTTCTACAGTCACAAATTTAACACGCTTTACTTCATTCTGTTGCCATGCATTAGAAAACTGCTTACAAGTCGATGTGCTGTACACGGACTTTTCTAAGGCTTTTGATAGGGTAGATCATAATTTACTTTTAAAAAAGTTGAATAAGCTTGGTATCCATGGCAATATGCATAAATGTCCTCATATAGATTACAAATGGTCCGAATTGGAGAAACTTGCTCGAACGTCATCTTAACTAAGTCAGGAGTTCCACAAGGAAGCCATATCGGTCCAATTCTATTTTTACTTTTTGTAAATGATATTACTGAAAATTTTAAAAATTCAAAGTGTCTCTTATATGCAGATGATTTAAAAATATTTAAAGAAGTAAAGACAGTCAGCGATTGTTTTGTGTTTCAAAACGAAATTAATAAGCTAAGTCAGTGGTGTTTTCAAAATAAATTATATTTAAACTTTAATAAATGCAAAGTTTTTACAGCTCACCACAGTATAACACCGGTATTATTCCAATATTTTTATGAAGCTCAAATTTTTATGAAAGTTTCAATTGTTAATGATTTGGGCGTTATATTTAATGAATGATTGAAATTTGGATCGCATATAGATTTCGTTGTTGCGAAGGCAAACTCAATGAACGGATTTTTGAAACGTAATTCAAAAGACTTTAGAGACCCTTACACATTAAAATATTTATTTCTAATGTTAGTGAGACCAATTCTAGAATATTGTTGTGTTGTTTGGTTTCCAATTTATAACACCCACATTAATAGGATCGAAAGAATTCAAAAGAATTTTACTAAATACGCTTTAAGGCATTTTAATTGGTCTTGTAATTTTCCATTCTATGACACCCGATGTTTGTTTATTGATATGGAAAAATTAGAAAAGCGTAGAAGATCCTCTTGTATTATTTTTATAAGGGATGTTCTGACATATAATATTAACTGTTCTGAATTACTTGCTAAATTACCGATCAACATTCCTTCTAGACAACTAAGAAATAATTATTTATTTTATAATAATTTTCATAGAGCGAACTTCGGACAAAATGAGCCAATATCTAGATGTATAAAATTATATAACTATATCAGCAATCATGTGTTGACGGCATTTTACTATCTAGAAAAGAATTTAAAAACTTAATTAAAAAATTTTTAGGATATAAATTATTTTTATATATGTATGTAATCAGCCGAGTATAAGCTCCATTGATGAAAATAAATGAAATGAAATGAAATGAAAAAAGTCTTGATTAAGTATTCGCCTTTCAATCGGGACGATCCCGAAATTGGTTTACGCACCTGGAGGCGCAGTTTAAGATCGGCGGCATTTCCGTTGACGCCACCAAGTACGGACATTTGATCGGCGGCTCTCGATCCCTACACAGTCAAATGCATACGCGATTAAAATTCTCAAGCATCATCCGGAAAGTACAGCTCTCTTATAGCAGCTGTAATCGAACGATTGTCCGCATCCTCCAAACATGACAAAATTGCTTGTGTATGTGTTGGTAACCGTTGTAACCACAAATTGGTTTGGAGGATGCTGATTTATCCAAACTCGCGACGACGGCTGATAAAATAATGTATGTTGATAAGCCTGCGGGCTCCATTCAAACCCGAACAAAGCCATTGACTTCCTATCTGGCGAGCTAATCGCACGAATCGACGCATTGTCAGATCTCGTTGAGAATCTATTCAGATCTCGTTTCTCTGGTGACACTTCATCCTCTTGCGGTTGCATTAACGATTTGGCTCAACAGCGACATACTGCTTGCGACTGATCTCGTCATCGCAGCGCATCCCGTTCGAACATCCAGGTTCAAAAGCACCCAATTTGTTGGTATCATTTCCGATTCGGTGCGAAATCACTAAAGTGTTTGAAACCTTGTGATTTTAACACCAGTAACGACGTTTCTGTGTCAAAAAACCCATAGGTGCACTGTGTTCGGCAGGTGATGGTAACCTAAAGTCTAATTGCCGTCTCATTATAGTCGACTTTCGTAGCCAAATGCAGTTTTTAATTGACACAGGAGCCGAAATTGGTTTACGCACCTGGAGGCGCAGTTTAAGATCGGCGGCATTTCCGTTGACGCCACCAAGTACGGACATTTGATCGGCGGCTCTCGATCCCTACACAGTCAAATGCATACGCGATTAAAATTCTCAAGCATCATCCGGAAAGTACAGCTCTCTTATAGCAGCTGTAATCGAACGATTGTCCGGTTCAGCTAAGATAAAGCTTGATCGTCTTCTCTTTGGACTTCAACTTGGTGACAAAAAACCGTTCCAGCTTTTACGGGAAATGGAATCACTATCCGAGAACCAAATTACAGAATCGGTTTTTAGGAATTTGTGGTTACAACGGTTACCAACACATACACAAGCAATTTTGTCATGTTTGGAGGATGCTGATTTATCCAAACTCGCGACGACGGCTGATAAAATAATGTATGTTGATAAGCCTGCGGGCTCCATTCAAACCCGAACAAAGCCATTGACTTCCTATCTGGCGAGCTAATCGCACGAATCGACGCATTGTCAGATCTCGTTGAGAATCTATTCAGATCTCGTTTCTCTGGTGACACTTCATCCTCTTGCGGTTGCATTAACGGTTTGGCTCAACAGCGACATACTGCTTGCGACTGATCTCGTCATCGCAGCGTATCCCGTTCGAACATCCAGGTTCAAAAGCACCCAATTTGTTGGTATCATTTCCGATTCGGTGCGAAATCAATAAAGTGTTTGAAACCTTGTGATTTTAACACCAGTAACGACGTTTCTGTGTCAAAAAACCCATAGGTGCACTGTGTTCGGCAGGTGATGGTAACCTAAAGTCTAATTGCCGTCTCATTATAGTCGACTTTCGTAGCCAAATGCAGTTTTTAATTGACACAGGAGCCGAAATTGCGGTGATACCACCAACATCTCTCGAAAAATCTAACGTATCATCTTTCAAGCTCTATGCCGCAAATACTTCCACGATAGATACATTTGATAACAAAAATTTGATTCTTAATATTGGTTTACGTAGACCACTGGTTTTGAAATTTGTAATAGCAAATGTCTATCGCTGTATTCCCGGTGCTGATTTTCTTTCACATTCAGGTTTGTTAGCGGATATTAAGAATAAAAAACATATCGATCCAGTTACTTTACTAGGCTTCAAAGGCAAGTCTATTTCCAAACGTCTTACGGTATAACGACAGTCAAGTCAGACGCGTTTTCTTCGGAAGTCTTAAATCTACTTTCCGAATTCAAATCGATTTCGCATGAGACAACGACGTTGAAAACAATAAAACACAACGTCACTCATTGCATCGAAACTACCGGTCCACCTTGCAACGCAAATGTTCGCCGTTTAAATACTGAAGAAATGCAAATAGCGAAAAACGAAATCGAAGTTTGGTTAAGTCAAGACATTTGTAGACCGTCGAGCTGGGCTAGTCCACTTCATATCGCTAAGAAAAATAACGGAAACTGGCGACTTTGTGGCGACTATCGCGCTCTAAGCGAAAAGACGAAATCCGATCGCTATCCAATTCCTTTTGTAACCGATTTCACCCACCAGCTCGAAGCATGCGAATTTTTTTCCAAGGTTGATCTTGTTAGAGCTAATCATCAGGTGTCAGTCGAAAACAAAGGCATTGAAAAAACCGCAATTTGTACACCGTTTGGATTGTTTGAATTCCCTCGTATGACCTTTGGTCTTCGGAACGTGGCTCAAACATTCCAACGGCTAATACACTCAATATTCCGCGACTTATATTTTGTTTTCCCATACATCGACGATCTTTTAATCGCGTCAAAAACCGTGGACGATCATCTCAAGCATTTAAGAATATTTTTTCAAACACTCAGCGACGCAGGTTTGTTTGATCAACCTCAATAAATCCGTTTTCGCAGTCAAAGAAATAAGTTTTCATGGATTCGGCATTTCAGCAAAAGGAATTTCTCCGGATAAGTCTCGCGTCACAGCGATTACAAGCTTTCCAATGCCATCTATGTCCAAGGTCTACAGCGTTTCCTAGGCAAGATCAATTATTATCGAATTTTTCTGCCAAAGGCAGCGCACGACCAAGCAAATTTATACGCTTTCTTGAAAGGTCTCAAGAAAAAATATAACGCAACACTAACTTGGAATGACGAATCCTTTAAGTCTTTCGAAAAGTGTAAGTCACGCCTAGCTGAAGCGACATAACTAGCGTATCCCTCTTTAACGCGAAACTCGCTATCATGGTCGACGCCTCCACGGCAGCAATCGGCGCGGTCTAACAGCAGTTTTCCTCAGTCGGTTGGCAGCCACTATGTTTCTTTTCACGAAAACTTAACGACGCCGAAACTCGATACAGCACTTACGATCGAGAACTTCTGGTGGCTTACATGGTAGTGCAACATTTCAAATATTTTATCGAAGGGAGAGAATTCATTCTTTTCTCCGATCATAAACCTCTAACGTTTGCTTTAAACCAAAACCCTGAAAAAGCTTCTCCCAGGCAACGCAGGCATCTAGATTTAATCGCACAATATACTTCCGACATCCGTGACATCTCCGGTGTCGAAAACATTGTTGCAGATGCTCTTTCGCGTATCGACGCACTTAACATCTGCAGCGGTATCGACTACGTTGACCTCACTAAGGAACAGTCCAATGATACCGAACTCGCCGAACTCATTCGTCCACAAGGCACGCTAAAGTTCGAAAGATTTCCAATTTTCGGGACCAAGGAACAAATAACTTGCGATGTTTCGACTGAAACAGCTCGTTCTTTTATCCCTAAAAAATTTCGACAAAAATTTTTCGATTCAGTGAATAATTTGTCACATCCGGGGATACGAAGCACTGCTAACGAAATTGCAACTAAGTTCATCTGGCCCTCGATGAACAAAGAAGTGGAAAGTTGGGCCAAATGTTGTCTCCGTTTCCAAAAAGCCAAAATTTCACGGCATGTAAAAGCGAAACGGGATCTTACTCCCCAACCAGTAAACGTTTTACCGAAATTCACATCGATTTGATCGGACCGCTGCCACCTTCTGAGGGACATTCATACTGTCTAACCATGATTGATCGATATACGCGTTGGCTAGAAGGCTTCAGGAAGCGGAAACAGTCGCGGATGCGCTAATCAAAACCTGAATTAGTAGATTCGGAATTCCTTCCGTCATCGTCACTGATAGAGGCGGGCAGTTCGAGTGATTGGTTAAGACGACATTAATCTCACTCGTAATTGCATCTTTACTGCATGACAAAACACTCGAATGAACCCTGCTGGGCGATACTTCGACAACTCCAAAATTTGCCCTTGTTAAAGGGAATAAATATAGTGGTTCGGTTTTCCGGGTACGGAATCCGCCGAGCACCTATAAGTGTGGCTCGGACCACACTAACTTTTTTTTTAGTAGTATAACTTTAACCGATTTATTACAGCAGTACAGATTTTAAGGTCAATAGAAGACTTTGAAATACAAATATAAGTAGAGAGCGAATTCATAAATAAATCTTAAGTTTTTTTTGTCCCATAGATGATAGTAAATCGAGTGTTCGATTCATGTAATTGACTATACTTTGTAAGATTGTAAATCGTGTGTTGGCATCGCAGATTGCAAATCATGTGTTGGCATCGCGGCGACCAAGTTGGAGGATGACAGCATCGATACTCGAGAGAGAGCGGCTATATATTTTTGACTAACAAAGAACAAAGAAGATGATTAGTGTGTGTCTAGTGTGTTACAACTAGAATTGCCAAGTGTATTACAACACAGATGTGGGGTACAACCGTATCAAATAAATACTTTAAATTTGTGAAATTTATATTTTTTGAAAAAAAATCGTAATTTTCAATTTACTTTCTGGTGAAAAGTGTGACGCCATTTTGCGATGCCGAGAACAGCTAACAACAAAAGATATTAAAAAAGACGAGACTTCCGAGATGCTTTGTCAATGCGACATCTTCCGAAATTCCTGAAATTTCCGAGACAACAAAAGATATTAAAAAAGACGAGAATTTCGAGATGCTTTGTCAATGCGAGATCTTCCGAAATTCCTGAAACTTCGGAGACAACAAAAGATATTAAAAAAGACGAGACTTCCGAGATGCTTTGTCAATGCGATATCTTCCGAAATTCCTGAAACTTCAGAGACAACAAAAGATATTAAAAAAGACGAGACTTCCGAGATGCTTTGTCAATGCGACATCTTCCGAAATTCCTGAAACTTCCGAGACAACAAAAGATATTAAAAAAGATGAGAATTTCGAGATGCTTTGTCAATGCGACATCTTCCGAAATTCCTGAAACTTCCGAGACAACAAAAGATATTAAAAAAGACGAGACTTCCGAGATGCTTTGTCAATGCGAGATCTTCCGAAATTCCTGAAACTTCGGAGACAACAAAAGATATTAAAAAAGACGAGACTTCCGAGATGCTTTGTCAATGCGATATCTTCCGAAATACCTGAAACTTCCGAGACAATAAAAGATATTAAAAAAGACGAAACTTCCGAGATGCTTTGTCAATGCGACATCTTCCGAAATTCCTGAAACTTCCGAGACAACAAAAGATATTAAAAAAGATGAGAATTTCGAGATGCTTTGTCAATGCGACATCTTCCAAAATTCCTGAAATTTCCGAGACAACAAAAGATATTAAAAAAGACGAGAATTTCGAGATGCTTTGTCAATGCGAGATCTTCCGAAATTCCTGAAACTTCGGAGACAACAAAAGATATTAAAAAAGACGTGACTTCCGAGATGCTTTGTCAATGCGATATCTTCCGAAATTCCTGAAACTTCAGAGACAACAAAAGATATTAAAAAAGACGAGACTTCCGAGATGCTTTGTCAATGCGACATCTTCCGAAATTCCTGAAACTTCCGAGACAACAAAAGATATTAAAAAAGACGAGAATTTCAAGATGCTTTGTCAATGCGACATCTTCCGAAATTCCTGAAACTTTCGAGACAACAAAAGATATTAAAAAAGACGAGACTTCCGAGATGCTTTGTCAATGCGACATCTTCCGAAATTCCTGAAACTCCCGAGACAACAAAAGATATTAAAAAAGACGAGAAAGAATTTCGAGATGCTTTGTCAATGCGACATCTTCCGAAATTCCTGAAACTTTCGAGACAACAAAAGATATTAAGAAGGCTTTCAAAATGCTTTGTCAATGCGAAACTTTTACATCTTCCGAAATTCCTGAAACTTCCGAGACAAAACCAGACGAGTATAATGATGAGTTGAATGTGATATTTAGTATTGATTGTCCTGATGGTATGTTTGAGTTTGATGTTGGACCGCAATTGAGTTTATTGGAAAAACAAAACGGGGTTGACGATGATGAAGGAAATTATGAGTTGGAATGGTTGGAAGAAGAAACAGAAAACATCGATGGTCGAAGGCGACCTGAGGTCAGATTGGCCGAGTTGTAAGATTGTAAATCGTGTGTTGGCATCGCAGATTGCAAATCATGTGTTGGCATCGCGGCGACAGCATCGATACTCGAGAGGGAGCGGCTATATATTTTTGACTAACAAAGAACAAAGAAGATGATTATAATTCTTATTACGACTTCCGATGAGATGACATTATTTATGGAGCCTTTTTTAAAGAATTATTAAAATAAAGTTTAGCTTGTAGAATAAACGGTGTGTTACAACTAGAATTACCAAGTGTATTACAACTTGTAAATTTTTTTTTGATCAATAAAAAAATTCGAAATAAATTTTTGTAAAAAAATAAGAGATGATGTGTCTTTGTTTTTATTTGTGATAGTATATCTCCCTCTCCTCGATCGAATCTTCGGTAGTAATTTGTGCTAATTAATATGCAGGTGATATGCGGTCTATTTTTCTTTCCTTGGTTTTTCTCTTCCTGGAAGTTTCTCTGTAGCATCGACATTTCAGCAAATCCTTCTAGTGATCATGAATACTTCTTGATTTGATTCTTGTTTTTTTTTTCTCTATCAAATGCCCGCAATAACTTTTTTTATGTGATGTGATTGGTTTGGTATGGCAGACAAGGAACCCCCCACAACCCGACGAGCACTGTTTGGCGTGCAGGTTGTCGATAGCCATACCAACCCCAGCATAGCCTTTTCTTTGGATATCTTGTTCCCAAAAATACAAGCGATCGTTTAAACGAAAAGACACCTAATAATACATCATTGCATACATCACTCACATTCCTTACATTAGTTTTGTTTACGTCGCATTTTTGAGTAAAAAATTTGTTTTAAAATAACACCACAATTTGAAGGTTTTTTTTTAAAAATGCTTTAAAATAATATAGATAATATATATACAAGAAAAATTTATTGGAAAAAAATGAAAAATAATTTTGTTCATGTGGCTCCCTCTGCTGGCCTTGCCATAAGTCATCCTTTGAGTCACGTTTTCAAGAACTTTTTAGATCTTTTCAGCACCTATCTCGCGAATAACAGTCGCAATGTTATGTTTTAAAGTTGGAATTGTCATTGGATTATCCACATAACATGTATCCTTAACGGCACCCCATAAAAAAAAGTCCATCGGCGTCAAATCGCAGCTCCGCGCAGGCCAATTGACTTCTCCAAAACGGAGGATTATTCGGTTGCCAAATTTGGCGCGAAAGAGGTCGAAAATCAAAAATCGTCCACATTCATAGCGTCGATTTTAGGCAATAAAAAGTTGGTCATCATAGCTCTGTAACGGTTACCATTCAAGCCAACGGCGTTTTCAGTAGCGTTTTGGAAGAAAAATAGGCACTTATGCCACCACTCTAAAATCCACACCAAACTGTCGCTCTTGATGGATGCATTGGCTTCTTTACGATAACATGTGGATGTTCCGAACCCCAAATCTGGCAGTTCTGCTAGTTTATATAGAACCCGAGATGGAATTGCGCTTCGACTGAAAAGTTAATTTTTTGACCAAAATCGACGTCATTATCAACCTAGTCTATGGCCCAGCAGAGAACTGATATCAAAGTGGATGGTCATTTGCTTTTAACATCTGAGTCATCTAGACCTTTTAGGTGAATAATCTGATGTCTTTGTGCAGTATTGTCCACAGGCTGGTGCGAGTAATGGCCAGTTGCTGTTATCGATGTAGAGTTGAGGCCGGTGTATTCTGCCACACACTATGGGACACAGCTGCAATATTCCTGGGAAAGCGCACTGTCCGAGTTCGGGGACCGCTTCTGTTATTCACTAGCAAGTCTTTATCACGAAATTTCTTCACCAATTTGACAACAGCGCTTCCGCTTTACGCTCTTTTTACGACTCAAATTAAATTCCAAAATTTGCACGTTTTCGTCTACACAACACTGACTTTGAATAATTTAAATTTTTGAAATTCAAAATGGCGATTTATATAATTTTGCTAGTAGTCGTCGGATTCTGCATTAGGTTGTCAAAATTTCAACCTGGTTACATGACGCCATTTTGAATTTGCTTAAAATTAATTTTTACCCATCCCAACCCAACACAGATTCATATGGTCAGGCATTTTCGTTGAGTTAAAACTGAGTTAACGGTCAACGCAACAATTTTTCCATTATTGCTAATCTAGTTTTAACTCGAATTTATAAGCCATGGAAACCATTACATGTTATGGAATGGAGAGATCCATTTCCTTGATCGGAGCGCAGAATGAGGGGCTCCACACAAAATCGTGGAAGGTGATCGGTTGCCGGGAGGATGGCACACTCGCTACCATCTCCATCGACTCCTGCAGCCGGGAGTCGATAAAATCCGCGGGCCACTCACAGAGATACCGATACGGCAAAATATCGGTGAGTGGCCTCAGGAGGAAAGAGGGCTCGTGGGCGGAGAAGGGGCAGAAAGACCCTCCCACGTCAACCTCAGAGGGCTCTCAGGGAGGGGTGTGTAAGGCAAAATTCAAGGCAAATAAATGAATGTAAGGCAATTATTAAGTGTTTAAATTTATTAATGTAATAAAATAACTGCGAATGTGTTTTGATGAAAACTAATAATAAAGTTGTCGAACGAACGTAAAATGACTGTCTATGTGTTCTTTTATAGGCAATGTGTTTCAATGTCAAAATGTTTCACAATTGTATTTTGTTGTATGTCTTGTACGGCTCTCAAATGGCGACTGACTCTATATCTTTTGACAGCTCCTTTGTACAAGAGAAATATCTAAAATGCAGGGCTGCCATTTACACAGGGATGCTCTAACACTCCTCCCCCCGTGAATCACCCGGGGATTCACCATCAACAGTGAGGACACCGAGTTTCGTTGTTGGCCGGCGAGAGGATCCATTGGCTGTTTTTACCTCAGCAAATCGAATTTGACCATCTTTGGCAGGAAAAACTTGTGTAACACGACCTTTCTGCCATTGGCTACGAGGTAGATTGGAATCGCAAATGATAACCAGATCATCGATTTTTAGTGGACGGACTTTGTCAAACCATTTCGGGCGTTGCAAAAGTTGTGGCAAATACTCGGTGGTCCATCTTTTCCACATGCGGTCTTTGAGGTTTTGTGCTATTCTCCACTGCTTCCTAAGGCATATCTTCTCGTCTAACGGTTACGGTGTTTGTGTGGAGTTGACACATCCTAGCAGGAAGTGGTTTGGCGTCAGTGGCTCGTCATATTGCATTGTAAGTGGAATGTCCGTGAGTGGGCAGGAATTGATAATGTTTTCAGCTTCTATTAAAACACTTCTTAGCGTTTCTACTTTAGGAGCTACTTCGAAAAGCGTTTGTTTCATCAGGCGTTTGACTATTCGAATAAGGCGCTCCCAGCAGCCTCCTGAGCTGGGGTTTGCAGGGCAATCGAATATCCAACAATGTTACGATTGGTAGCTTCGTCATAAATGGGTCAACATCTAGCAAACGCTCGTTTTCCTTAAGTTCTTTCTCTGCACCAATAAAGTTGGTGCCGTTGTCACTTCTTATTTTGACTGGCTTTCCTCGACGATTGATGAAATTGCGTAGGCACACAATGAAAGCATCTGTTGATAAGTTTTCGGCCAACTCCAGATGGGCTGCTCTGATTGTAAGGCATGTAAAAATTACTGCCCATCTCTTTTCCCGTCGGCGACCAATAGCAACACTAAAGGGACCAAACAGGTCCACACCGGTATATGTGAACGGGCGAATATATGGAGTGACTCGATCAGGTGGAAGTTGACCCATAAGCGGCTGAAACGGTTTGACTCTGTCAATCTTGCATCTTTGGCAACTACGTTGTACGGCTTTTAAAACGGCTTTAGAATGTGGAAACCAAAACTTTTGGCGAGCTTCGTTGGTTGTAACTGCTGCGTTCTGATGATGAAGTCTCTCGTGGTACTGACGCATGATGAGTTCAGATACGGTGTGCTTTTGCGGCAACAAAATGGGACGTCTTGCTTCGTATGGTAGGCAATAGGCTTCGTCGATACGACCTTGAACTCTTAAAAGGCCGTTTTCGTCCAAGTGAGGCATCATTTGGTAAATTGGGCTGGTTTTCAATATCGGTTTTGCAGATTTTAATGTGGCGATTTCTACGGCGTACTGCTCCTTTTGAACTAATCGACATATGCAGTTCTCGGCATTTTTTATTTCAGACACTGTCAGTGGCACTCTTCTTGCTGATTGTGACTTGGTGTTTCGTTGGCATCGGAATTTGTTTATCGCACGTAGTACCCAGGCAAAAGTTCTTTTAAGCCTGGAATAAACAGAAAAACGATTAAAATCAATAACAATGTTATTTGACGGCACCTGTAGCATTAGACAAGGTTTAATTTCTTCTTCTACATGATTTGGCGGCGACTCGATATCTGTGACAGGCCAACACTCCTCAGACAGTAGCAGAAACGGTGGACTAGTGAGCCAAATACTGTTGTTTTTCAACTTTCGAACCCCTTTTGCTCGGGTTGCCAAGTCAACACTATTTTTGTCGGACGGGGTCCAATGCCATTGGGACGCTTCAGTAGATGTTAGAATTTCAGCAATGCGGTGGCCAACAAAGGCTTTATATTTCCTTTCTGATGAGTTAATCCAGTAAAGTACTGTTCTTGAATCAGTCCAAAATATTGTCCGAGAAATGTTGATATTATGATGGCGGACTATTATTTTACTGAGTCGTGTGCCTAAAACGGCCGCCTGGAGTTCCAACCTAGGAATTGACACTACTTTCTCTGGCGCTCCACGAGTTTTTCCAAAAACGAAAACGACTTTAACTCCTTGGGCATGTGTGATACGGAAATAACCCGCAGCGGCAAAGGCAACTTGACTGGCATCCATAAATATATGTAGCTGGATTTCATCTTGCTGGTATTGTGAGTAGCATCTTTGGACATTAAAGCAGTCGACCCTTTTGAACTCCTTCCACCAGGCGATCCATCTTCTATTCATCTCAACTGGGAGTAGGTTATTCCACGTAATGTTAGGTTTCCAAGTGTAGCGAACTAAGACTTTCAAAAACAGTAGAAAGTCGGCTAATAATCCATATGGATCAAAAATGGTCATGATGATTCCTAAGAGTTCTCGCTTGGTTGGCTGGCGTGTCTCTTCCAGAACCTCTGTTCCTACTGACTCTCTATACATTACTGCTTGTAGATCAGCTGAGTTTGATGCAAAGTTTCTTGGCTCAAAACTTGCCTCCGCGTTTACTTTGACAACTTCGGTACAAATTCGAAAGGCTTCTTCTTCGGTTTGGAAACTTATGACGAAATCGTCAACGTAATGTCTGTTTACGATTGCAGTTGCGGCGTCGGGATACTGATTGGCAAATTCTTCGGCGTTTCTGTTTTTTATGAACTCAGCGCTGCATGGTGAGCATATAGCCCCAAAGATCATGGAGACCATTGCGTGATGTTTTAACTGGTTCGTTTTCTCATTCCTCCAGAGGAATCTCTCAGCTGCTACTCCTATGAGACCTTCTCTGAACTTAAAAAGAATACCAGTGAGTGGCTTAGCTTGCTCAGGTCCTTTTAGCAGGGCGGAGTTTAGAGAGGTACCGTCTACTGTGGCTGCGGCGTCGAAAACTACTCGCATTTTGTCGGGCTTGTGTGGATTTTGGACGGCAAAGTGGGGTAAGTACCAAACTGGTTGGCTGATATCACGAACTTCTTCATCGGAGAGTTTTCTTGCGTACCCTTCATCAAAATACTTGAGCATTTCGTATTTATATCTTTTAGCGAAATCGGCGTTTTTTTCATCTTATTTTCAATGCCGAAAAGGCGGTTTTCGGCCATCTTGAAGCTATTTGGCAATGCAGGTGGAAAGCTCTTCCAAAGTAGGCCCGTTTCAAATCTCTTTCCCTTGCGATATGTTGTCTCCAGTAGAATTTTGCGAGCGCGTTTATTGTTTTCTGAGTCAAGTATTGTGGGCGAGTTATTTATTCCGAAATTTTCAGCAGAAAAGTATTCTTCCACCATTGTGTGTAGTTCGTCTCTTTGCTGCTTCTCTTGGATGTGAAGCACAAATGGCATCGATGTTGATGTTACATTGGTCGGCCCATAAGCGACCCATCCCAACTTCGTCTTTACAGCAATTGGATTTTTGGTACCGGACTGTTCTATGATGGTCGATACCCCCAAATGAATGTTATCGAGACCGAGAAGTATCGCTGGCTTGATATTTGTATAGTCTTTAAGTTGTAAGAACTCCAAATGTTTAAAATTAGACCTTTTAAATGATTGACTCGGTAAGTCCAGGTTCCGAAGCGTTTTAAAGCTCTAGCGGAAAACTTGGTTGACTTGTCATTTTCAGCTATTTCCAGGTTGACGGATCTTGATATCTCTGTTGTTGCTTGCTGACCATACCATCGAAGTACTAAAGGTTTTGGCTGACCTTTAAGTCCTAACTTGTTGGCGATTTCTTCATCAAAAATCGAAATAGCTGACCCTTCGTCGAACATGGCGTATACTTCAACCATTCCATTTGGACCGCACAATGTGACTGGTAATACCTTAAATAGCTGGCAACTCTTAGAGCTGTCCTGTCCTTCCGTGACCCATGCATGTCTAGATGGTAGCGTTTGGTGTTGTTACAGGAGCTACTGATGTTTTGGCAGTTGTAGACTCGTCGTGCAGGCTGCGATGGTGATGACGTTTGCACCCGTTGACACCACACATCTTTTTTGAACGGCAGTTTGCAGTATTAAGTCCCTTTCTTAAACATGAGAAACATAAGCGTTGAGTTTTTACTCTTTGCCATCGAGTCTGTACATCAAGTGACCGATTGAAGACGCTGCAGTCACAAAGTAAATGTGCTTCACCACACTCATAGCACTTGAGAAACGGTTGTCCATTCTGTCTGGCTGTGTCCGCTTCAGATGTATGCATAAGGCGTCGCGGCTGTTGCGATTGAGCTGTTAAGTTCATAGCTTTAGTTGAAGCTGCTGATGGCGGCATAAGGCAAATTATCCTAGCGAGATTGCTCAGCCAATCGGAAAAATCGGAAATAGTTGGAAATGGCTTGATATTGATTGAGTGCTTCACCCAATCATATTGTCTGTTCGGTGGTAATTTTGTCACAAGCTGCTCCAGAAGCGTTGGGTTAGCAAGATGGTGCTGACAGTTAGTAGATGTCAAGAAAGCGACATCTGAAAATGAGAGTACTAAATCTACTTTGTACTGCTGAATTTTTATAAGCTGGTGACGAATTAAGTCAGGCCTACCAAATCGAAACTCTAACTCATCCATGGCTTTCGAAACATCCTGAGGATATATTAACATTGAAGCTACGGCTTCCTTGGCAGGTCCAACGAGACACTTGTGTAAACGCATGAGGTTTTGACGGTCATTATATTTGAAGGCATCAGTTGTGTCTTTGTAGTTACACGAGAATAATGGCCACTCCTCAGCATTGCCAGAAAAGGTAGGCAAATCGTACATTTTAACCGTAGGGTTCATCATAATTTGATCTGACGAATCTCTTGTTATTGTCGTATCACTTCGAGGGTGAAGTTGCTCATTATTAGTGGAGGGAACAGTGGCGACTGCTGCTCCGTTTGGCATACCTGTTTGAATTTGTCGATTAAGTCTTTCTAAATCCCTTTGGCTTTCAGCTGTGCTGGAACTCAATTGTTCCACTGACGTCTTTAACGCGTTTATGCTTGCTAATATAGCATTAACTTGATCCCAGTCCATGGCTGGCGACGAATCTTTTATTGTTGCTTCCAATTCCGTGTCGGATTCACTCGATGATAAACTTTCCTCCCTTCTAGCAGTCCTTAATTTCTTTCCGGTTTTTTGACTTTCATCCGACATGAAAGGCAATGAAAATTTAATTCCACTTATCCGATATTAAAAATATAAAAGTTTCCTTTTTGGAAAATGGGCGTTCAAACCGGTATCGTATGCGTGGCAGACTTAACGGCGACGGGCACACACACACGTACACGAATATACCAGCAATACAAGCTGTCGACGAATCTTTTATTGTTGCTTCCAATTCCGTGTCGGATTCACTCGATGATAAACTTTCCTCCCTTCTAGCAGTCCTTAATTTCTTTCCGGTTTTTTGACTTTCATCCGACATGAAAGGCAATGAAAATTTAATTTCACTTGTCCGATATCAAAAATATAAAAGTTTCCTTCTTGGAAAATGGGCGTTCAAACCGGTATCGTATGCGTGGCAGACTTAACGGCGACGGTCACACACACACGAACACGAATATACCAGCAATACGAAATTGTGAAAACGATATGATATAATAAAGGTGTCGAACGAACGAAAAAATGGCTGTATATGTGTTCTTGCCTCCGCGTTTACTTTGACAACTTCGGTACAAATTCGAAAGGCTTCTTCTTCGGTTTGGAAACTTATGACGAAATCGTCAACGTAATGTCTGTTTACGATTGCAGTTGCGGCGTCGGGATACTGATTGGCAAATTCTTCGGCGTTTCTGTTTTTTATGAACTCAGCGCTGCATGGTGAGCATATAGCCCCAAAGATCACGGAGACCATTGCGTGATGTTTTAACTGGTTCGTTTTCTCATTTCTCCAGAGGAATCTCTCAGCTGCTACTCCTATGAGACCTTCTCTGAACTTAAAAAGAATACCAGTGAGTGGCTTAGCTTGCTCAGGTCCTTTTAGCAGGGCGGAGTTTAGAGAGGTACCGTCTACTGTGGCTGCGGCGTCGAAAACTACTCGCATTTTGTCGGGCTTGTGTGGATTTTGGACGGCAAAGTGGGGTAAGTACCAAACTGGTTGGCTGATGTCACGAACTTCTTCATCGGAGAGTTTTCTTGCGTACCCTTTATCAAAATACTTGAGCATTTCGTATTTATATCTTTTAGCGAAATCGGCGTTTTTTTCATCTTATTTTCAATGCCGAAAAGGCGGTTTTCGGCCATCGTATGCGTGGCAGACTTAACGGCGACATGCACACACACACGTACACGAATATACCAGCAATACAAGCTGTCGACGAATCTTTTATTGTTGCTTCCAATTCCGTGTCGGATTCACTCGATGATAAACTTTCCTCCCTTCTAGCAGTCCTTAATTTCTTTCCGGTTTTTTTGACTTTCATCCGACATGAAAGGCAATGAAAATTTAATTTCACTTGTCCGATATCAAAAATATAAAAGTTTCCTTCTTGGAAAATGGGCGTTCAAACCGGTATCGTATGCGTGGCAGACTTAACGGCGACGGTCACACACACACGAACACGAATATACCAGCAATACGAAATTGTGAAAACGATATGATATAATAAAGTTGTCGAACGAACGTAAAATGGCTGTATATGTGTTCTTTTATAGGCAATGTGTTTCAATTTCAAAATGTTTCACAATTGTATCTTGTTGTATGTCTTGTACGGCTCTCAAATGGCGACCGACTCTATATCTTTTGACAGCTCCTTTGTACAAGAGAAATATCTAAAATGCAGGGCTGCCATTTACACAGGGATGCTCTAACAGGGTGATAGGTGCGGAAGGAGAATAGGGAGCAAATCCACAATCCTCCACTATGGAGGACCTCGCTGCACTTCCCCAACAGAGCATCACACTGGAGGAGTTGGAGTAGGCCCGACTCCTAGAGGAAGACGAGCTGCTGGAGGATATCCAGCACCACGAGTTAGAAGCGGGAGAGGGCCAATCGCAACCTCCAGGTCTATATAAAGATTAGCCAGCACAAAATAGCCCAGGTGAACATCCACAAGGCCAAAGGGTCGGCCGCAGTGGCAATGAGAATGTTCACCCGTCAACATCTAGGGCTTGTGCTGGTCCAAGAACCCTGGTGCTACAGGGGACAGATCCGAGGTCTGTCTAGCAGAGATGCAAAGGTAATTTACGACTTGGGGCATGAGGCCCCTCGGACCTGCGTCATCATAAGAAATTGTATTAACCATCTATATTGCAACGTCCACAAGTAGTTTGCTGACATCCCAGATTGATGTCATTTAATGACGAAATGCAACCGACATAAGTTGTCGCAAATGCAACACTTTTTGTCTGGCTGCAGTTGTTTAAAGAAAAAAACCGGTTTGTCTTGTTGGCAGCTTCTGCCTGGTGAATTCTGATCGGATGATCAGAATTTTCGGGCAGCACGGCTGCAACGCATCAAAGGAAGCGAGATATAAAGGAGAGAGAAAATTGGTTCGTGGCAGTCCGGTTAGAGCACGAACGAATGCATTTGGCTTTTCTATGCATTAATGTTACCAAAATAAAGTGAATACTGAATTTGTTTAAAAGAAAAAAAAGAAAATTATTGAAAAAGAGGGACCTCGTTGCTGTGCGCGTATTCTTGAAAGTCCTAGATTAAACAACAATCTCTTCTTAAAACATCAAAAGAAATACATTTTCATAAAATTGTCATAAAATTTAATTTAAGTAATTTTTGTCTGTGTCTAAATTAAAATAATTATTGCTATCGACCTCACTCGACAGTCCCAAGGAGTTTCATTATCAATTGGAATAATCTTCAAGTCGGCTTTAAGTGATAACAAACGTGTTTAATCCTAAAGATCAGTTAAAGTGGAAAACTAGAAAAATGAAATTTTGCATTTGCTGCTTCGCTGTTTGCATTCGCGAATCGCCATTGTTTTTTTTATTACAAAAGCAACCTATAAAGCGAAAACAAGTGGGAAGATGAGAAAAAATGAATTTACTGCTGCGCTGCTTGCATTCGCGAATCGCCATCGTTTTTTTTTTCAAATCCAAGTTTGTTTGTCAGTTATTATCAATAACCAAAAAAAAGAAATTATTCAAAGAAATTTCACAACAAAGATTGGTGAAAATAAATTTTGTTTAAATTTCTATAACAAAGACGGATTGTAGAAAGAAAACCCTTGTTTTGTGTCGGGCGTGTACGCACCATATTTTCTGTTAAAATTTCTGAGTTTGGTCTCCAGCTTATGTTAAAATCTATAAAGAGCAATAAACTTTTGATGCTTAAGAAAAAAAATCCGCTCATCACTACATCACCGCTCATCCTGTACTATAGTATAGTGACTTTACCGTTGCTAGAAGCATGTGCCAGTTAGTTGGCGAACAACGGACATTTTCCTTTCATGCTCGGATGACATAGCATCAAACATGGAAAGTACAGCCAACGCTAAAACATGTATTTTGAGAAATTCTCAGCCACCGCATCAGATTTCTGTTTTTTTTTTTTGTACCGTCACCGGCAACTCATTGGAGCATTTACTCTTTGCCGCGTTCATCTATATCGCATCTATGCTCCACTACATTCTTCCATCAACATCATCTCTAGCTCACGCCCCTCAAGGGAAAGAAAATTTGTAAATTTGCAAAACGTGGTAGTAAAACACCACCAAAAAGAAAACTGCAACGTAATTAAGCTAAGGTATCTCTGTATCAATATATATTGTTTCATTTTCTTACATTTTTATTAGAGTATATCTTCACTATCCTCACCTTTAAAATTTTTATTATATTTAGTATAGTTAGTATATTGTAGACTCTAGGGTTAAGTTATTGGTGCACCAGGCCTACTAATTTAAGAAAAGAAAGAAAATGTATTTCATCGATTTGTTTCCTTTCGTTACTTATATTTAGTAATAATTAATTTTATTAAAAAAAAATCGTATTTTATCGATCGAAAATTGGATTGAGATTGAATAGAAAAATCATCGGTTTAATTATTTCGTTTGCTCGTATTTGCTCCTTTGCTTTGGTTCATAATTAATTTTATAAAAAAATCGTATTTCATCGACTTGTTTCTTCTCGATTTGTTTCCTCTCGATACTTATAATATTAATAAATTGAATTGAGATTGAATAGAAAACTCGTCGGTTTAAGTATCTTATTTGCTCGGAATTGATTCTTTGATTTGGTCCAAGTCATAAGGATGACATTGGGATTCATGTCATACCCCGAAAGATCCCACACCTTCCCTGAGCTTTAGCCGGCAAAGTAGACCGCCCGGGATCCATGTATGGCACGGATAATTCTGTTAATTGAATGAGGGTGGGTTTTTGCCTCTCTCATTTCTATACAATCTCTTTCAGAATTCATAACCCGGGACCTAGTCGCAGTCCAGTGCCAGTTTAATATAGACGGCATATAGTGATAGCATAGGACTACTTTGCCGGGGACAGAGAAGAAATTCCGCCCCGGAGGTACAAAAACTGGTCGATCACTGCCGAAGGCACAGTAAACCTCTACTCATTGGATGTGATGCTAATGCACACAACGAAGAGTGGGGGAGCACCGACACAAATTAGAGGGGTGACTACCTTTTAGAGTTTCTGGTGAAGGAAACCCTAGACATATACAATGTAGGCAGGGTACCAGCTTTTGTAACTAGGGTAAGGGAGAAGTACTCGACATCACCTTCGGAACTCCGACAGTGAGTCGAGTACTTAATAGGTGGAGGGTCTTCTCCGAGCCATCTCTATCGGATCATAGGATTATCCTCCGCTTTGCGCCTTCCTTGACATCGAAGGAGCATTCGACCACGCATCCCATGATGCGGTAAGAAGTGCTATGGAGAGAAAGAAAGTAGACAGCACAATCACTAAATGGTTGTGCGAGATGCTGGGCACCAGAACAGCGGAGACTATAGTTGGTGACAAAACCATTATGGTCAACACTACAAGAGGATGCCCACTAGGAGAAGTTTTGTCTCCCCTTTTGTGGAGCATCCTTGTAGACGAACTACTGCAGCGACAAGCTGAACCTGGGACTTACACCCAAAGCTACGCTGACGACATAATCATCGTAGCTAGAGGGAAGTTCGAGGAAGTGCTCTGTGACATAATCCAAAATGGATTAACCATCACGAGTAGATGGTGCCAAGAGGTGGGACTCACGGTAAACCCTAACAAGACCATACTGGTTCCCTGGTTTTACTGGCAGGAAAATCGTGGGGAGTTAGTCCCAAAATAATGCACTGGATGTACACCATGATATTTATTCCAATGATTACCTACGAAGCAGTTACATGGGCGAACAGGACAAAGCTAAGCACCACGAAAAGGGAGTTGGAAAAAGTACAGAGATTGGCCTGCGTTTTAATTACAGGGGCCATGAGAACCTGCCCAACAGCGGGCATGGAGGCAATCCTTGGGCTTCTCCCACTACACTTAGTGGTAGAGAGCAAATCCATGGAAACCAAGTTACGTTTGAGCAAGGTAGGCTGCTTCACGGACAGCAGGGCAAGAGGGATATTAGAACCACTTACCAAGCTGATTCATCTAGCGAGAATGCCGTGCGATAACATGGTGCGGAAGCTTGAGTTCAAAAAGAACTTCGAAATCAAAATGAGCATCAAGAAGGAATTCAGGTCAGAATTTGAATACCAGATACATCCGGGCGCCATAAAGTGGTATACGGATGGATCAAAGAAGGCAGAAGGCACGGGTGCTGGAATATATGTTCCACGAATCAAACACTCCATATCGATGGGGATGTACCCGAGTATATTCCAGGCAGAAGTACATGTGGCATAGAGTACAGCATAATTCGGGAAGAGGTACGCAGGTTGGGTAAGGCAGCCGCTTCCGAAAGTTGGGAGAATCTCCCAGGCCTACGGCAAGCAAAGGAAATGTTGGGGAATTACTACCCAAATAGGTACCGCCTAATATTGGGACTAAGTTGAAGTAATGTAAGAATCATTACGGGTTTCCTAACAGGACATTTCAAACTGAAGGGGCACCTAAAAAAGTTAAAAATAGAAGAGGATGGAAGCTGCCTGGTTTACACCTCATTTCCACAAGACACAGAAATATGTCTGACTAAACTTTACACATTTCGTCCTCCATATTTTCCTCTTACTTGACTGGGCAAATTATGTAAACGCATCTTCACGAGTACTACAAGCATTTTAAATATTCGTTTCACCGGGAAAATTGCATAAACTGAAACAAATTTTAACTGCAAATATGGCGTTGAGTTTGAATAGGACACAACTGGCAATTCGAAAAATAAAAGCTATTAGAGAACTTAAAGAACTAGAAAAGGAAGAAAAGTTAGAAGCAAGGAGGAAGCATCGATTTTGGATAAATCCTTTTTTTTGGAATTGAAAGAGGTTCATGAGCGGGAGCAACATTTACTGAAGGATATATTGTGGGATGGTGGAAATGATTATGACAACTTTTTTAGGATGTCAATCGACAAATTTACTGCAATTCTTCAATTAGTGAGCAGAGAAACAATTGTTTTATCTTTATATAGCAATATTTTTATTTGTTTGCAGATTGAGCCTTCTATAATAAGGAAGGATACAGTAATGCGTTTTGCCATCACACCGAGAGTGCGACTTGCTATAACGCTTAGATACATTGCCACCGGAGATTCGCATAGATCGTTGGAGTTCTTATCAAGGATATCTAGGAAAACTATAAGCAAGTTTGTCCCAGATGTGCTCTCTGCAATTTACGATGCACCTTATAATACATATATAAAGGTTTGCAACGCACAGATAAAACTGAGGGCAGAATTAATAAATCTTTCAATCTATTTTAAAGACTTCTCAGACTGAAACTGAGTGGCTTGGTGTAGCAAAAGATTTTGATATGTTTTGGGACTTTCCACATACAACTGGTTCGATCGATAGCAAACACATTCGGATAGCAGCGCCACCACATTCTGGATCAGACTTCTACAATTATAAAGGCTTTTTTAGCATTGTTTTGCTAGCTGTTGTTGACGCGCATAGCAAATTTATTTATATAGATGTTGGAGGAATTGGAAGAGCATCCGATGTAAGAATCTACAAAAATTGTAGCCTTCATCGTGGACTTAGTACAGGTCGCCTTAACATTTCCCCTCCAGAGGCACTCCGAGGACAAGAAGTACTTACTCCGTATTTTTTTTTATTGGAGACGACATATTTAGCCTCGATAAACACCTCATGAAAGGCTTTGGGCGAAGTGCAAAGTTGTCCAACCCGCAAGAAATTTTTAATTACAGACTGAGTCCTTGGGAACCTGTGAAGCTTTGGTAAAAGCTTGTTGTGTTCTTCACAATCATCTCTCACCCAATTTACAGAGAAATCAAGATGTTGAACAAACCAATACCCAAACCCTCCCAGAAACGATGTTAAATCTTTCTGCCCAAGAACACTCAGGCAACAAATTTGCTTCTAATATCCGTGAGAATTTAGTACATTATTGTATCACACATGGTAATGTTTCATATCAATAAAAAAAATTAATAAATAAATGAAAGTTTTTTTTATTATAAAATAATGAACGTATGTATGTACATATTAATGTTTTTATAACTCAAAATTTTGGGTGTCGAAAATATCCGTTCTCAACATTGCCGTTCCACCGCTTGACAGTGAGGATGCTATCGGAGTCGTCGTTTGCTTCCTAAGCGACCGTATAACGTGTTGCGACATGGCCTGCTGCAAGTCTGCCTTAGCTGCGGTGGCCTCAATTGGTGACAAATCTTGCAGCTGGCTGGCGATGCTACTACCAAAACTTGCATATTTGTTTAGAGACTCTGCAAAATAAGAAATCAGAAACAGTTTCATTAAAATATTAAGATTGATCAGCTGGCACGGAGACATTTGAATGTAAAATTGCTGCTATGGCTTCATCATACTTGCTCCTACATCCCCAAGTTTGTCGCCGCTCCTTGGATTTTCTTGCAGCAGATACCGATGGCGACGGTGACGGTAGCGAAACGTCTTCGATTTCAAAAACCTGATATTTGTCTTCACCTTCTCTTGCCTCCACGGCTTGCTCCAGTGTATCATCCTAGTAAAAAACATTGTTCTAATAACATTTGAGTTTGTACATTACACACCAAAATATAGTCTTCCGCAAAACTATAACGGCATCCAAGAATTTATAATCCTGGAAGTAAAAGAGATGTTTGTTTTTTCTGCCACGTACACTGACGGCAGGTACTTTATTTTTTTTATTTCTTGGGAATTCCTTTGAAACTTTCGTGAAATTGCTTCCCAAGCTTTTCTTTTTAGGGGCCGACCTAAACTTTTTGACTTTTATAGTTCCACAAACATTCTTTTTGCTTGTTGCGTTTATAAGGTTTTTGGTTTCGAACTGCAAAATTCGCCAGTCTGACATTCTTGCTTTATCAAAATATATATATTTGTTTGAAATAACACACAGTAAATTAATTTAATTAAATGTCAAAAATATGGCAGGGCCTACATTTACTCAGATGGCAAGAAGAAAAATCAGACATCGATGCCAGACATTTAGTTTTGTCATGAAATAGCCAGTCTCCACTGGAAGAATTCATGACTACTGTATTCATATTCATATTATAGTATTATTAGAGCATTCAAATTTTATGTAATTCAAATACAATAGGAGTATTTTATTTGCCGAGAAATAAGAAATTACAACACATTTGCACTTATCTTATTCATTCTTTGGAATAAGAAAACCTGCTGTTTTGCTGGTTTTCAAATTTCAATTCCTTATTCCTCGGCAAAAAATATTTAGCCTTTTACAATTAGAAAAAAATGAGACTAAAATAAGAGTTCTAACAAGAGACATGTTCGCACAGCATGACCTTTGAAAAATTATTATGAAGAAGATTATGATAAATGGGGTGTTGTAGCACTTCGACCCATATGGATCTATTGCGCTTCCCCCTGACTAGTGCTAAGGAGCCAGTGCATGCCCGTCCCTATAGCACCCCGTCCATACCAATGCTTCTTAAGAATCCAATAATATGGGGCGGGTTCAGTGAAACCCGAACAGACTCCGAGATTGCGTGGGTTCACAAGTGGTCTCTTCTCTGACGGATCGTTGCTTCGCACTCGTTGAGTAGATGCCATGGAGTCTCCTCCGCTTCCCCACAGAGTCTGCAACTTCCATCCTCTTCTATTCTTAACTTCTTTAGGTGCCCGATTGCAATGCCCTGTTAGGAAACCCGTAATGATTCTTACATTAATTCTACTTAATCCCAATATTAGGCGGGACCTCTTTGGGTTTTAATTCCCCAACATTTTCTTTGCTTGCCGTAGGCCTGGGAGATTCTCCCATCTTTCGGAAGCGGCTGCCTTACCCATACTGCGAACTTCTTCCCGCATTATGCTGTACCCTATGCCACAGAAGGGTTCTGGCCCTACAAGCGGAGTTTCGGCTCCTTTATTCGCGAGCCAATCCGCAGCTTCGTTGCCTTCTATGCCGGTGTGTCCCGGCACCCAGTATAAACATACTTTGTTGGTTTCACCAAGCTTGTTAAGCTTCGCCTTGCATTCCTCCACCAGTTTTGATGTGACGTGGAATGCGTCTAGAGCTTTTAAAGCAGCTTGGCTGTTTGTAATGATTGCTATTTCCTGTCTCATGTAGTTCTCTTCCAGATTGAAATGAGCTCATCTTTCAGTGGCATGTACTTCTGCCTGGAATATACTCGGGTACATCCCCATCGATATGGAGTGTTTGATTCGTGGACCATATATTCCAGCACACGTGCCTTCTGCCTTCTTTGATCCATCCGTATACCACTTTATGGCGCCCGGATGTATCTGGTGTTCAAATTCTGACCTGAATTCCTTATTGATGCTCATTTTGATTTCGAAGTTCTTTTTGAACTCAAGCTTCCGCACCATGTTATCGCACGGCATTCTCGCTAGATGAATCAGCTTGGTAAGTGGTTCTAATATCCCTCTTGCCCTGCTGTCCGTGAAGCAGCCTACCTTGCTCAAACGTAACTTGGTTTCCATGGATTTGCTCTCTACCACTAAGTGTAGTGGGAGAAGCCCAAGGATTGCCTCCATGTCCGCTGTTGGCCCTGTGATTAAAACGCAGGCCAGTCTCTGTACTTTTTCCAACTCCCTTTTCGTGGAGCTTAGCTTTGTCCTGTTCGCCCATGCAACTGCTCCGTAGGTAATCATTGGAATAACTATCATGGTGTACATCTAGTGCATTATTCTGTGGCTAAATCCCCACGATTTTCCTGCCACCCTTCTGCACACCATGATTGCTCTTTTTGATTTTTTCGCACTGCTTGTTGGTGTTTGATTCAGAGCAGTAGACTGCCAGGTATTTAACCTCTTTGCTGATAGTGATCTCATATCCATTAATTCTCACGTGATCTGAAAGGAGGTTGTCTAATCCGACTTTCATAACTGCAGGGATTATCCCGTCCACACCTGCCGATTTATAGGAATTGAAGCTTTTGATCGCCCATCGGATTCTTTGCTCTGTTCAAATGTCCGAGGCTTTCTTCCAGTCCTCCCTTCTAGCTCTTAGGTGGTTCACGCCCATCCTGAGTTCGTTACTGGTCACTGTGCTTCCAGGGAAGTGTGTTCTCAAGAGAAGGAGGGCTCTTTGCTCCTCGTTTTCTGTGAACTTTCCGTTCTGGACTAACAGTGATGCCTTTATACTTTTAGCTTTAAACAGTCTGGCAGACGCTGTAGTATTGGCTACCTCCTCGCAGAAGTTGCGGAAACTGCTGCGTTTAGCTCTTCTCACCTCTGTGTTGTACGCTGTGAGGGCTTCTCTGTATTGCTGCCAAATTCCCCTCCTCTTGGCTGATTTGAAGAGTTTCCTCACTTGCCTTCGAAGGGCTGACAGCTTTTCGCTCCACCAAGGAGCTTCATTGCTCACTTTGGGAGAGCTAACCAGGCAACTGGACTCATATGCATCAGAGATTGCCCTATTCACTTCATCAGCTACACATTCCAGCTCGTGTGGACATTTGACCACTCTTTGAACTGAGATGTGCTCTAAATTGTACCTCAAATTGGTTTTGAAAACTTTCCAATTTGTCCTTCTAGGATTTTTAATAGTTTTTACCTCCTCTACAAGCCCTCCCAATTCGAATAGGATAATCCTATGATCCGATAGAGATGGCTCGGAGGAGACGCTCCACCTATTAAGTACTCGACTCACTGTCGGAGTTTCGAAGGTGATGTCAAGTACTTCTTCCCAAACCCTAGTTACAAAAGTTGGTACCCTGCCTACATTGTAAATGTCTATGTTTTCCTTTTAAAAGGTACTCACCCCTCTTATTTGTGTAGGTGCTCTCCTACTCTTCGTTGTGTGCATTAGCATCACATCCAATCAGTAGAGGTTTACTGTGCCTTCGGCAGTAATCGAACCGTGTTTGTACCTCCGGGGCAGAATTTCTTCTCTGTCCCCGGCAAAGTAGGCCGATGCAATCACTATATACCGGTTGTTGCCGTCTATAGTAAACTGGCACTGAACTGCTGCTAGGTCCCGGGTTATGAATTCTGAAAGAGATAGATGGTTAATACTATTTCTAACGATAATGCCGTTCCTAGGGGCCTCATGCCCCAAATCGTAAATCACCTTTGCATCTCTGCTAGACAGAACTCGGATCTGTCCCCTGTAGCACCAGGGTTCTTGGACCAGCACAAGCGCTAGGTGTTGACGGGTGAACATTCTCATTGCCACTGCGGCTGACCCTTTGGCCTTGTGGATGTTCACCTGGGCTATTTTTGTGCTGGCCAATCCTTCTATAGACCTGGAGGGGGCTATTGCCCCTCTCCCGCTTCTAACTCGAGGTGCTGGATTTCCTCCAGCAGCAGCAGCAGATGGATACATCGATGTAAGACCGATGTATTGAAAAATACATCAATATTTGAGATGCATCGAATGTTTTTTTATATGGTTTTAACATGCCTGAATATGAAAGGAAACAGATGCGTTAGAATCAATTTCTATAAAATTAATTTCAGGTTCGCCGCTCTGCCTTTCCTTCAACAACCAAGGTTCTACAAAATCTCAACTCAAGTACAGTCAGAGCGTATTTTTATTTTTTCAAGTATGCACTTAATTATTCTAATGAATTTAATGTACTATTTCAATCCAAAAACAAATCTAATCATAATTATTTCAAATTTAGGGAATAATTTTATATTGCCTGCAAAAATAAATACTAGTGGAAACATTTCTGATATGAACAATTATAAAAATATATCTCAAGTATGTTTATGTACCGAATGTGAGAAATATTTAAGAAATTCGGATTTAATTTCTGAAGTGTTGTCAAATCCAAGAACGCATTAAATTGTGATATTCTGGGTGTAAAGAAATTTAAACAGCACTCTTCCACTGGTAGCGAAGGGTATCATATTGTTACGAAATTCAGGCCTTCGAGTTCGTAAAGGATTTTGCAAATTGTTTTGTTGAATCCGATATACGACATCATTAATCCTCTTAATGATCTTATAAGGTCCTTCCCAACTCTGCTGTAGTTTTGGAGATTTTCCTTTTCTTCTCTTGGGATTGTAAAGCCAGACCAAATCTTCTTCCTGAAATCCACCACAGTTTGCTCGCAGGTCATATCGAGTTTTCATCCGGTTGCTGGCATCCACTATGTTGCTCCTTACTGCAGCATGAACAGCGGTCATCCTCTGCCTTAGATCACTAACGTAGTTCTCTTTTGTTGTCGGCTCTACTGGTGGTGATCCAAATTTGATGTCGCATGGTAGACGAAGTTCTCTGCCAAATACAATCATTGCTGGAGAATTTTTAGTTGTATTGTGGACAGCACTACGATAACCCATCATAAACAACGGTATACAACGATCCCATTCATCTTGGTTGGCATTAACTTCTTTTCGCAGATGCTCTTCCAGCGTCCTCTTGAACCTTTCGACCATTCCGTCTGACTGTGGATGTAACGGATTAGTCCTCGTTTTCTTGATGTTGAGTACTTGGCACAGCTCTTGAAAGACTAGCGATTCGAAATTCCGCCCTTGATCGGAATGTAATTCCAGTGGTACTCCAAATCTGCAGATCCAATTGTCAACGAATGCCCTAGCCAGCGTGCTAGCTTCCTGGTTTTCGATGGGATATGCTTCTGCCCATTTACTGAAGTAATCAATGCACACGAGTATATAGCGATTTCCATCTCTTGTTTCTGGGAATGGACCAGCTATGTCCATTGCCACCCGCTCAAATGGTGCTCCAACATTGTACTGTTGCATTTTTCCTCTTGTTTTTGGTTGCGGTCCTTTGCTTGCTGCGCACATGTCACACGTTCGACACCAGTCTTCCACATCTCTGCGGCAATAGACCCAATAGAAGCGATTCCTGACTTTATCTAGCGTCTTATTGAAGCCCAACTTTGCTCCTGATGTACCACTATGTAATTCTTGAAGGACTTCTTTGACTCGATTCGTTGGTAGCACAAACTGTGATTTTGTGCTTTGACCATCAGCCAATTCCCATTGGCTCCATCCATTCCATCTTCCAATCTCAATGACTGCCACTGAGCCCAGTAACTTTTTTCTGTAGGACTTGCTGTTGCAGTTTCGTGCCACTCCGGTTTTTCACCTTGCTCCATCCATTGAAATATTGGAGAAATATAATCATCGCGCACTTGTTCCTCCCCTAGCTGCTCTTTTGTACAGCAATCTTCAACTTGAAGTCTTATTTGTGCAACTACTTCAGAGCACTTCTTGGTTTCTTGCCTTATACAGTTTTTGCATTGGGGTGCACAAGGTCTTCTGGATAACCCGTCGGCGTTATTGTGCAGCATTCCTTTTCGATGCTCTGTTTTGAATGTGTATGCCTGAAGTCGTTCAATCCATCTGGCCACTTGACCCTCTGGTTCCCTAAACTGCATTAGCCACTTGAGTGCTGCATGGTCAGTTCGAAGAAGAAATTCCTGACCATATAGGTATTTGTGGAAGTGTTTGACGCCATCGACTACAGCTAGTAATTCCCTTCGCATCACGCAGTAGTTCTTTTCGGGCTTAGAAAGTGAACGGCTGTAGTACGCTATAACACGTTCCTTTCCTTCTTGACTCTGCGATAGAACCACTCCTATTCCCGCATTGCTCGCATCAGTGTCCAGAATGAAGAGTTCTCCTGCCTGTGGATACGCCAGAATTGGAGAACTACACAGCTTTCCCTTCAGCAATTCGAATGATTTTTGGTGCTAACTCGACCATTGGAACTTTTGGTTCTTCTCAGTAAGATGATGAAGACTTCGTGCTACATCTGCGAAGTTAGGCACAAACCGTCGATAGTAGGAGCATAGCCCCAGAAAACTTCGCAGCTCATGCAAATTCTTTGGTACCGGCCATTCGTTAACAGCTTCCAACTTCTTGAGATCCGTGCATACATACTTGACTGGATACAATATGGCCCAAATAATTCACTTAATTTTTGAAAAGGCTACATTTGGGCGGACTCAACTTCAATGGTTTCCAGAACTTACCGAAGTTTATTCAAGTGCTTATTAAATGTGCGACCAAAAACAATGATGTCATCCAAATAGACTAGACATGTCTTCCAGCTAAGGCCTCGCAAAACATGTTCTATCAACCGCTCGAACGTTGCAAACCAAACAGCATTACAGAAAATTGATACAAGCCGTTTCCCGCAGTAAATGCTGTCTTCTCCTTGTCGTTGTCATGTATTGCTATCTGCCAGTATCCGCTTTTCAGATCCAATGTACTGAAGATTCTGGCTCCGGATAAGGTGGTAATGGATAACTATCCTTCTTGGTGACATCGTTCAGTTTCCGATAGTCCACACAAAATCTAGTTGAACCATCTTTCTTTTGGACAAGTACCACAGGTGAACTCCATGGGCTTTTAGACTTCTCTATGATTCCATCACGTTCCATCTTCTTAACCAGTGTTTCTGCCCCTTGTTGTTTAGGAAGTGGCAATCGTCTTGGCACCTGTCGAATTGGAGTCGTATTTCCTGTATTCGATTCGATGTCGCACTATATTGGTTTTACCCATGTCGTTGTCGCTGACAGCAAAAACGTCGGCAAATTGCTCTAGCGCCTTTTCTGCTGCTTGTCGCTGCGCTGCTGGAAGATATTTACACAGCGAACGAATTATCTTCTTCCTTTCCAGACCTAGTACCGTATTCTTTATTTTTACAGGCTGAAAGTTTGCGATGCGGCTCACTCCCTGAGTCTTGCCAATGACTGTTCCTTCTCCTATTACCTTCGGTGATGTGCTTACGTTCATTATTCTCACTGGTATCTTAGGCTGTAGTTTCACTAGAGTTCTTCCGCATATCAATCCGTTCTTATTGAAATTGGTTGGCTCCACTATTCCTACTGTTCCTTCTCCAGGATCACCGTTCACCTTGCCATAGAGGATTTTCTCGCACATCGGTGGAATCTCCACTTTTTCTTCAGAAATGACTCTCAGCCCGACAATCTGGCTGTCGTTTATTTGCAGGGGTACTTCCACATTACGCCATTTTAACACGTGGTTCTTCAGATCAAGGGACATCTCGTGCTCTGTCATGAAATCCAAGCCCAATATGCATTCATCTGTAATGCTGGCAACAATAAACCGATGAGAAAACCGTATTCCTCCAAACATGACACTGCAGAAGCACTCTCCTTTAATTGCTACAACTTCACCAGTCGCTGTCCTCAAATTATAACGAAATACTTTTTCCACTTGACCTTTGGACACCACTTTGGGATTTACAACTGATCTGGAACCTCCTGTATCCAAGGTAAACGTACATGGTTTTCCTTCTAACACACCACTAACAACCAAGCTGTTGCTGTCCTTTCCAAGTTTGGCAATGTTCCCCGTGACCTTGGGGCTCTCTTCCCTCTTCACCAGCTTACGCCCCGTAAAGCTAGTGTAACTTGGTTTTCCTTATTTGCAGCTACGAGGTAAGCTGGCTGCTGCACTTCATTCATCTGTGATGCGCCTATCTGCCGTAAATTTTTAGGCCTCTTAACACGATTCACAGTCTGTACTGTAGTTTGTACCGGTCTTGGCGCCTTGCAGTCGCGCATGAAATGTCCAGGTTTCTGCCATCTAAAACATAAAACATTTTGGACGGGAATTAGATGTGGAATTCATGGTGTTCTGGAAGCGTCCAGTCTTTGATTTTCTTATCTTCTCATCAATGAGGGCTTCTATTTGTGTGATGTCCTCAGTTTCCAACCTGCGCAATCTTACTAAATCAGTGGACAAACTGGCTCTAGCTGCTTCGTATTCCAAAGCCGATGCCAACACTTCATTCATCGATTTTCCTCTGGCTGTTGTCCTCAAATGAAGCTTCAACTGTTCATCTCGAATAGCATTGATGAACGCATCTACTGCCAATCCGTCCAATATACCAGCCGGAACCCCACAATAGGCTTGTCGTGCTAGTTTAGTTATTTCCCATTCCAATTCTTGAAGTCGTTCTCCTCTCTGTTGTTTCTTCATCTGGAGCTGTATTTTGCTTAGCTCCTGTGTGTGAGACTGTCCATAACGCAAGTCCAACTCCTTCAAGATTCTTCCGGAACTCATCGCGGCATTTGGAATCATTTCTAGATTTTCTTCGGGTTACTAGAATATTCGGGAATGACTCTGGAACTACTTTGTTGAATGTTTTCTCTGACGAATTGGGGACGGCTGTCCAGCCGGGTCTCAATCTCCTTAATTTTGTCTTTCAGCCACTCACTTTTCCTGTCATGTTTGTCTTCAAGGATTTCACTTCATCTTGAATTTCACTCATCTCACCCTTAAGCATTGTTTGAATACCGCTCATTTCACCTCTTAACTTTTCTTGAATTACATCTAACTTTTGATTTTGCTGATCAAATTTGGAGTTCAATTCCTGTTTCAGTTCTTGGCTTTGACGCTGCGATTGTTGAATTTGCTGTTCAAACTTAACGGTCAATTTTGAATTTAACTGCTGATCCAGTTTTTGGCTTTGCTGTTCCAGCTTATCACTAATTTGAAAATTCAAATCTTTCTTCAGACCTTGACTTTGCTGTTCCAACTTCTCGTTTAATTTGGAACTCAATTCTAGATTCTGTTGCTGCGATTGTTCACTTTGCCGGTCAAACTTGCTGTTCGTTTGTTCACTTTGATGCTTCATTTTTGCCTCTGCTGGTCAAACTTGCTATTTATTTGTTGCATTAAAACTTGCAACATCGCCTCCATTTTTGGCACACCACCTTTTTCTTCCGAAGTGGACGATTTTCGCTCCACTAACTCCGTCTCGATTGAAAACACTTCACCAGCTTGCTGCTTTTCTCCTTTAACGACTTGCTGCAACCGGAGAAATAACTCCTGCGTATTTCCGGCAGTGCTTAGACCTCGCCTTCCAAGCTCTTCTTTAAGCTCCTGGGAACTATAAGATTTAATGTTCACTGCACTTTTCATTTTATTGTTTAATGTTTATTAGTTTGTAAAATCACCAATTAATTTATTCACTGTCTCATGGTTTGAAAAAAATCCACCAATTAATTTATTTATTGTTCACGATTTGTAAAATTTTACTATCTCTCAATTTGAAAAAATATATTGTCTCTCAATTTACACGATTTGCTAAAATTTAATGTCTCACGATTTGCAAAATCCCACTTCTGACACCAATTGTTACGAAATTCGTAAAGGATTTTGCAAATAAAACACAACACAAGTTAATTAATTTACAAGTAACAACTTTAATGATCAACAATAAAATTAACACAAGTTCACAATTTATAATGGTGATTACTTTTCACAGTACAAAAAAACACTTATGATACTAGTACTTCACAATAAATCTCTTAGGAGATAGCAGTATTACTTTACAAGAACTTTTACAACTTCACTGGTTAGAATCGAATTAACTAATAATCCTACTTTGGCATAACGCCTCTATTTATACTCAATTTAAAGCTGGACAGAAATATCGAGAAAATACCAGAAAATTGTAGCCTTATTCCCTTATTTACAACTAACGATATTTATATGTAATGAGTCATCGTCTAAAAATATAGTACATGTTCAATCATGTTCTTTAACAAAAACCGGGCAAACCGCACAAACCGGTTTGACCCCTTGTTTGACCAGTACACAATGATTCAAACTTGATGGCGGTTACAATTCAAATTTCAAATAATCTAATAGTCGCCTGAAAGTATGCAACACTTTGCTTATTTTCAATATGCAGTATTTACATTGCGATTTATCTTAAGATTCTAATTCTATTTTATACGCTACTGACTACTTTTCGTAACAATATATTCTGTCAAAAACAGAGTTTATATGGTTATTAGCAGACAGATTACTGTTGATAATGACACCAAGATTTTTAACTTTAGTGCAATATTGGCATTGTGTTTATGCTTTATTAAGTCGCAGGCAATTTCTACGAGCCCACTCATGAATACGGCCAAGATCCTCATTAAATCTGGTAACACAATATTCAAAATCTGGGTCGTGAGAAGTATATTTGTACATCATCAGCGTACATATGCACGGAAACAGATTTGCAAAGATTAGTTAGATCATAGATATATAAGGCTAATAGAAGTGGGCCAAGGACAGATCCCTGTGGTACTCCAGTCTTGAGTCGAGTGCAGAGGAGTATTGACCATTTACAAATGGTCGCTGTGTTCTACCAGTTAGGTAATCAAAAACAAATTTAACAGCAGAGTTACTAAAGCCGAAGTATACTTTTAATTTTTCGCACATAATTTGGAAGCTGATGCAGTCAAATGCCTTTGAGAAGTCTATCAAACACAAAATGGAGATGAAGCCCTTATCAAAATCAATGCGAAAATCATCCAGTATTTTTAATAATGCTGTATTACAGCTATGGTGTTTTCTAAAATCAGATTGAAAAGGAGTTAGCAAGTAAGACAGAATTTGTTCTTTCATCAATATTTCGAGAATTTTAGACAGACAAGGCAGTATTCTGATCGGCCTATAATTCTCCGGCAGGGTAGTACTATTAGCTCTCTTAGCAACGGGTATTATTTTAGCGGCTTTCCGTGATTTAGGAAAATAAGAGTGCAACATGCACTGATTAAAAATGTGAGCTAGTGAACTAATTATGTATATGTGAAATAATAAGCTTGATAAATTTTAAAGAAATATTATCTAAGCCAGAAGTATTGGATTTGATTTTATTGATCGCATAAAAAACATCAACATAGGTGAAATTTCTAAAAGAAAATTGGGCTGGTAAATGAATATTTTCTTAAAAATCCAATTCGGTGGAGTAATAGAGGGATGGTGACCCAGAACCAGCTCTGACAAAAAACCTATTAAGATCATTAGGATCAATATTGCATATCCCCAGAGCCTTTTTAGGGCCGACTCGTAGATTGCTTATATTTTTCCAAAGTTTTTTAGCTGGTAGCCTCTAGTCAAGCTTATCAGAATAGAAATTGATTTTTGACTTTTTTATTACCGATACCACCTTGTAACGCAAAAATAGAAAGCACGTCTGTTACAGTCTGACGGAAAACGTTTCCACCGTTTATAGCGTTTATTACGAATCATTATTAAGCTACGAATGTTGTTAGTCAACCAAGGACACCTAACATCTTTTACTACAACTCGTTTAAAAGGTACACATGTATCAAATAAATTACTTACAGTGTTTTGAAGGAAATTCACTATCCTCAATGCTGGGTAAACAAAAGCAGTGCTGCCAAGAAATTAGTGAAGCATTGTTATGTAGAGCTTGTAAATTTAAATTATTAAAATCCCGATATTCAAAAAAAAAGATTCATTAGAAGTCGAGTTAAACTGTAAATCATATGTAAGAAATATTAAATCATGATCAGAATTACCAGATAAGGATATCTGATCATTCATTAGAGCTTTCCAACTATCTGAGACAAGAAATACATCAATTTAAGTTGGATTATGTATGGAAAAGTCAGTAGGGTAAGTATTATTAACAACGGACAATCCTGACATGCAAATTTTACCCAAAAAATCAGAACACACAGTGTCACTGGACATAATATTTATATTGAAGTCACCGCAGACAATAACGTCATTATACGTTTGACTACAAAGAATTAAACGATCAAAGAAAGTTTCAAGGGAAAAAGTGCGACAAGAGTTGTACACACAAGCAACAAAACAAGAGGTGATGCAATCACTAACTTCAACAAAAAGGAACTCTACCTCCTCCTCATCAAGTGAAGCTTCTATTAATTTAATTATTAAATTCACTTTGACAAAAAAAACACACTCCCCCACCACGCCGATTTACTCGATCTCTTCTGATAACCCGATAACCCGGCAACTCAACAGATGCGTCTTCAATGCTGCTATTAAGCCAGGTTTCAGTAATACAAATAGGGTCACAACCACAATTTGCAAAAATATCAACTACCTCATCAAAAGATGCCAATAAGCTACGAGCATTGAAATGACATATTTTAAAACCACTGCGATATCCACAGAGAATATTCAATACACTACGATCATCATTCTCACCCACCATGTTTACAGATCTAGAGTCCATATCATTGTCAGACATGAATTACATAACACGGCCTGATAAAATGTAGGCGGACAGCAACGACTAAAGAACAACAAATTAAAGAGGCAACAGCAAAAAATAAAAGTAGCAGCAGAGAAACTAAGGTAAACAATAAATAGATATTTAAGATCCCGCATAGGGTGAAGAGAGTAAAAAATAAAATATGAGAGCTTTAGAATAGAGTAAGAAATAGAATTAATTCTTTGGAACTGACAAACTGCTTCGGTGAGTTGAGAGTGCGTTGAGGTGAGATATGAGAGCATTAGAATAGAGTAAGAAATAGAATTAATTCTTTGGAACTGACAAACTGCTTCGGTGAGTTGTCGGCTACCTTAACGCATACTTTCCCTCCAAGCGAGAATACAGAGAAAAGTTTATTCTCTTTACTTAAGCCCACTGCAAAATCAAAAATGTTTCTGTCATGAGGGCACAGTCTTTCTGTTATATTGACGGAGTGTGTAGTTGGAGAGCGGCTGAGGTCAATGATCCCCAAATCATGCAGAGACAGTCTGCGTTTGATATTTCTAGTGTGCGAGAAGAATTTAGTAAGGAAATGCTTGCGATCAAAACGATTCTGCAGCTTAATTATGATGGCAGCAGATTTGGAAAGCTTTTTCTCAAATGCATCAGTAATCGTTTTTTCGGTATTTTTAATAAGCTTGGCTAGCTCGTGTAGCGTCATTTCCTTGGCAATAGTTGTTGACGCAAGCGGAGTTTTACGCGTATTAACCGTGCTCCGACTCATCATGATGCTAATACTTTATTATAAATTATTAGAACACGGTATTTAAGACCGAAATATAACTATAACACACAGTAAAATTACTTTCATTCGTTAATAACGCAAGAACCGGAAAATAACATACAAGAACTATAGTTTAAAATAAAAAAAACGGAGCAGTTCAAAATAGTTGTTGCTTACTCTGACAACATTCTGTACTCAGACATGTAGTACAATTAAAAATTTAAGAATGTTATGATATTATGATATGATATGCAAAAAACTAGAAAAACAAAACGAAATAACAGTTATATATTTTATTTTTTATATAAATTTTGTAAAATATTTGTATGGGAGACCTCCGATCCTGAGTAGATACAAACAGGTGCAAAGTTTGAATAAAATCGGGCTTTAGGTAGTGGGTTAAAAACTGATTACAAGATTTGGACACCCAGTCAGCCACAACAACACGGGCTCGCGAAGTTAATAATTTGTAATATCTATATTTCGTTCAGGTATGCTTTAAAAACCTAGAAAAACGTTTTCCGATGATAAGCTTTCATTAAGCTGATAAATCTAAATGTTGCATCAGGTTCTTCTACAAATAAGTAACTAACCTGCAACGCATAATAGAAAACTGTAATTATAAATATTTAAAGGAAACTACTCTGTTGTATGCCCACCAAAAATCTTTACTTTCTTTGTCAATAGATTTACACGAAAAATTCTGAACCCAAGTTAAAAAAAAGATAAATAAAAATAATAAAAATAGAAGAAAAAACCTTTTTGACTTTGACCAAAACTTGAACGAATCGCCGAAATGAAATTGTCATGAGATAGACACACACTATCTGTTATATACACATGTTATTATTTTTGTACAGCTTATTAAGCATTTGACATTGACATTTGACATTTAGTCAAAAAAAACTTTGTTTTTCGGGTACAAAATACAAACTAAAAGTATAGATAGACAGAGCCATACGCCATACCTTCATTTTTTTTTTATATTGTATTATATGGTAATAAACGAGAATAATGATTTTGAGATCGGGCATATTTGAAAGTATTTTATTATTTCCACGCATCACACGCGTCTCATATCACACGCTGAATGTTAAAAATGCAATTTGGGACTTAGACACTCACAAAATTTTAGCCCTCTAGGTCGTGCTATATGGTGGTTAAAAATGACATAATAAACGAGAAACTGACCATACTTTTACCCATCACATGCGCCACATGCGAAAAGCGACATATGTCACACCCGGAATATTAAAAATGAACAAATAACCTTTGGTTTTTATCGTAGAGAAGCTGCAGTAAGACTTTTTAGAAAAAAGCAAGAAATACCCTCATAATATCATGAAACTTAACTCTAAATAAAAAATATGCCAGTTGTCACTGTTGCCTGACAAGACAGATTGAATTAGTGACAACTGACTGGTATTGTGTGTTGCCAAAAAGTTCAATAACAAACTAATGTTAATTTTTTTTTTTCGTAAAACTCTGCCCCAGATTTTTCGTTTCGTTTCGTTTCCCCATCAAAATGCCTCTAGCGTAGAGCTAAAACAGCTCTCGATATTTTGGGAGATTTACCCCTCTTTATACTAACACAACAACAACACATGCAGCAAAAAAAATGTAAACAAAAGATTTTCGCCTTTCATGTTCGAATTCCTTTTTGAAAAGTTCTGGGGTCGAGCGCGATTCTGGGGTAGAGTTTTACGAAAAAAAAATTTAACATAAAATTAGGTAACATATTTTATGTGTAGCCATCCGATATATCGAATGAAAAATACGTTAATAATACATCGGTTAAATTTGATGCATCGGTACTTTACATCGAGTTTTTTTGCATCGATGTACATCGTGCATCCCTAGGCACAGGCAGGGCAAGACGCTGCGCAGATACGTGTGTGTTATTGCTTATTGCGTTAGAAGTTATTTCAATAATATAAAAGCGAATTTAATTTTTAAAAAGTTGCGATGAAATTTCTATACAAAGAGGAACATCCTTTTGAAAAAAGGCGTGCTGAAGGTGATAAAATTCGTCGAAAATATCCAGATAGAGTACCAGTAAGTTTAAATTTACGATTTATGTATGAATCGCAATTTTGCAAAGAATTTTCTTTGTTTTTTCTGTCTGCAAAAAATAATTATTCTTTGTTATGTAAATAAATCTGCGTTGGCTTATTTTTAAAGATGAGTTTTCTTAATATATACCTAGGCGATGAGATTTATTCTTGAAATACGTATTTATATCGTCAATTAAATAAAAAAAATTAAAAAATGCACAATTAAAAAAAATATTTTTAATAAATGTACATTGGAAAAATTATGGCTAAACAACGGTACGTCCGGCATTCGATTTGGCCTTCTTGACACCCCTCACCGTAAAGCCCTAATTGAGCAGATTGCGAAAATCGCCATCTTGTTTGGGGTAGACGACCCCAATCGCATTCAAAGTTTTGAGTTTTTTTTTTTAGAAAAATGCATTTTTCTAAGTATTTGTAAGGAGGTGTGGGGGTAAATTGGTATCATACGAAATGTAATAAAAATACCTTCCATTTATAAAAAAAAATGGGGCCAAAAGAACCCCCCTCGACGGAGAAAGAGCAAAAAACCGACTTTTTCATAAAAGTGTAAAAAGGGGCGTGCTTAAAAGTGGGTGGGGTAAAATATTGGTATCAAATGAAAGGTGATAATGAGGTCTACACAGCCATGCTATTCTTTAGGGCGTGGCTCAATTCTATCGGAATCGCGATCAGTTTATATTGCGTTTATATGCAACGTTATCTAAAAATGGTTACCCCATACCATATGCTGACCGATACCATATTATGCTTACCCCATACAAAACCGGTGACGCACTGTAAAATGATCTGTGCTCAATTCATTTATGTTCAGATAGGAGTTTTTCCTTTTAAAAAACGAAGGCGATTTTCACATCCCCCCCTCCAAAACAGATTTTTTTAGGTTTTGTATGGGGTAAGCATAATATGGTATCGGTCAGCATATGGTATGGGGTAACCATTTTTAGATTGTGGGTGGGGCAAAAATACACTTGCCGAGCATACCGTTGAAACGCCAAAATTATTTGATTTTATTTCTAATTTAATTCACAGAGCTAGACTGCCGATTTTTCACACTAAGCATTTGTTGTTGTGAATTTTATCTGGTTCGTTCATATTAAATTCTGTGTTAAAATAATTATGTCCCAAATATGAATACTGATATGTGCATTGTTTAGAATTGAGCAGCATAAACGCTTATCAATTATTGAAATAAAAATTGAATCAATTTGTATTCATATTTCATATTGTTTTTGATTCCCAACATTCTGCGTTATTATAGAAATATTTTTTGTGCTTATTGTAAATAGTGAAAGGTAAACCTTTTTAAGCAAGGAATATACGATACAATCATTGTACAATTGTTGCAAGATCTTTCGATGATTGTACGGAAATCGCAACGTTCGTTCTTTACTTTCGGTATCGTGTCAAATGCAGATACTAATCAGTGTTGCCTCTCAAAAATCTCCAATTTAGTCAAATTTGACTTATAACTTAATTTAATATTTTCGAAATAAGTCAACAAATTAAGTCTAAAATTCGTTAGGACTTTTTTTTAAAACCGTGTGATATTAAAAACCAAAAAAGTAATTAAGGAAAACAATTTTTTATTACAAAAAATAACAAAAATCACAAATTAAATTGAACTTATATTCAAGAAGGCTTTAAAAAACAAATTAATCAGTATAAATAGCGCTTTGTAACAACAAGTAGTTTGTTTGTACTATTTTTATTATAATAAGCAATTTAATAAAATAAATAATATATGCTGCACATTGCTACATATTTATAATTAAAATAAAGGGTCGCACTTACGTGCAGCCGTATACTATACTGCAAGTAAAAAGTCTTTGTCACTTTCGACTACCCTCTATTATGCTATAAAGCATTCGTTCCAATTTAATTTAATAAGAAGAGTGGCCGAAATCATACACGGATTTCGGATTTTTCTGAGCTTTGATGCTTCAGAAGACTCTTCCATTCTGCCGCAAAAGAGTCTCCAGGATGCGCGCTTGCTTTCCTCAATTCTTTTTTATACACTTTGAAGGATTCTTTTTAGGCATCACAGTCGGTCTCTATTCCTGTGAACTTGGTGAAGTGAAAAGCTTTCTAGCTTTTCCTAAATTGGCCCAGCTCAGAGTTCCACCAGTGTGGTCTCTTGTAAACCCTAGGTAGAATAAGAGGACAGCAGAAGCAGACAGCGCTCTATTTAGGTACAAGGTGAGTTCCTTGACCTTATTGTCAAGATCAAAAATTTTTGTGGAAGGATAAGTAGTGACATCGTTAAGATGACGTTTGAACGTATCTCATACTTGAGCTAATCGGTTTTGCGATAATTTCTGAAGACTGATTAGCAAGGGGGTTTATCGTCCAGACTAAACTGAATGTAACGGTGATCTGAGAAAGAGTGCTCGGCCGAAACCAGACAATAATGATCATATTCCAGAATTTCCATAGGAAGAAATCTTATAGTCGCATCTTAGTTCTACATTCCGAATTTCATGTTAATCGCTTGAGAAATTGATTTGTTCCAGAAATTCCAGACCATAATGATCATATTCTCATATTCCAGAATTTTCATAGGAAGAAATCTTATAGTCGCATCTTAGTTCTACATTCCGAATTTCATGTTAATCGCTTGAGAAATTGATTTGTTCCAGAAATTCCAGACCATAATGATCATATTCCAGAATTTCCATAGGAAGAAGTCTAATAGTCGCATCTTAGTTCTACATTCCGAATTTCATGCGAATCGCTTGAGAAATTGATTTGTTCCAGAAATTCCAGACCATAATGATCATATTCCAGAATTTCCATAGGAAGAAGTCTTATAGTCGCATCTTAGTCCTATATTCCGAATTTCATGCGAAACGCTTGAGAAATTGATTTGTTCCAGAAATTCCAGACCATAATGATCATATTCCAGAATTTCCATAGGAAGAAGTCTAATAGTCGCATCTTAGTTCTACATTCCGAATTTCATGCGAATCGCTTGAGAAATTGATTTGTTCCAGAAATTCCAGACCATAATGATCATATTCCAGAATTTCCATAGGAAGAAGTCTTATAGTCGCATCTTAGTTCTACATTCCGAATTTCATGCGAATCGCTTGAGAAATTGATTTGTTCCAGAAATTCCAGACCATAATGATCATATTCCAGAATTTCCATAAAAATAATCTCTTAATCGCATCTTAGTACTACATTCCGAATTTCATGCGAATCGCTTGAGAAATTACTTTGTTCCAGAAATTCCAGACCATAATGATCATATTCCAGAATTTCCATAAGAAGAAGTCTTATAGTCGCATCTTAGTCCTACATTCCGAATTTCATGCGAATCGCTTGAAAAATTACTTTGTTCCAGAAATTCCAGACAATAATGATCATATTCCAGAATTTCCATAGGAAGAAATCTTATAGTCGCATCTTAGTTCTATATTCCGAATTTCATGTTAATCGCTTGAGAAATTGATTTGTTCCAGAAATTCCAGACCATAATGATCATATTCCAGAATTTCCATAGGAAGAAGTCTAATATTAGCATCTTAGTTCTACATTCCGAATTTCATGCGAATCGCTTGAGAAATTGATTTGTTCCAGAAATTCCAGACCATAATGATCATATTCCAGAATTTCCATAGGAAGAAGTCTTATAGTCGCATCTTAGTCCTATATTCCGAATTTCATGCGAATCGCTTGAGAAATTGATTTGTTCCAGAAATTCCAGACCATAATGATCATATTCCAGAATTTCCATAGGAAGAAGTCTTATAGTCGCATCTTAGTTCTACATACCGAATTTCATGCGAATCGCTTGAGAAATTGATTTGTTCCAGAAATTCCAGACCATAATGATCATATTCCAGAATTTCCATAGGAAGAAGTCTTATAGTCGCATCTTAGTCCTACATTCCGAATTTCATGAGAATCGCTTGACAAATTACTTTGTTCCAGAAATTCCAGACAATAATGATCATATTCCAGAATTTCCATAGGAAGAAATCTTATAGTCGCATCTTAGTTCTACATTCCGAATTTCATGCGAATCGCTTGAGAAATTGATTTGTTCCAGAAATTCCAGACCATAATGATCATATTCCAGAATTTCCATAGGAAGAAGTCTTATAGTCGCATCTTAGTCCTATATTCCGAATTTCATGCGAATCGCTTGAGAAATTAATTTGTTCCAGAAATTCCAGACCATAATGATCATATTCCAGAATTTCCATAGGAAGAAGTCTTATAGTCGCATCTTAGTTCTACATACCGAATTTCATGCGAATCGCTTGAGAAATTGATTTGTTCCAGAAATTCCAGACCATAATGATCATATTCCAGAATTTCCATAGGAAGAAGTCTTATAGTCGCATCTTAGTCCTACATTCCGAATTTCATGAGAATCGCTTGAAAAATTACTTTGTTCCAGAAATTCCAGACAATAATGATCATATTCCAGAATTTCCATAGGAAGAAATCTTATAGTCGCATCTTAGTTCTACATTCCGAATTTCATGCGAATCGCTTGAGAAATTGATTTGTTCCAGAAATTCCAGACCATAATGATCATATTCCAGAATTTCCATAAAAAGAAGTCTCTTAATCGCATCTTAGTACTACATTCCGAATTTCATGCGAACCGCTGGAGAAATTACTTTGTTCCAGAAATTCCAGACCATAATGATCATATTCCAGACTTTCCATAGGAAGAAGTCTTATAGTCGCGTCTTAGTCCTACATTCCAAATTTCATGCGAATCGCTTGAGAAATTGATTTGTTCCAAAAATTCCAGACCATAATGATCATATTCCAGAATTTCCATAGGAAGAAGTCTAATAGTCGCATCTTAGTTCTACATTTCGAATTTCATGCGAATCGCTTGAGAAATTGATTTGTTCCAGAAATTCCAGAATTTCCATAGGAAGAAGTCTTATAGTCGCATCTTAGTTCTACATTCCGAATTTCATGCGAATCGCTTGAGAAATTGATTTGTTCCAGAAATTCCAGACCATAATGATCATATTCCAGAATTTCCATAAAAATAAGTCTCTTAATCGCATCTTAGTACTACATTCCGAATTTCATGCGAATCGCTTGAGAAATTACTTTGTTCCAGAAATTCCAGACCATACTGATCATATTCCAGAACTTCCATAGGAAGAAGTCTTATAGTCGCATCTTAGTCCTACATTCCGAATTTCATGCGAATCGCTTGAAAAATTACTTTGTTCCAGAAATTCCAGACAATAATGATCATATTCCAGAATTTTCATAGGAAGAAATCTTATAGTCGCATCTTAGTTCTACATTCCGAATTTCATGTTAATCGCTTGAGAAATTGATTTGTTCCAGAAATTCCAGACCATAATGATCATATTCCAGAATTTCCATAGGAAGAAGTCTTATAGTCGCATCTTAGTCCTATATTCCGAATTTCATGCGAAACGCTTGAGAAATTGATTTGTTCCAGAAATTCCAGACCATAATGATCATATTCCAGAATTTACATAGGAAGTAGTCTAATAGTCGCATCTTAGTTCTACATTTTTAATGCGAATCGCTTGAGAAATTGATTTGTTCCAGAAATTCCAGACCATAATGATCATATTCCAGAATTTCCATAAAAATAATCTCTTAATCGCATCTTAGTACTACATTCCGAATTTCATGCGAATCGCTTGAGAAATTACTTTGTTCCAGAAATTCCAGACCATAATGATCATATTCCAGAATTTCCATAAGAAGAAGTCTTATAGTCGCATCTTAGTCCTACATTCCGAATTTCATGCGAATCGCTTAAAAAATTACTTTGTTACAGAAATTCCGGACAATAATGATCATATTCCAGAATTTCCATAGGAAGAAATCTTATAGTCGCATCTTAGTTCTATATTCCGAATTTCATGTTAATCGCTTGAGAAATTGATTTGTTCCAGAAATTCCAGACCATAATGATCATATTCCAGAATTTCCATAGGAAGAAGTCTAATAGTCGCATCTTAGTTCTACATTCCGAATTTCATGCGAATCGCTTGAGAAATTGATTTGTTCCAGAAATTCCAGACCATAATGATCATATTCCAGAATTCCCATAGGAAGAAGTCTTATAGTCGCTTCTTAGTCCTACATTCCGAATTTCATGCGAATCGCTTGAAAAATTACTTTGTTCCAGAAATTCCAGACAATAATGATCATATTCCAGAATTTTCATAGGAAGAAATCTTATAGTCGCATCTTAGTCCTACATTCCGAATTTAATGCGAATCGCTTGAAAAATTACTTTGTTCCAGAAATTCCAGACAATAATGATCATATTCCAGAATTTCCATAGAAAGAAGTCTTATAGTCGCATCTTAGTCCTACATTCCGAATTTCATGCGAATCGCTTGAGAAATTGATTTGTTCCCAAAATTCCAGACCAAGAAGTCTTATAGTCGCATCTTAGTCCTACGTTCCGAATTTCATGCGAACCGCTTGAGAAATTGATTTGTTCCAGAAATTCCAGACCATAATGATCATATTCCAGAATTTCCATAGGAAGAAGTCTAATAGTCGCATCTTAGTTCTACATTCCGAATTTAATGCGAATCGCTTGAGAATTGATTTGTTCCAGAAATTCCAGACCCTAATGATCATATTCCAGAATTTCCATAAAAAGAAGTCTCTTAATCGCATCTTAGTACTACATTCCGAATTTCATGCGAATCGCTTGAGAAATTACTTTGTTCCAGAAATTCCAGACCATAATGATCATATTCCAGAATTTCCATAGGAAGAAGTCTTATAGTCACATCTTAGTCCTACATTCCTAATTTCATGTGAATCGCTTGAGAAATTGATTTGTTCCAAAAATTCCAGACCATAATGATCATATTCCAGAATTTCCATAGGAAGAAGTCTTATAGTCACATCTTAGTCCTACATTCCGAATTTCATGCAAATCGCTTGAGAAATTGATTTGTTCCAGAAATTTCAGACCATAATGATCATATTCCAGAATTTCCATAGGAAGAAGTCTAATAGTCGCATCTTAGTTCTACATTCCGAATTTCATGTTAATCGCTTGAAAAATTGATTTGTTCCAGAAATTCCAGACCATAATTTCCATAAAAAGAAGTCTCTTAATCGCATCTTAGTACTACATTCCAAATTTCATGCGAATCGCTTGAGAAATAACTTTGTTCCAGAAATTCCAGACCATAATGATCATATTCCAGAATTTCCATAGGAAGAAGTCTTATAGTCGCAGCTTAGTCCTACATTCCGAATTTCATGCGAATCGCTTGAAAAATTACTTTGTTCCAAAAATTCCAGACAATAATGATCATATTCCAGAATTTCCATAGGAAGAAATCTTATAGTCGCATCTTAGTTCTACATTCCGCATTTCATGCGAATCGCTTGAGAAATTACTTTGTTCCGTAAATTCCAGACCATAATGATCATATTCCAGAATTTCCATAGGAAGAAGTCTTATAGTCGCATCTTAGTCCTACATTCCGAATTTCATGCGAATCGCTTGAGAAATTGATTTCTTCCAAAAATTCCAGACCATAATGATCATATTCCAGAATTTCCATAGGAAGAAGTCTTATAGTCGCATCTTAGTCCTACATTCCGAATTTCATGCGAACCGCTTGAGAAATTGATTTGTTCCAGAAATTCCGTACCATAATGATCATATTCCAGAATTTCCATAGGAAGAAGTCTTATAGTCGCATCTTAGTTCTACATTCCGAATTTCATGCGAATCGCTTGAGAAATTGATTTGTTCCAGAAATTCCAGACCGTAATAATCATATTCCAGAATTTCCATAAAAAGAAGTCTCTTAATCGCATCTTAGTACTACATTCCGAATTTCATGCGAATCGCTTGAGAAATTACTTTGTTCCAGAAATTCCAGACCATAATGATCATATTCCAGAATTTCCATAGGAAGAAGTCTTATAGTCGCATCTTAGTCCTACATTCCGAATTTCATGCGAATCGCTTGAGAAATTGATTTCTTCCAAAAATTCCAGACCATAATGATCATATTCCAGAATTTCCATAGGAAGAAGTCTTATAGTCGCATCTTAGTACTACATTCCGAATTTCATGCGAATCGCTTGAGAAATTACTTTGTTCCAGAAATTCCAGACCATAATGATCATATTCCAGAATTTCCATAGGAAGAAGTCTTATAGTCGCATCTTAGTCCTACATTCCGAATTTCATGCGAATCACTTGAGAATTTGATTTCTTCCAAAAATTCCAGACCATAATGATCATATTCCAGAATTTCCATAGGAAGAAGTCTAATAGTAGGATCTTAGTTCTACATTCCGAATTTCATGCGAATCGCTTGAGAAATTGATTTGTTTCAGAAATTCCAGACCATAATGATCATATTCCAGAATTTCCATAGGAAGAAGTCTTATAGTCGCATCTTAGTCCTATATTCCGAATTTCATGCGAATCGCTTGAGAAATTGATTTGTTCCAGAAATTCCAGACCATAATGATCATATTCCAGAATTTCCATAGGAAGAAGTCTTATAGTCGCATCTTAGTTCTACATACCGAATTTCATGCGAATCGCTTGAGAAATTGATTTGTTCCAGAAATTCCAGACCATAATGATCATATTCCAGAATTTCCATAGGAAGAAGTCTTATAGTCGCATCTTAGTCCTACATTCCGAATTTCATGCGAATCGCTTGAGAAATTGATTTGTTCCAAAAATTCCAGACCAAGAAGTCTTATAGTCGCATCTTAGTCCTACATTCCGAATTTCATGCGAACCGCTTGAGAAATTGATTTGTTCCAGAAATTCCAGACCATAATGATCACATTCGAGAATTTCCATAGGAAGAAGTCTAATAGTCGCATCTTAGTTCTACATTCCGAATTTAATGCGAATCGCTTGAGAAATTAATTTGTTCCAGAAATTCCAGCCCCTAATGATCATATTCCAGAATTTCCATAAAAAGAAGTCTCTTAATCGCATCTTAGTACTACATTCCGAATTTCATGCGAATCGCTTGAGAAATTACTTTGTTCCAAAAATTCCAGACAATAATGATCATATTCCAGAATTTCCATAGGAAGAAATCTTATAGTCGCATCTTAGTTCTACATTCTGCATTTCATGCGAATCGCTTGAGAAATTACTTTGTTCCGTAAATTCCAGACCATAATGATCATATTCCAGAATTTCCATAGGAAGAAGTCTTATAGTCGCATCTTAGTCCTACATTCCGAATTTCATGCGAATCGCTTGAGAAATTGATTTCTTCCAAAAATTCCAGACCATAATGATCATATTCCAGAATTTCCATAGGAAGAAGTCTTATAGTCGCATCTTAGTCCTACATTCCGAATTTCATGCGAACCGCTTGAGAAATTGATTTGTTCCAGAAATTCCGTACCATAATGATCATATTCCAGAATTTCCATAGGAAGAAGTCTTATAGTCGCATCTTAGTTCTACATTCCGAATTTCATACGAATCGCTTGAGAAATTGATTTGTTCCAGAAATTCCAGACCATAATAATCATATTCCAGAATTTCCATAAAAAGAAGTCTCTTAATCGCATCTTAGTACTACATTCCGAATTTCATGCGAATCGCTTGAGAAATTACTTTGTTCCAGAAATTCCAGACCATAATGATCATATTCCAGAATTTCCATAGGAAGAAGTCTTATAGTCGCATCTTAGTCCTACATTCCGAATTTCATGCGAATCGCTTGAGAAATTGATTTCTTCCAAAAATTCCAGACCATAATGATCATATTCCAGAATTTCCATAGGAAGAAGTCTTATAGTCGCATCTTAGTCCTACATTCCGAATTTCATGCGAATCGCTTGAGAATTTGATTTCTTCCAAAAATTCCAGACCATAATGATCATATTCCAGAATTTCTATAGGAAGAAGTCTAATAGTAGGATCTTAGTTCTACATTCCGAATTTCATGCGAATCGCTTGAGAAATTGATTTGTTCCAGAAATTCCAGACCATAATGATCATATTCCAGAATTTCCATAGGAAGAAGTCTTATAGTCGCATCTTAGTTCTACATACCGAATTTCATGCGAATCGCTTGAGAAATTGATTTGTTCCAGAAATTCCAGACCATAATGATCATATTCCAGAAATTCCATAGGAAGAAGTCTTATAGTCGCATCTTAGTCCTACATTCCGAATTTCATGCGAATCGCTTGAGAAATTGATTTGTTCCAAAAATTCCAGACCAAGAAGTCTTATAGTCGCATCTTAGTCCTACATTCCGAATTTCATGCGAACCGCTTGAGAAATTGATTTGTTCCAGAAATTCCAGACCATAATGATCATATTCCAGAATTTCCATAAAAAGAAGTCTCTTAATCGCATCTTAGTACTACATTCCGAATTTCATGCGAATCGCTTGAGAAATTACTTTGTTCCAGAAATTCCAGACCATAATGATCATATTCCAGAATTTCCATAGGAAGAAGTCTTATAGTCACATCTTAGTCCTACATTCCTAATTTCATGTGAATCGCTTGAGAAATTGATTTGTTCCAAAAATTCCAGACCATAATGATCATATTCCAGAATTTCCATGGGAAGAAGTCTTATAGTCACATCTTAGTCCTACATTCCGAATTTCATGCAAATCGCTTGAGAAATTGATTTGTTCCAGAAATTTCAGACCATAATGATCATATTCCAGAATTTTCATAGGAAGAAATCTTATAGTCGCATCTTAGTTCTACATTCCGAATTTCATGTTAATCGCTTGAGAAATTGATTTGTTCCAGAAATTCCAGACCATAATGATCATATTCCAGAATTTCCATGGGAAGAAGTCTTATAGTCACATCTTAGTCCTACATTCCGAATTTCATGCAAATCGCTTGAGAAATTGATTTGTTCCAGAAATTTCAGACCATAATGATCATATTCCAGAATTTTCATAGGAAGAAATCTTATAGTCGCATCTTAGTTCTACATTCCGAATTTCATGTTAATCGCTTGAGAAATTGATTTGTTCCAGAAATTCCAGACCATAATGATCATATTCCAGAATTTCCATAGGAAGAAGTCTAATAGTCGCATCTTAGTTCTACATTCCGAATTTCATGCGAATCGCTTGAGAAATTGATTTGTTCCAGAAATTCCAGACCATAATGATCATATTCCAGAATTTCCATAGGAAGAAGTCTTATAGTCGCATCTTAGTTCTACATTCCGAATTTCATGCGAATCGCTTGAGAAATTGATTTGTTCCAGAAATTCCAGACAATAATGATCATATTCCAGAATTTCCATAAAAATAATCTCTTAATCGCATCTTAGTACTACATTCCGAATTTCATGCGAATCGTTTGAGAAATTACTTTGTTCCAGAAATTCCAGACCATAATGATCATATTCCAGAATTTCCATAAGAAGAAGTCTTATAGTCACATCTTAGTCCTACATTCCGAATTTCATGCGAATCGCTTGAAAAATTACTTTGTTCCAGAAATTCCAGACAATAAAGATCATATTCCAGAATTTCCATTGAAAGAAATCTTATAGTCGCATCTTAGTTCTATATTCCGAATTTCATGTTAATCGCTTGAGAAATTGATTTGTTCCAGAAATTCCAGACCATAATGATCATATTCCAGAATTTCCATAGGAAGAAATCTTATAGTCGCATCTTAGTTCTACATTCTGCATTTCATGCGAATCGCTTGAGAAATTACTTTGTTCCGTAAATTCCAGACCATAATGATCATATTCCAGAATTTCCATAGGAAGAAGTCTTATAGTCGCATCTTAGTCCTACATTCCGAATTTCATGCGAATCGCTTGAGAAATTGATTTCTTCCAAAAATTCCAGACCATAATGATCATATTCCAGAATTTCCATAGGAAGAAGTCTTATAGTCGCATCTTAGTCCTACATTCCGAATTTCATGCGAACCGCTTGAGAAATTGATTTGTTCCAGAAATTCCGTACCATAATGATCATATTCCAGAATTTCCATAGGAAGAAGTCTTATAGTCGCATCTTAGTTCTACATTCCGAATTTCATGCGAATCGCTTGAGAAATTGATTTGTTCCAGAAATTCCAGACCATAATAATCATATTCCAGAATTTCCATAAAAAGAAGTCTCTTAATCGCATCTTAGTACTACATTCCGAATTTCATGCGAATCGCTTGAGAAATTACTTTGTTCCAGAAATTCCAGACCATAATGATCATATTCCAGAATTTCCATAGGAAGAAGTCTTATAGTCGCATCTTAGTCCTACATTCCGAATTTCATGCGAATCGCTTGAGAAATTGATTTCTTCCAAAAATTCCAGACCATAATGATCATATTCCAGAATTTCCATAGGAAGAAGTCTTATAGTCGCATCTTAGTCCTACATTCCGAATTTCATGCGAATCGCTTGAGAATTTGATTTCTTCCAAAAATTCCAGACCATAATGATCATATTCCAGAATTTCTATAGGAAGAAGTCTAATAGTAGGATCTTAGTTCTACATTCCGAATTTCATGCGAATCGCTTGAGAAATTGATTTGTTCCAGAAATTCCAGACCATAATGATCATATTCCAGAATTTCCATAGGAAGAAGTCTTATAGTCGCATCTTAGTTCTACATACCGAATTTCATGCGAATCGCTTGAGAAATTGATTTGTTCCAGAAATTCCAGACCATAATGATCATATTCCAGAAATTCCATAGGAAGAAGTCTTATAGTCGCATCTTAGTCCTACATTCCGAATTTCATGCGAATCGCTTGAGAAATTGATTTGTTCCAAAAATTCCAGACCAAGAAGTCTTATAGTCGCATCTTAGTCCTACATTCCGAATTTCATGCGAACCGCTTGAGAAATTGATTTGTTCCAGAAATTCCAGACCATAATGATCATATTCCAGAATTTCCATAAAAAGAAGTCTCTTAATCGCATCTTAGTACTACATTCCGAATTTCATGCGAATCGCTTGAGAAATTACTTTGTTCCAGAAATTCCAGACCATAATGATCATATTCCAGAATTTCCATAGGAAGAAGTCTTATAGTCACATCTTAGTCCTACATTCCTAATTTCATGTGAATCGCTTGAGAAATTGATTTGTTCCAAAAATTCCAGACCATAATGATCATATTCCAGAATTTCCATAGGAAGAAGTCTTATAGTCACATCTTAGTCCTACATTCCGAATTTCATGCAAATCGCTTGAGAAATTGATTTGTTCCAGAAATTTCAGACCATAATGATCATATTCCAGAATTTCCATAGGAAGAAGTCTAATAGTCGCATCTTAGTTCTACATTCCGAATTTCATGTTAATCGCTTGAGAAATTGATTTGTTCCAGAAATTCCAGACCATAATTTCCATAAAAAGAAGTCTCTTAATCGCATCTTAGTACTACATTCCAAATTTCATGCGAATCGCTTGAGAAATAACTTTGTTCCAGAAATTCCAGACCATAATGATCATATTCCAGAATTTCCATAGGAAGAAGTCTTATAGTCGCAGCTTAGTCCTACATTCCGAATTTCATGCGAATCGCTTGAAAAATTACTTTGTTCCAAAAATTCCAGACAATAATGATCATATCATATTCCAGAATTTCCATAGGAAGAAATCTTTAGTCGCATCTTAGTTCTACATTCCGCATTTCATGCGAATCGCTTGAGAAATTACTTTGTTCCGTAAATTCCAGACCATAATGATCATATTCCAGAATTTCCATAGGAAGAAGTCTTATAGTCGCATCTTAGTCCTACATTCCGAATTTCATGCGAATCGCTTGAGAAATTGATTTCTTCCAAAAATTCCAGACCATAATGATCATATTCCAGAATTTCCATAGGAAGAAGTCTTATAGTCGCATCTTAGTCCTACATTCCGAATTTCATGCGAATCGCTTGAAAAATTACTTTGTTCCAGAAATTCCAGACAATAATGATCATATTCCAGAATTTTCATAGGAAGAAATCTTATAGTCGCATCTTAGTTCTACATTCCGAATTTCATGTTAATCGCTTGAGAAATTGATTTGTTCCAGAAATTCCAGACCATAATGATCATATTCCAGAATTTCCATAGGAAGAAGTCTAATAGTCGAATCTTAGTTCTACATTCCGAATTTCATGCGAATCGCTTGAGAAATTGATTTGTTCCAGAAATTCCAGACCATAATGATCATATTCCAGAATTTCCATAGGAAGAAGTCTTATAGTCGCATCTTAGTCCTATATTCCGAATTTCATGCGAAACGCTTGAGAAATTGATTTGTTCCAGAAATTCCAGACCATAATGATCATATTCCAGAATTTCCATAGGAAGAAGTCTAATAGTCGCATCTTAGTTCTACATTCCGAATTTCATGCGAATCGCTTGAGAAATTGATTCGTTCCAGAAATTCCAGACCATAATGATCATATTCCAGAATTTCCATAGGAAGAAGTCTTATAGTCGCATCTTAGTTCTACATTCCGAATTTCATGCGAATCGCTTGAGAAATTGATTTGTTCCAGAAATTCCAGACAATAATGATCATATTCCAGAATTTCCATAAAAATAATCTCTTAATCGCATCTTAGTACTACATTCCGAATTTCATGCGAATCGTTTGAGAAATTACTTTGTTCCAGAAATTCCAGACCATAATGATCATATTCCAGAATTTCCATAAGAAGAAGTCTTATAGTCACATCTTAGTCCTACATTCCGAATTTCATGCGAATCGCTTGAAAAATTACTTTGTTCCAGAAATTCCAGACAATAAAGATCATATTCCAGAATTTCCATTGGAAGAAATCTTATAGTCGCATCTTAGTTCTATATTCCGAATTTCATGTTAATCGCTTGAGAAATTGATTTGTTCCAGAAATTCCAGACCATAATGATCATATTCCAGAATTTCCATAGGAAGAAGTCTAATAGTCGCATCTTAGTTCTACATTCCGAATTTCATGCGAATCGCTTGAGAAATTGATTTGTTCCAGAAATTCCAGACCATAATGATCATATTCCAGAATTTCCATAGGAAGAAGTCTTATAGTCGCATCTTAGTCCTACATTCCGAATTTCATGCGAATCGCATGAAAAATTACTTTGTTCCAGAAATTCCAGACAATAATGATCATATTCCAGAATTTTCATAGGAAGAAATCTTATAGTCGCATCTTAGTCCTACATTCCGAATTTCATGTTAATCGCTTGAGAAATTGATTTGTTCCAGAAATTCCAGACCATAATTTCGATAAAAAGAAGTCTCTTAATCGCATCTTAGTACTACATTCCAAATTTCATGCGAATCGCTTGAGAAATAACTTTGTTTCAGAAATTCCAGACCATAATGATCATATTCCAGAATTTCCATAGGAAGAAGTCTTATAGTCGCAGCTTAGTCCTACATTCCGAATTTCATGCGAATCGCTTGAAAAATTACTTTGTTCAAAAAATTCCAGACAATAATGATCATATTCCAGAATTTCCATAGGAAGAAATCTTATAGTCGCATCTTAGTTCTACATTCGGCATTTCATGCGAATCGCTTGAGAAATTGATTTGTTCCAGAAATTCCAGACCCTAATGATCATATTCCAGAATTTCCATAAAAAGAAGTCTCTTAATCGCATCTTAGTACTACATTCCGAATTTCATGCGAATCGCTTGAGAAATTACTTTGTTCCAGAAATTCCAGACCATAATGATCATATTCCAGAATTTCCATAGGAAGAAGTCATATAGTCACATCTTAGTCCTACATTCCTAATTTCATGTGAATCGCTTGAGAAATTGATTTGTTCCAAAAATTCCAGACCATAATGATCATATTCCAGAATTTCCATAGGAAGAAGTCTTATAGTCACATCTTAGTCCTACATTCTGAATTTCATGCAAATCGCTTGAGAAATTGATTTGTTCCAGAAATTTCAGACCATAATGATCATATTCCAGAATTTCCATAGGAAGAAGTCTAATAGTCGCATCTTAGTTCTACATTCCGAATTTCATGTTAATCGCTTGAGAAATTGATTTGTTCCAGAAATTCCAGACCATAATTTCCATAAAAAGAAGTCTCTTAAACGCATCTTAGTACTACATTCCAAATTTCATGCGAATCGCTTGAGAAATAACTTTGTTTCAGAAATTCCAGACCATAATGATCATATTCCAGAATTTCCATAGGAAGAAGTCTTATAGTCGCAGCTTAGTCCTACATTCCGAATTTCATGCGAACCGCTTGAGAAATTGATTTGTTCCAGAAATTCCAGACCATAATGATCATATTCCAGAATTTCCATAGGAAGAAGTCTAATAGTCGCATCTTAGTTCTACATTCCGAATTTAATGCGAATCGCTTGAGAAATTGATTTGTTCCAGAAATTCCAGACCCTAATGATCATATTCCAGAATTTCCATAAAAAGAAGTCTCTTAATCGCATCTTAGTACTACATTCCGAATTTCATGCGAATCGCTTGAGAAATTACTTTGTTCCAGAAATTCCAGACCATAATGATCATATTCCAGAATTTCCATAGGAAGAAGTCTTATAGTTACATCTTAGTCCTACATTCCTAATTTCATGTGAATCGCTTGAGAAATTGATTTGTTCCAAAAATTCCAGACCATAATGATCATATTCCAGAATTTCCATAGGAAGAAGTCTTATAGTCACATCTTAGTCCTACATTCCGAATTTCATGCAAATCGCTTGAGAAATTGATTTGTTCCAGAAATTTCAGACCATAATGATCATATTCCAGAATTTCCATAGGAAGAAGTCTAATAGTCGCATCTTAGTTCTACATTCCGAATTTCATGTTAATCGCTTGAGAAATTGATTTGTTCCAGAAATTCCAGACCATAATTTCGATAAAAAGAAGTCTCTTAATCGCATCTTAGTACTACATTCCAAATTTCATGCGAATCGCTTGAGAAATAACTTTGTTTCAGAAATTCCAGACCATAATGATCATATTCCAGAATTTCCATAGGAAGAAGTCTTATAGTCGCAGCTTAGTCCTACATTCCGAATTTCATGCGAATCGCTTGAAAAATTACTTTGTTCCAAAAATTCCAGACAATAATGATCATATTCCAGAATTTCCATAGGAAGAAATCTTATAGTCGCATCTTAGTTCTACATTCCGAATTTAATGCGAATCGCTTGAGAAATTGATTTGTTCCAGAAATTCCAGACCCTAATGATCATATTCCAGAATTTCCATAGGAAGAAGAAGTCTTATAGTCGCATCTTAGTCCTACATTCCGAATTTCATGCGAATCGCTTGAGAAATTGATTTGTTCCAAAAATTCCAGACCAAGAAGTCTTATAGTCGCATCTTAGTCCTACATTCCGAATTTCATGCGAACCGCTTGAGAAATTGATTTGTTCCAGAAATTCCAGACCATAATGATCATATTCCAGAATTTCCATAGGAAGAAGTCTAATAGTCGCATCTTAGTTCTACATTCCGAATTTAATGCGAATCGCTTGAGAAATTGATTTGTTCCAGAAATTCCAGACCCTAATGATCATATTCCAGAATTTCCATAAAAAGAAGTCTCTTAATCGCATCTTAGTACTACATTCCGAATTTCATGCGAATCGCTTGAGAAATTACTTTGTTCCAGAAATTCCAGACCATAATGATCATATTCCAGAATTTCCATAGGAAGAAGTCTTATAGTCACATCTTAGTCCTACATTCCTAATTTCATGTGAATCGCTTGAGAAATTGATTTGTTCCAAAAATTCCAGACCATAATGATCATATTCCAGAATTTCCATAGGAAGAAGTCTTATAGTCACATCTTAGTCCTACATTCCGAATTTCATGCAAATCGCTTGAGAAATTGATTTGTTCCAGAAATTTCAGACCATAATGATCATATTCCAGAATTTCCATAGGAAGAAGTCTAATAGTCGCATCTTAGTTCTACATTCCGAATTTCATGTTAATCGCTTGAGAAATTGATTTGTTCCAGAAATTCCAGACCATAATTTCGATAAAAAGAAGTCTCTTAATCGCATCTTAGTACTACATTCCAAATTTCATGCGAATCGCTTGAGAAATAACTTTGTTTCAGAAATTCCAGACCATAATGATCATATTCCAGAATTTCCATAGGAAGAAGTCTTATAGTCGCAGCTTAGTCCTACATTCCGAATTTCATGCGAATCGCTTGAAAAATTACTTTGTTCCAAAAATTCCAGACAATAATGATCATATTCCAGAATTTCCATAGGAAGAAATCTTATAGTCGCATCTTAGTTCTACATTCGGCATTTCATGCGAATCGCTTGAGAAATTGATTTGTTCCAGAAATTCCAGACCATAATGATCATATTCCAGAATTTCCATAGGAAGAAGTCTAATAGTCGCATCTTAGTTCTACATTCCGAATTTAATGCGAATCGCTTGAGAAATTGATTTGTTCCAGAAATTCCAGACCCTAATGATCATATTCCAGAATTTCCATAAAAAGAAGTCTCTTAATCGCATCTTAGTACTACATTCCGAATTTCATGCGAATCGCTTGAGAAATTACTTTGTTCCAGAAATTCCAGACCATAATGATCATATTCCAGAATTTCCATAGGAAGAAGTCATATAGTCACATCTTAGTCCTACATTCCTAATTTCATGTGAATCGCTTGAGAAATTGATTTGTTCCAAAAATTCCAGACCATAATGATCATATTCCAGAATTTCCATAGGAAGAAGTCTTATAGTCACATCTTAGTCCTACATTCTGAATTTCATGCAAATCGCTTGAGAAATTGATTTGTTCCAGAAATTTCAGACCATAATGATCATATTCCAGAATTTCCATAGGAAGAAGTCTAATAGTCGCATCTTAGTTCTACATTCCGAATTTCATGTTAATCGCTTGAGAAATTGATTTGTTCCAGAAATTCCAGACCATAATTTCCATAAAAAGAAGTCTCTTAAACGCATCTTAGTACTACATTCCAAATTTCATGCGAATCGCTTGAGAAATAACTTTGTTTCAGAAATTCCAGACCATAATGATCATATTCCAGAATTTCCATAGGAAGAAGTCTTATAGTCGCAGCTTAGTCCTACATTCCGAATTTCATGCGAACCGCTTGAGAAATTGATTTGTTCCAGAAATTCCAGACCATAATGATCATATTCCAGAATTTCCATAGGAAGAAGTCTAATAGTCGCATCTTAGTTCTACATTCCGAATTTAATGCGAATCGCTTGAGAAATTGATTTGTTCCAGAAATTCCAGACCCTAATGATCATATTCCAGAATTTCCATAAAAAGAAGTCTCTTAATCGCATCTTAGTACTACATTCCGAATTTCATGCGAATCGCTTGAGAAATTACTTTGTTCCAGAAATTCCAGACCATAATGATCATATTCCAGAATTTCCATAGGAAGAAGTCTAATAGTCGCATCTTAGTTCTACATTCCGAATTTAATGCGAATCGCTTGAGAAATTGATTTGTTCCAGAAATTCCAGACCCTAATGATCATATTCCAGAATTTCCATAAAAAGAAGTCTCTTAATCGCATCTTAGTACTACATTCCGAATTTCATGCGAATCGCTTGAGAAATTACTTTGTTCCAGAAATTCCAGACCATAATGATCATATTCCAGAATTTCCATAGGAAGAAGTCTTATAGTCACATCTTAGTCCTACATTCCTAATTTCATGTGAATCGCTTGAGAAATTGATTTGTTCCAAAAATTCCAGACCATAATGATCATATTCCAGAATTTCCATAAAAAGAAGTCTCTTAATCGCATCTAAGTACTACATTCCGAATTTCATGCGAATCGCTTGAGAAATTACTTTGTTCCAGAAATTCCAGACCATAATGATCATATTCCAGAATTTCCATAGGAAGAAGTCTTATAGTCACATCTTAGTCCTACATTCCTAATTTCATGTGAATCGCTTGAGAAATTGATTTGTTCCAAAAATTCCAGACCATAATGATCATATTCCAGAATTTCCATAGGAAGAAGTCTTATAGTCACATCTTAGTCCTACATTCCGAATTTCATGCAAATCGCTTGAGAAATTGATTTGTTCCAGAAATTTCAGACCATAATGATCATATTCCAGAATTTCCATAGGAAGAAGTCTAATAGTCGCATCTTAGTTCTACATTCCGAATTTCATGTTAATCGCTTGAGAAATTGATTTGTTCCAGAAATTCCAGACCATAATTTCCATAAAAAGAAGTCTCTTAATCGCATCTTAGTACTACATTCCAAATTTCATGCGAATCGCTTGAGAAATAACTTTGTTTCAGAAATTCCAGACCATAATGATCATATTCCAGAATTTCCATAGGAAGAAGTCTAATAGTCGCATCTTAGTTCTACATTCCGAATTTAATGCGAATCGCTTGAGAAATTGATTTGTTCCAGAAATTCCAGACCCTAATGATCATATTCCAGAATTTCCATAAAAAGAAGTCTCTTAATCGCATCTTAGTACTACATTCCGAATTTCATGCGAATCGCTTGAGAAATTACTTTGTTCCAGAAATTCCAGACCATAATGATCATATTCCAGAATTTCCATAGGAAGAAGTCTTATAGTCACATCTTAGTCCTACATTCCTAATTTCATGTGAATCGCTTGAGAAATTGATTTGTTCCAAAAATTCCAGACCATAATGATCATATTCCAGAATTTCCATAGGAAGAAGTCTTATAGTCACATCTTAGTCCTACATTCCGAATTTCATGCAAATCGCTTGAGAAATTGATTTGTTCCAGAAATTTCAGACCATAATGATCATATTCCAGAATTTCCATAGGAAGAAGTCTAATAGTCGCATCTTAGTTCTACATTCCGAATTTCATGTTAATCGCTTGAGAAATTGATTTGTCCCAGAAATTCCAGACCATAATTTCCATAAAAAGAAGTCTCTTAATCGCATCTTAGTACTACATTCCAAATTTCATGCGAATCGCTTGAGAAATAACTTTGTTTCAGAAATTCCAGACCATAATGATCATATTCCAGAATTTCCATAGGAAGAAGTCTTATAGTCGCAGCTTAGTCCTACATTCCGAATTTCATGCGAATCGCTTGAAAAATTACTTTGTTCCAAAAATTCCAGACAATAATGATCATATTCCAGAATTTCCATAGGAAGAAGTCTTATAGTCGCATCTTAGTCCTACATTCCGAATTTCATGCGAATCGCTTGAGAAATTACTTTGTTCCGTAAATTCCAGACCATAATGATCATATTCCAGAATTTCCATAGGAAGAAGTCTTATAGTCGCATCTTAGTCCTACATTCCGAATTTAATGCGAATCGCTTGAGAAATTGATTTGTTCCAGAAATTCCAGACCCTAATGATCATATTCCAGAATTTCCATAGGAAGAAGTCTTATAGTCGCATCTTAGTCCTACATTCCGAATTTCATGCGAACCGCTTGAGAAATTGATTTGTTCCAGAAATTCCGTACCATAATGATCATATTCCAGAATTTCCATAGGAAGAAGTCTTATAGTCGCATCTTAGTTCTACATTCCGAATTTCATGCGAATCGCTTGAGAAATTGATTTGTTCCAGAAATTCCAGACCATAATAATCATTCCAGAATTTCCATAAAAAGAAGTCTCTTAATCGCATCTTAGTACTACATTCCGAATTTCATGCGAATCGCTTGAGAAATTACTTTGTTCCAGAAATTCCAGACCATAATGATCATATTCCAGAATTTCCATAGGAAGAAGTCTTATAGTCGCATCTTAGTCCTACATTCCGAATTTCATGCGAATCGCTTGAGAAATTGATTTCTTCCAAAAATTCCAGACCATAATGATCATATTCCAGAATTTCCATAGGAAGAAGTCTTATAGTCGCATCTTAGTACTACATTCCGAATTTCATGCGAATCGCTTGAGAAATTACTTTGTTCCAGAAATTCCAGACCATAATGATCATATTCCAGAATTTCCATAGGAAGAAGTCTTATAGTCGCATCTTAGTCCTACATTCCGAATTTCATGCGAATCGCTTGAGAAATTGATTTCTTCCAAAAATTCCAGACCATAATGATCATATTCCAGAATTTCCATAGGAAGAAGTCTAATAGTAGCATCTTAGTTCTACATTCCGAATTTCATGCGAATCGCTTGAGAAATTGATTTGTTCCAGAAATTCCAGACCATAATGATCATATTCCAGAATTTCCATAGGAAGAAGTCTTATAGTCGCATCTTAGTCCTATATTCCGAATTTCATGCGAATCGCTTGAGAAATTGATTTGTTCCAGAAATTCCAGACCATAATGATCATATTCCAGAATTTCCATAGGAAGAAGTCTTATAGTCGCATCTTAGTTCTACATACCGAATTTCATGCGAATCGCTTGAGAAATTGATTTGTTCCAGAAATTCCAGACCATAATGATCATATTCCAGAATTTCCATAGGAAGAAGTCTTATAGTCGCATCTTAGTCCTACATTCCGAATTTCATGAGAATCGCTTGAAAAATTACTTTGTTCCAAAAATTCCAGACAATAATGATCATATTCCAGAATTTCCATAGGAAGAAATCTTATAGTCGCATCTTAGTTCTACATTCCGAATTTCATGCGAATCGCTTGAGAAATTGATTTGTTCCAGAAATTCCAGACCATAATGATCATATTCCAGAATTTCCATAGGAAGAAGTCTTATAGTCGCATCTTAGTCCTATATTCCGAATTTCATGCGAATCGCTTGAGAAATTAATTTGTTCCAGAAATTCCAGACCATAATGATCATATTCCAGAATTTCCATAGGAAGAAGTCTTATAGTCGCATCTTAGTTCTACATACCGAATTTCATGCGAATCGCTTGAGAAATTGATTTGTTCCAGAAATTCCAGACCATAATGATCATATTCCAGAATTTCCATAGGAAGAAGTCTTATAGTCGCATCTTAGTCCTACATTCCGAATTTCATGAGAATCGCTTGAAAAATTACTTTGTTCCAGAAATTCCAGAAAATAATGATCATATTCCAGAATTTCCATAGGAAGAAATCTTATAGTCGCATCTTAGTTCTACATTCCGAATTTCATGCGAATCGCTTGAGAAATTGATTTGTTCCAGAAATTCCAGACCATAATGATCATATTCCAGAATTTCCATAAAAAGAAGTCTCGTAATCACATCTTAGTACTACATTCCGAATTTCATGCGAATCGCTGGAGAAATTACTTTGTTCCAGAAATTCCAGACCATAATGATCATATTCCAGACTTTCCATAGGAAGAAGTCTTATGGTCGCGTCTTAGTCCTACATTCCAAATTTCATGCGAATCGCTTGAGAAATTGATTTGTTCCAAAAATTCCAGACCATAATGATCATATTCCAGAATTTCCATAGGAAGAAGTCTTATAGTCGCAGCTTAGTCCTACATTCCGAATTTCATGCGAATCGCTTGAAAAATTACTTTGTTCCAAAAATTCCAGACAATAATGATCATATCATATTCCAGAATTTCCATAGGAAGAAATCTTTAGTCGCATCTTAGTTCTACATTCCGCATTTCATGCGAATCGCTTGAGAAATTACTTTGTTCCGTAAATTCCAGACCATAATGATCATATTCCAGAATTTCCATAGGAAGAAGTCTTATAGTCGCATCTTAGTCCTACATTCCGAATTTCATGCGAATCGCTTGAGAAATTGATTTCTTCCAAAAATTCCAGACCATAATGATCATATTCCAGAATTTCCATAGGAAGAAGTCTTATAGTCGCATCTTAGTCCTACATTCCGAATTTCATGCGAATCGCTTGAAAAATTACTTTGTTCCAGAAATTCCAGACAATAATGATCATATTCCAGAATTTTCATAGGAAGAAATCTTATAGTCGCATCTTAGTTCTACATTCCGAATTTCATGTTAATCGCTTGAGAAATTGATTTGTTCCAGAAATTCCAGACCATAATGATCATATTCCAGAATTTCCATAGGAAGAAGTCTAATAGTCGAATCTTAGTTCTACATTCCGAATTTCATGCGAATCGCTTGAGAAATTGATTTGTTCCAGAAATTCCAGACCATAATGATCATATTCCAGAATTTCCATAGGAAGAAGTCTTATAGTCGCATCTTAGTCCTATATTCCGAATTTCATGCGAAACGCTTGAGAAATTGATTTGTTCCAGAAATTCCAGACCATAATGATCATATTCCAGAATTTCCATAGGAAGAAGTCTAATAGTCGCATCTTAGTTCTACATTCCGAATTTCATGCGAATCGCTTGAGAAATTGATTCGTTCCAGAAATTCCAGACCATAATGATCATATTCCAGAATTTCCATAGGAAGAAGTCTTATAGTCGCATCTTAGTTCTACATTCCGAATTTCATGCGAATCGCTTGAGAAATTGATTTGTTCCAGAAATTCCAGACAATAATGATCATATTCCAGAATTTCCATAAAAATAATCTCTTAATCGCATCTTAGTACTACATTCCGAATTTCATGCGAATCGTTTGAGAAATTACTTTGTTCCAGAAATTCCAGACCATAATGATCATATTCCAGAATTTCCATAAGAAGAAGTCTTATAGTCACATCTTAGTCCTACATTCCGAATTTCATGCGAATCGCTTGAAAAATTACTTTGTTCCAGAAATTCCAGACAATAAAGATCATATTCCAGAATTTCCATTGGAAGAAATCTTATAGTCGCATCTTAGTTCTATATTCCGAATTTCATGTTAATCGCTTGAGAAATTGATTTGTTCCAGAAATTCCAGACCATAATGATCATATTCCAGAATTTCCATAGGAAGAAGTCTAATAGTCGCATCTTAGTTCTACATTCCGAATTTCATGCGAATCGCTTGAGAAATTGATTTGTTCCAGAAATTCCAGACCATAATGATCATATTCCAGAATTTCCATAGGAAGAAGTCTTATAGTCGCATCTTAGTCCTACATTCCGAATTTCATGCGAATCGCATGAAAAATTACTTTGTTCCAGAAATTCCAGACAATAATGATCATATTCCAGAATTTTCATAGGAAGAAATCTTATAGTCGCATCTTAGTCCTACATTCCGAATTTCATGCGAATCGCTTGAAAAATTACTTTGTTCCAGAAATTCCAGACAATAATGATCATATTCCAGAATTTCCATAGGAAGAAGAAGTCTTATAGTCGCATCTTAGTCCTACATTCCGAATTTCATGCGAATCGCTTGAGAAATTGATTTGTTCCAAAAATTCCAGACCAAGAAGTCTTATAGTCGCATCTTAGTCCTACATTCCGAATTTCATGCGAACCGCTTGAGAAATTGATTTGTTCCAGAAATTCCAGACCATAATGATCATATTCCAGAATTTCCATAGGAAGAAGTCTAATAGTCGCATCTTAGTTCTACATTCCGAATTTAATGCGAATCGCTTGAGAAATTGATTTGTTCCAGAAATTCCAGACCCTAATGATCATATTCCAGAATTTCCATAAAAAGAAGTCTCTTAATCGCATCTTAGTACTACATTCCGAATTTCATGCGAATCGCTTGAGAAATTACTTTGTTCTAGAAATTCCAGACCATAATGATCATATTCCAGAATTTCCATAGGAAGAAGTCTTATAGTCACATCTTAGTCCTACATTCCTAATTTCATGTGAATCGCTTGAGAAATTGATTTGTTCCAAAAATTCCAGACCATAATGATCATATTCCAGAATTTCCATAGGAAGAAGTCTTATAGTCACATCTTAGTCCTACATTCCGAATTTCATGCAAATCGCTTGAGAAATTGATTTGTTCCAGAAATTTCAGACCATAATGATCATATTCCAGAATTTCCATAGGAAGAAGTCTAATAGTCGCATCTTAGTTCTACATTCCGAATTTCATGTTAATCGCTTGAGAAATTGATTTGTTCCAGAAATTCCAGACCATAATTTCGATAAAAAGAAGTCTCTTAATCGCATCTTAGTACTACATTCCAAATTTCATGCGAATCGCTTGAGAAATAACTTTGTTTCAGAAATTCCAGACCATAATGATCATATTCCAGAATTTCCATAGGAAGAAGTCTTATAGTCGCAGCTTAGTCCTACATTCCGAATTTCATGCGAATCGCTTGAAAAATTACTTTGTTCCAAAAATTCCAGACAATAATGATCATATTCCAGAATTTCCATAGGAAGAAATCTTATAGTCGCATCTTAGTTCTACATTCGGCATTTCATGCGAATCGCTTGAGAAATTGATTTGTTCCAGAAATTCCAGACCCTAATGATCATATTCCAGAATTTCCATAAAAAGAAGTCTCTTAATCGCATCTTAGTACTACATTCCGAATTTCATGCGAATCGCTTGAGAAATTACTTTGTTCCAGAAATTCCAGACCATAATGATCATATTCCAGAATTTCCATAGGAAGAAGTCATATAGTCACATCTTAGTCCTACATTCCTAATTTCATGTGAATCGCTTGAGAAATTGATTTGTTCCAAAAATTCCAGACCATAATGATCATATTCCAGAATTTCCATAGGAAGAAGTCTTATAGTCACATCTTAGTCCTACATTCTGAATTTCATGCAAATCGCTTGAGAAATTGATTTGTTCCAGAAATTTCAGACCATAATGATCATATTCCAGAATTTCCATAGGAAGAAGTCTAATAGTCGCATCTTAGTTCTACATTCCGAATTTCATGTTAATCGCTTGAGAAATTGATTTGTTCCAGAAATTCCAGACCATAATTTCCATAAAAAGAAGTCTCTTAAACGCATCTTAGTACTACATTCCAAATTTCATGCGAATCGCTTGAGAAATAACTTTGTTTCAGAAATTCCAGACCATAATGATCATATTCCAGAATTTCCATAGGAAGAAGTCTTATAGTCGCAGCTTAGTCCTACATTCCGAATTTCATGCGAACCGCTTGAGAAATTGATTTGTTCCAGAAATTCCAGACCATAATGATCATATTCCAGAATTTCCATAGGAAGAAGTCTAATAGTCGCATCTTAGTTCTACATTCCGAATTTAATGCGAATCGCTTGAGAAATTGATTTGTTCCAGAAATTCCAGACCCTAATGATCATATTCCAGAATTTCCATAAAAAGAAGTCTCTTAATCGCATCTTAGTACTACATTCCGAATTTCATGCGAATCGCTTGAGAAATTACTTTGTTCCAGAAATTCCAGACCATAATGATCATATTCCAGAATTTCCATAGGAAGAAGTCTTATAGTCACATCTTAGTCCTACATTCCTAATTTCATGTGAATCGCTTGAGAAATTGATTTGTTCCAAAAATTCCAGACCATAATGATCATATTCCAGAATTTCCATAAAAAGAAGTCTCTTAATCGCATCTTAGTACTACATTCCGCATTTCATGCGAATCGCTTGAGAAATTACTTTGTTCCAGAAATTCCAGACCATAATGATCATATTCCAGAATTTCCATAGGAAGAAGTCTAATAGTCGCATCTTAGTTCTACATTCCGAATTTAATGCGAATCGCTTGAGAAATTGATTTGTTCCAGAAATTCCAGACCCTAATGATCATATTCCAGAATTTCCATAAAAAGAAGTCTCTTAATCGCATCTTAGTACTACATTCCGAATTTCATGCGAACCGCTTGAGAAATTGATTTGTTCCAGAAATTCCAGACCATAATGATCATATTCCAGAATTTCCATAGGAAGAAGTCTAATAGTCGCATCTTAGTTCTACATTCCGAATTTAATGCGAATCGCTTCAGAAATTGATTTGTTCCAGAAATTCCAGACCCTAATGATCATATTCCAGAATTTCCATAAAAAGAAGTCTCTTAATCGCATCTTAGTACTACATTCCGAATTTCATGCGAATCGCTTGAGAAATTACTTTGTTCCAGAAATTCCAGACCATAATGATCATATTCCAGAATTTCCATAGGAAGAAGTCTTATAGTCACATCTTAGTCCTACATTCCTAATTTCATGTGAATCGCTTGAGAAATTGATTTGTTCCAAAAATTCCAGACCATAATGATCATATTCCAGAATTTCCATAGGAAGAAGTCTTATAGTCACATCTTAGTCCTACATTCCGAATTTCATGCAAATCGCTTGAGAAATTGATTTGTTCCAGAAATTTCAGACCATAATGATCATATTCCAGAATTTCCATAGGAAGAAGTCTAATAGTCGCATCTTAGTTCTACATTCCGAATTTCATGTTAATCGCTTGAGAAATTGATTTGTTCCAGAAATTCCAGACCATAATTTCGATAAAAAGAAGTCTCTTAATCGCATCTTAGTACTACATTCCAAATTTCATGCGAATCGCTTGAGAAATAACTTTGTTTCAGAAATTCCAGACCATAATGATCATATTCCAGAATTTCCATAGGAAGAAGTCTTATAGTCGCAGCTTAGTCCTACATTCCGAATTTCATGCGAATCGCTTGAAAAATTACTTTGTTCCAAAAATTCCAGACAATAATGATCATATTCCAGAATTTCCATAGGAAGAAATCTTATAGTCGCATCTTAGTTCTACATTCGGCATTTCATGCGAATCGCTTGAGAAATTGATTTGTTCCAGAAATTCCAGACCATAATGATCATATTCCAGAATTTCCATAGGAAGAAGTCTAATAGTCGCATCTTAGTTCTACATTCCGAATTTAATGCGAATCGCTTGAGAAATTGATTTGTTCCAGAAATTCCAGACCCTAATGATCATATTCCAGAATTTCCATAAAAAGAAGTCTCTTAATCGCATCTTAGTACTACATTCCGAATTTCATGCGAATCGCTTGAGAAATTACTTTGTTCCAGAAATTCCAGACCATAATGATCATATTCCAGAATTTCCATAGGAAGAAGTCATATAGTCACATCTTAGTCCTACATTCCTAATTTCATGTGAATCGCTTGAGAAATTGATTTGTTCCAAAAATTCCAGACCATAATGATCATATTCCAGAATTTCCATAGGAAGAAGTCTTATAGTCACATCTTAGTCCTACATTCTGAATTTCATGCAAATCGCTTGAGAAATTGATTTGTTCCAGAAATTTCAGACCATAATGATCATATTCCAGAATTTCCATAGGAAGAAGTCTAATAGTCGCATCTTAGTTCTACATTCCGAATTTCATGTTAATCGCTTGAGAAATTGATTTGTTCCAGAAATTCCAGACCATAATTTCCATAAAAAGAAGTCTCTTAAACGCATCTTAGTACTACATTCCAAATTTCATGCGAATCGCTTGAGAAATAACTTTGTTTCAGAAATTCCAGACCATAATGATCATATTCCAGAATTTCCATAGGAAGAAGTCTTATAGTCGCAGCTTAGTCCTACATTCCGAATTTCATGCGAACCGCTTGAGAAATTGATTTGTTCCAGAAATTCCAGACCATAATGATCATATTCCAGAATTTCCATAGGAAGAAGTCTAATAGTCGCATCTTAGTTCTACATTCCGAATTTAATGCGAATCGCTTGAGAAATTGATTTGTTCCAGAAATTCCAGACCCTAATGATCATATTCCAGAATTTCCATAAAAAGAAGTCTCTTAATCGCATCTTAGTACTACATTCCGAATTTCATGCGAATCGCTTGAGAAATTACTTTGTTCCAGAAATTCCAGACCATAATGATCATATTCCAGAATTTCCATAGGAAGAAGTCTAATAGTCGCATCTTAGTTCTACATTCCGAATTTAATGCGAATCGCTTGAGAAATTGATTTGTTCCAGAAATTCCAGACCCTAATGATCATATTCCAGAATTTCCATAAAAAGAAGTCTCTTAATCGCATCTTAGTACTACATTCCGAATTTCATGCGAATCGCTTGAGAAATTACTTTGTTCCAGAAATTCCAGACCATAATGATCATATTCCAGAATTTCCATAGGAAGAAGTCTTATAGTCACATCTTAGTCCTACATTCCTAATTTCATGTGAATCGCTTGAGAAATTGATTTGTTCCAAAAATTCCAGACCATAATGATCATATTCCAGAATTTCCATAAAAAGAAGTCTCTTAATCGCATCTAAGTACTACATTCCGAATTTCATGCGAATCGCTTGAGAAATTACTTTGTTCCAGAAATTCCAGACCATAATGATCATATTCCAGAATTTCCATAGGAAGAAGTCTTATAGTCACATCTTAGTCCTACATTCCTAATTTCATGTGAATCGCTTGAGAAATTGATTTGTTCCAAAAATTCCAGACCATAATGATCATATTCCAGAATTTCCATAGGAAGAAGTCTTATAGTCACATCTTAGTCCTACATTCCGAATTTCATGCAAATCGCTTGAGAAATTGATTTGTTCCAGAAATTTCAGACCATAATGATCATATTCCAGAATTTCCATAGGAAGAAGTCTAATAGTCGCATCTTAGTTCTACATTCCGAATTTCATGTTAATCGCTTGAGAAATTGATTTGTTCCAGAAATTCCAGACCATAATTTCCATAAAAAGAAGTCTCTTAATCGCATCTTAGTACTACATTCCAAATTTCATGCGAATCGCTTGAGAAATAACTTTGTTTCAGAAATTCCAGACCATAATGATCATATTCCAGAATTTCCATAGGAAGAAGTCTAATAGTCGCATCTTAGTTCTACATTCCGAATTTAATGCGAATCGCTTGAGAAATTGATTTGTTCCAGAAATTCCAGACCCTAATGATCATATTCCAGAATTTCCATAAAAAGAAGTCTCTTAATCGCATCTTAGTACTACATTCCGAATTTCATGCGAATCGCTTGAGAAATTACTTTGTTCCAGAAATTCCAGACCATAATGATCATATTCCAGAATTTCCATAGGAAGAAGTCTTATAGTCACATCTTAGTCCTACATTCCTAATTTCATGTGAATCGCTTGAGAAATTGATTTGTTCCAAAAATTCCAGACCATAATGATCATATTCCAGAATTTCCATAGGAAGAAGTCTTATAGTCACATCTTAGTCCTACATTCCGAATTTCATGCAAATCGCTTGAGAAATTGATTTGTTCCAGAAATTTCAGACCATAATGATCATATTCCAGAATTTCCATAGGAAGAAGTCTAATAGTCGCATCTTAGTTCTACATTCCGAATTTCATGTTAATCGCTTGAGAAATTGATTTGTTCCAGAAATTCCAGACCATAATTTCCATAAAAAGAAGTCTCTTAATCGCATCTTAGTACTACATTCCAAATTTCATGCGAATCGCTTGAGAAATAACTTTGTTTCAGAAATTCCAGACCATAATGATCATATTCCAGAATTTCCATAGGAAGAAGTCTTATAGTCGCAGCTTAGTCCTACATTCCGAATTTCATGCGAATCGCTTGAAAAATTACTTTGTTCCAAAAATTCCAGACAATAATGATCATATTCCAGAATTTCCATAGGAAGAAGTCTTATAGTCGCATCTTAGTCCTACATTCCGAATTTCATGCGAATCGCTTGAGAAATTACTTTGTTCCGTAAATTCCAGACCATAATGATCATATTCCAGAATTTCCATAGGAAGAAGTCTTATAGTCGCATCTTAGTCCTACATTCCGAATTTAATGCGAATCGCTTGAGAAATTGATTTGTTCCAGAAATTCCAGACCCTAATGATCATATTCCAGAATTTCCATAGGAAGAAGTCTTATAGTCGCATCTTAGTCCTACATTCCGAATTTCATGCGAACCGCTTGAGAAATTGATTTGTTCCAGAAATTCCGTACCATAATGATCATATTCCAGAATTTCCATAGGAAGAAGTCTTATAGTCGCATCTTAGTTCTACATTCCGAATTTCATGCGAATCGCTTGAGAAATTGATTTGTTCCAGAAATTCCAGACCATAATAATCATTCCAGAATTTCCATAAAAAGAAGTCTCTTAATCGCATCTTAGTACTACATTCCGAATTTCATGCGAATCGCTTGAGAAATTACTTTGTTCCAGAAATTCCAGACCATAATGATCATATTCCAGAATTTCCATAGGAAGAAGTCTTATAGTCGCATCTTAGTCCTACATTCCGAATTTCATGCGAATCGCTTGAGAAATTGATTTCTTCCAAAAATTCCAGACCATAATGATCATATTCCAGAATTTCCATAGGAAGAAGTCTTATAGTCGCATCTTAGTACTACATTCCGAATTTCATGCGAATCGCTTGAGAAATTACTTTGTTCCAGAAATTCCAGACCATAATGATCATATTCCAGAATTTCCATAGGAAGAAGTCTTATAGTCGCATCTTAGTCCTACATTCCGAATTTCATGCGAATCGCTTGAGAAATTGATTTCTTCCAAAAATTCCAGACCATAATGATCATATTCCAGAATTTCCATAGGAAGAAGTCTAATAGTAGCATCTTAGTTCTACATTCCGAATTTCATGCGAATCGCTTGAGAAATTGATTTGTTCCAGAAATTCCAGACCATAATGATCATATTCCAGAATTTCCATAGGAAGAAGTCTTATAGTCGCATCTTAGTCCTATATTCCGAATTTCATGCGAATCGCTTGAGAAATTGATTTGTTCCAGAAATTCCAGACCATAATGATCATATTCCAGAATTTCCATAGGAAGAAGTCTTATAGTCGCATCTTAGTTCTACATACCGAATTTCATGCGAATCGCTTGAGAAATTGATTTGTTCCAGAAATTCCAGACCATAATGATCATATTCCAGAATTTCCATAGGAAGAAGTCTTATAGTCGCATCTTAGTCCTACATTCCGAATTTCATGAGAATCGCTTGAAAAATTACTTTGTTCCAAAAATTCCAGACAATAATGATCATATTCCAGAATTTCCATAGGAAGAAATCTTATAGTCGCATCTTAGTTCTACATTCCGAATTTCATGCGAATCGCTTGAGAAATTGATTTGTTCCAGAAATTCCAGAGCATAATGATCATATTCCAGAATTTCCATAGGAAGAAGTCTTATAGTCGCATCTTAGTCCTATATTCCGAATTTCATGCGAATCGCTTGAGAAATTAATTTGTTCCAGAAATTCCAGACCATAATGATCATATTCCAGAATTTCCATAGGAAGAAGTCTTATAGTCGCATCTTAGTTCTACATACCGAATTTCATGCGAATCGCTTGAGAAATTGATTTGTTCCAGAAATTCCAGACCATAATGATCATATTCCAGAATTTCCATAGGAAGAAGTCTTATAGTCGCATCTTAGTCCTACATTCCGAATTTCATGAGAATCGCTTGAAAAATTACTTTGTTCCAGAAATTCCAGAAAATAATGATCATATTCCAGAATTTCCATAGGAAGAAATCTTATAGTCGCATCTTAGTTCTACATTCCGAATTTCATGCGAATCGCTTGAGAAATTGATTTGTTCCAGAAATTCCAGACCATAATGATCATATTCCAGAATTTCCATAAAAAGAAGTCTCGTAATCACATCTTAGTACTACATTCCGAATTTCATGCGAATCGCTGGAGAAATTACTTTGTTCCAGAAATTCCAGACCATAATGATCATATTCCAGACTTTCCATAGGAAGAAGTCTTATGGTCGCGTCTTAGTCCTACATTCCAAATTTCATGCGAATCGCTTGAGAAATTGATTTGTTCCAAAAATTCCAGACCATAATGATCATATTCCAGAATTTCCATAGGAAGAAGTCTAATAGTCGCATCTTAGTTCTACATTCCGAATTTCATGCGAATCGCTTGAGAAATTGATTTGTTCCAGAAATTCCAGACCATAATGATCATATTCCAGAATTTCCATAGGAAGAAGTCTTATAGTCGCATCTTAGTTCTACATTCCGAATTTCATGCGAATCGCTTGAGAAATTGATTTGTTCCAGAAATTCTAGACCATAATGATCATATTCCAGAATTTCCATAAAAATAAGTCTCTTAATCGCATCTTAGTACTACATTCCGAATTTCATGCGAATCGCTTGAGAAATTACTTTGTTCCAGAAATTCCAGACCATAATGATCATATTCCAGAATTTCCATAGGAAGAAGTCTTATAGTCGCATCTTAGTCCTACATTCCGAATTTCATGCGAATCGCTTGAAAAACTACTTTGTTTCAGAAATTCCAGACAATAATGATCATATTCCAGAATTTTCATAGGAAGAAATCTTATAGTCGCATCTTAGTTCTACATTCCGAATTTCATGTTAATCGCTTGAGAAATTGATTTGTTCCAGAAATTCCAGACCATAATGATCATATTCCAGAATTTCCATAGGAAGAAGTCTAATAGTCGCATCTTAGTTCTACATTCCGAATTTCATGCGAATCGCTTGAGAAATTGATTTGTTCCAGAAATTCCAGACCATAATGATCATATTCCAGAATTTCCATAGGAAGAAGTCTTATAGTCGCATCTTAGTCCTATATTCCGAATTTCATGCGAAACGCTTGAGAAATTGATTTGTTCCAGAAATTCCAGACCATAATGATCATATTCCAGAATTTCCATAGGAAGAAGTCTAATAGTCGCATCTTAGTTCTACATTCCGAATTTCATGCGAATCGCTTGAGAAATTGATTGGTTCCAGAAATTCCAGACCATAATGATCATATTCCAGAATTTCCATAGGAAGAAGTCTTATAGTCGCATCTTAGTTCTACATTCCGAATTTCATGCGAATCGCTTGAGAAATTGATTTGTTCCAGAAATTCCAGACCATAATGATCATATTCCAGAATTTCCATAAAAATAATCTCTTAATCGCATCTTAGTACTACATTCCGAATTTCATGCGAATCGCTTGAGAAATTACTTAGTTCCAGAAATTCCAGACCATAATGATCATATTCCAGAATTTCCATAGGAAGAAATCTTATAGTCGCATCTTAGTTCTACATTCCGAATTTCATGCGAATCGCTTGAAAAATTACTTTGTTCCAGAAATTCCAGACAATAATGATCATATTCCAGAATTTCCATAGGAAGAAATCTTATAGTCGCATCTTAGTTCTATATTCCGAATTTCATGTTAATCGCTTGAGAAATTGATTTGTTCCAGAAATTCCAGACCATAATGATCATATTCCAGAATTTCCATAGGAAGAAGTCTAATAGTCGCATCTTAGTTCTACATTCCGAATTTCATGCGAATCGCTTGAGAAATTGATTTGTTCCAGAAATTCCAGACCATAATGATCATATTCCAGAATATCCATAGGAAGAAGTCTTATAGTCGCATCTTAGTCCTATATTCCGAATTTCATGCGAATCGCTTGAGAAATTGATTTGTTCCAGAAATTCCAGACCAAAATGATCATATTCCAGAATTTCCATAGGAAGAAGTCTAATAGTCGCATCTTAGTTCTACATTCCGAATTTCATGTTAATCGCTTGAGAAATTGATTTGTTCCAGAAATTCCAGACCATAATGATCATATTCCAGAATTTCCATAGGAAGAAGTCTTATAGTCGCATCTTAGTTCTACATTCAGAATTTCATGCGAATCGCTTGAGAAATTGATTTGTTCCAGAAATTCCAGACAATAATGATCATATTCCAGAATTTCCATAGGAAGAAGTCTAATAGTCGCATTTTAGTTCTACATTCCGAATTTCATGCGAATCGCTTGAGAAATTGATTTGTTCCAGAAATTCCAGACCATAATGATCATATTCCAGAATTTCCATAAAAAGAAGTCTCTTAATCGCATCTTAGTACTACATTCCGAATTTCATGCGAATCGCTTGAGAAATTACTTTGTTCCAGAAATTCCAGACCATAATGATCATATTCCAGAATTTCCATAGGAAGAAGTCTTATAGTCGCATCTTAGTTCTACATTCAGAATTTCATGCGAATCGCTTGAGAAATTGATTTGTTCCAGAAATTCCAGACAATAAAGATCATATTCCAGAATTTCCATAGGAAGAAATCTTATAGTCGCATCTTAGTTCTACATTCCGAATTTCATGTTAATCGCTTGAGAAATTGATTTGTTCCAGAAATTCCAGACAATAATGATCATATTCCAGAATTTCCATAGGAAGAAGACTTATAGTCGCATCTTAGTTCAACATTCCGAATTTCATGCGAATCGCTTGACAAATTGATTTGTTCCAGAAATTCCAGACCATAATGATCATATTCCAGAATTTCCATAAAAAGAAGTCTCTTAATCGCATCTTAGTACTACATTCCGAATTTCATGCGAATCGCTTGAGAAATTACTTTGTTCCAGAAATTCCAGATCATATTCCAGAATTTCCATAGGAAGAAGTCTTATAGTCGCATCTTAGTCCTACATTCCGAATTTCATGCGAATCGCTTGAGAAATTGATTTGTTCCAGAAATTCCAGACCATAATGATCATATTCCAGAATTTCCATAAAAAGAAGTCTCTTAATCGCATCTTAGTACTACATTCCGAATTTCATGCGAATCGCTTGAGAAATTACTTTGTTCCAGAAATTCCAGACCATAATGATCATATTCCAGAATTTCCATAGGAAGAAGTCTTTTAGTCGCATCTTAGTCCTACATTCCGAATTTCATGCGAATCGCTTGAGAAATTGATTTGTTCCAAAAATTCCAGACCATAATGATCATATTCCAGAATTTCCATAGGAAGAAGTCTTATAGTCGCATCTTAGTCCTACATTCCGAATTTCATGCGAACCGCTTGAGAAATTGATTTGTGCCAGAAATTCCAGACCATAATGATCATATTCCAGAATTTCCATAGGAAGAAGTCTAATAGTCGCATCTTAGTTCTACATTCCGAATTTCATGCGAATCGCTTGAGAAATTGATTTGTTTCAAAAATTCCAGACCATAATGATCATATTCCAGAATTTCCATAGGAAGAAGTCTTATAGTCGCATCTTAGTCCTATATTCCGAATTTCATGCGAATCGCTTGAGAAATTGATTTGTTCCAGAAATTCCAGACCATAATGATCATATTCCAGAATTTCCATAGGAAGAAGTCTTATAGTCGCATCTTAGTTCTACATACCGAATTTCATGCGAATCGCTTGAGAAGTTGATTTGTTCCAGAAATTCCAGACCATAATGATCATATTCCAGAATTTCCATAGGAAGAAGTCTTATAGTCGCATCTTAGTCCTACATTCCGAATTTCATGAGAATCGCTTGAAAAATTACTTTGTTCCAGAAATTCCAGAGAATAATGATCATATTCCAGAATTTCCATAGGAAGAAATCTTATAGTCGCATCTTAGTTCTACATTCCGAATTTCATGCGAATCGCTTGAGAAATTGATTTGTTCCAGAAATTCCAGACCATAATTATCATATTCCAGAATTTCCATAGGAAGAAGTCTCTTAATCGCATCTTAGTACTACATTCCGAATTTCATGCGAATCGCTTGAGAAATTACTTTGTTCCAGAAATTCCAGACCATAATGATCATATTCCAGAATTTCCATAGGAAGAAGTCTTATAGTCACATCTTAGTCCTACATTCCTAATTTCATGTGAATCGCTTGAGAAATTGATTTGTTCCAAAAATTCCAGACCATAATGATCATATTCCAGAATTTCCATAGGAAGAAGTCTTATAGTCACATCTTAGTCCTACATTCCGAATTTCATGCAAATCGCTTGAGAAATTGATTTGTTCCAGAAATTTCAGACCATAATGATCATATTCCAGAATTTCTATAGGAAGAAGTCTAATAGTCGCATCTTAGTTCTACATTCCGAATTTCATGTTAATCGATTGAGAAATTGATTTGTTCCAGAAATTCCAGACCATAATGATCATATTCCAGAATTTCCATAGGAAGAAGTCTTATAGTCGCATCTTAGTCCTACATTCCGAATTTCATGCGAATCGCTTGAAAAATTACTTTGTTCCAGAAATTCCAGACAATAATGATCATATTCCAGAATTTCCATAGGAAGAAATCTTATAGTCGCATCTTAGTTCTACATTCCGCATTTCATGCGAATCGCTTGAGAAATTGATTTGTTCCAGAAATTCCAGACCATAATGATCATATTCCAGAATTTCCATAAAAAGAAGTCTCTTAATCGCATCTTAGTACTACATTCCAAATTTCATGCGAATCGCTTGAGAAATAACTTTGTTCCAGAAATTCCAGACCATAATGATCATATTCCAGAATTTCCATAGGAAGAAGTCTTATAGTCGCAGCTTAGTCCTACATTCCGAATTTCATGCGAATCGCTTGAAAAATTACTTTGTTCCAAAAATTCCAGACAATAATGATCATATTCCAAAATTTCCATAGGAAGAAATCTTATAGTCGCATCTTAGTTCTACATTCCGCATTTCATGCGAATCGCTTTAGAAATTACTTTGTTCCGTAAATTCCAGACCATAATGATCATATTCCAGAATTTCCATAGGAAGAAGTCTTATAGTCGCATCTTAGTCCTACATTCCGAATTTCATGCGAATCGCTTGAGAAATTGATTTCTTCCAAAAATTCCAGACCATAATGATCATATTCCAGAATTTCCATAGGAAGAAGTCTTATAGTCGCATCTTAGTCCTACATTCCGAATTTCATGCGAACCGCTTGAGAAATTGATTTGTTCCAGAAATTCCAGACCATAATGATCATATTCCAGAATTTCCATAGGAAGAAGTCTTATAGTCGCATCTTAGTCCTACATTCCGAATTTCATGCGAACCGCTTGAGAAATTGATTTGTTCCAGAAATTCCAGACCATAATGATCATATTCCAGAATTTCCATAGGAAGAAGTCTTATAGTCGCATCTTAGTCCTATATTCCGAATTTCATGCGAAACGCTTGAGAAATTGATTTGTTCCAGAAATTCCAGACCATAATGATCATATTCCAGAATTTCCATAGGAAGAAGTCTAATAGTCGCATCTTAGTTCTACATTCCGAATTTCATGCGAATCGCTTGAGAAATTGATTTGTTCCAGAAATTCCAGACCATAATGATCATATTCCAGAATTTCCATAGGAAGAAGTCTAATAGTCGCATCTTAGTTCTACATTCCGAATTTCATGCGAATCGCTTGAGAAATTGATTTGTTCCAGAAATTCCAGACCATAATGATCATATTCCAGAATTTCCATAAAAATAATCTCTTAATCGCATCTTAGTACTACATTCCGAATTTCATGCGAATCGCTTGAGAAATTACTTAGTTCCAGAAATTCCAGACCATAATGATCATATTCCAGAATTTCCATAGGAAGAAATCTTATAGTCGCATCTTAGTTCTACATTCCGAATTTCATGCGAATCGCTTGAGAAATTGATTTGTTCCAGAAATTCCAGACCATAATTATCATATTCCAGAATTTCCATAGGAAGAAGTCTCTTAATCGCAGCTTAGTACTACATTCCGAATTTCATGCGAATCGCTTGAGAAATTACTTTGTTCCAGAAATTCCAGACCATAATGATCATATTCCAGAATTTCCATAGGAAGAAGTCTTATAGTCGCATCTTAGTCCTACATTCCGAATTTCATGTGAATCGCTTGAGAAATTGATTTCTTCCAAAAATTCCAGACCATAATGATCATATTCCAGAATTTCCATAGGAAGAAGTCTAATAGTAGCATCTTAGTTCTACATTCCGAATTTCATGCGAATCGATTGAGAAATTGATTTGTTCCAGAAATTCCAGACCATAATGATCATATTCCAGAATTTCCATAGGAAGAAGTCTTATAGTCGCATCTTAGTCCTATATTCCGAATTTCATGCGAATCGCTTGAGAAATTGATTTGTTCCAGAAATTCCAGACCATAATGATCATATTCCAGAATTTCCATAGGAAGAAGTCTTATAGTCGCATCTTAGTTCTACATACCGAATTTCATGCGAATCGCTTGAGAAATTGATTTGTTCCAGAAATTCCAGACCATAATGATCATATTCCAGAATTTCCATAGGAAGAAGTCTTATAGTCGCATCTTAGTCCTACATTCCGAATTTCATGAGAATCGCTTGAAAAATTACTTTGTTCCAGAAATTCCAGACAATAATGATCATATTTCAGAATTTTCATAGGAAGAAATCTTATAGTCGCATCTTAGTTCTACATTCCGAATTTCATGCGAATCGCTTGAGAAATTGATTTGTTCCAGAAATTCCAGACCATAATGATCATATTCCAGAATTTCCATAGGAAGAAGTCTTATAGTCGCATCTTAGTCCTACATTCCGAATTTCATGCGAATCGCTTGAAAAATTACTTTGTTCCAAAAATTCCAGACAATAATGATCATATTCCAGAATTTCCATAGGAAGAAATCTTATAGTCGCATCTTAGTTCTACATTCCGCATTTCATGCGAATCGCTTTAGAAATTACTTTGTTCCGTAAATTCCAGACCATAACGATCATATTCCAGAATTTCCATAGGAAGAAGTCTTATAGTCGCATCTTAGTCCTACAATCCGAATTTCATGCGAATCGCTTGAGAAATTGATTTCTTCCAAAAATTCCAGACCATAATGATCATATTCCAGAATTTCCATAGGAAGAAGTCTTATAGTCGCATCTTAGTCCTACATTCCGAATTTCATGCGAACCGCTTGAGAAATTGATTTGTTCCGGAAATTCCGTACCATAATGATCATATTCCAGAATTTCCATAGGAAGAAGTCTTATAGTCGCATCTTAGTTCTACATTCCGAATTTCATGCGAATCGCTTGAGAAATTGATTTGTTCCAGAAATTCCAGACCATAATAATCATATTCCAGAATTTCCATAAAAAGAAGTCTCTTAATCGCATCTTAGTACTACATTCCGAATTTCATGCGAATCGCTTGAGAAATTACTTTGTTCCAGAAATTCCAGACCATAATGATCATATTCCAGAATTTCCATAGAAAGAAGTCTTATAGTCGCATCTTAGTCCTACATTCCGAATTTCATGCGAATCGCTTGAGAAATTGATTTCTTCCAAAAATTCCAGACCATAATGATCATATTCCAGAATTTCCATAGGAAGAAGTCTAATAGTAGCATCTTAGTTCTACATTCCGAATTTCATGCGAATCGATTGAGAAATTGATTTGTTCCAGAAATTCCAGACCATAATGATCATATTCCAGAATTTCCATAGGAAGAAGTCTTATAGTCGCATCTTAGTCCTATATTCCGAATTTCATGCGAATCGCTTGAGAAATTGATTTGTTCCAGAAATTCCAGACCATAATGATCATATTCCAGAATTTCCATAGGAAGAAGTCTTATAGTCGCATCTTAGTTCTACATACCGAATTTCATGCGAATCGCTTGAGAAATTGATTTGTTCCAGAAATTCCAGAGCATAATGATCATATTCCAGAATTTCCATAGGAAGAAGTCTTATAGTCGCATCTTAGTCCTACATTCCGAATTTCATGAGAATCGCTTGAAAAATTACTTTGTTCCAGAAATTCCAGACAATAATGATCATATTTCAGAATTTTCATAGGAAGAAATCTTATAGTCGCATCTTAGTTCTACATTCCGAATTTCATGCGAATCGCTTGAGAAATTGATTTGTTCCAGAAATTCCAGACCATAATGATCATATTCCAGAATTTCCATAAAAATAATCTCTTAATCGCATCTTAGTACTACATTCCGAATTTCATGCGAATCGCTTGAGAAATTACTTAGTTCCAGAAATTCCAGACCATAATGATCATATTCCAGAATTTCCATAGGAAGAAATCTTATAGTCGCATCTTAGTTCTACATTCCGAATTTCATGCGAATCGCTTGAAAAATTACTTTGTTCCAGAAATTCCAGACAATAATGATCATATTCCAGAATTTCCATAGGAAGAAATTTCCATAGGAAGAAGTCTTATAGTCGCATCTTAGTCCTACATTCCGAATTTCATGCGAATCGCTTGAGAAATTGATTTCTTCCCAAATTCCAGACCATAATGATCATATTCCAGAATTTCCATAGGAAGAAGTCTTATAGTCGCATCTTAGTCCTACATTCCGAATTTCATGCGAACCGCTTGAGAAATTGATTTGTTCCAGAAATTCCAGACCATAATGATCATATTCCAGAATTTCCATAGGAAGAAGTCTTATAGTCGCATCTTAGTCCTACATTCCGAATTTCATGCGAATCGCTTGAAAAATTACTTGTTCCAGAAATTCCAGACAATAATGATCATATTCCAGAATTTCCATAGGAAGAAATCTTATAGTCGCGTCTTAGTTCTACATTCCGCATTTCATGCGAATCGCTTGAGAAATTGATTTGTTCCAGAAATTCCAGACCATAATGATCATATTCCAGAATTTCCATAAAAAGAAGTCTCTTAATCGCATCTTAGTACTACATTCCAAATTTCATGCGAATCGCTTGAGAAATAACTTTGTTCCAGAAATTCCAGACCATAATGATCATATTCCAGAATTTCCATAGGAAGGAATCTTATAGTCGCAGCTTAGTCCTACATTCCGAATTTCATGCGAATCGCTTGAAAAATTACTTTGTTCCAAAAATTCCAGACAATAATGATCATATTCCAGAATTTCCATAGGAAGAAGTCTTATAGTCGCATCTTAGTTCTACATACCGAATTTAATGCGAATCGCTTGAGAAATTGATTTGTTCCAGAAATTCCAGACCATAATGATCATATTCCAGAATTTCCATAGGAAGAAGTCTTATAGTCGCATCTTAGTCCTACATTCCGAATTTCATGCGAATCGCTTGAGAAATTGATTTGTTCCAGAAATTCCAGACCATAATGATCATATTCCAGAATTTCCATAGGAAGAAGTCTTATAGTCGCATCTTAGTTCTACATACCGAATTTCATGCGAATCGCTTGAGAAATTGATTTGTTCCAGAAATTCCAGACCATAATGATCATATTCCAGAATTTCCATAGGAAGAAGTCTTATAGTCGCATCTTAGTCCTACATTCCGAATTTCATGAGAATCGCTTGAAAAATTACTTTGTTCCAGAAATTCCAGACAATAATGATCATATTTCAGAATTTTCATAGGAAGAAATCTTATAGTCGCATCTTAGTTCTACATTCCGAATTTCATGCGAATCGCTTGAGAAATTGATTTGTTCCAGAAATTCCAGACCATAATGATCATATTCCAGAATTTCCATAGGAAGAAGTCTTATAGTCGCATCTTAGTCCTACATTCCGAATTTCATGCGAATCGCTTGAAAAATTACTTTGTTCCAAAAATTCCAGACAATAATGATCATATTCCAGAATTTCCATAGGAAGAAATCTTATAGTCGCATCTTAGTTCTACATTCCGCATTTCATGCGAATCGCTTTAGAAATTACTTTGTTCCGTAAATTCCAGACCATAACGATCATATTCCAGAATTTCCATAGGAAGAAGTCTTATAGTCGCATCTTAGTCCTACAATCCGAATTTCATGCGAATCGCTTGAGAAATTGATTTCTTCCAAAAATTCCAGACCATAATGATCATATTCCAGAATTTCCATAGGAAGAAGTCTTATAGTCGCATCTTAGTCCTACATTCCGAATTTCATGCGAACCGCTTGAGAAATTGATTTGTTCCGGAAATTCCGTACCATAATGATCATATTCCAGAATTTCCATAGGAAGAAGTCTTATAGTCGCATCTTAGTTCTACATTCCGAATTTCATGCGAATCGCTTGAGAAATTGATTTGTTCCAGAAATTCCAGACCATAATAATCATATTCCAGAATTTCCATAAAAAGAAGTCTCTTAATCGCATCTTAGTACTACATTCCGAATTTCATGCGAATCGCTTGAGAAATTACTTTGTTCCAGAAATTCCAGACCATAATGATCATATTCCAGAATTTCCATAGAAAGAAGTCTTATAGTCGCATCTTAGTCCTACATTCCGAATTTCATGCGAATCGCTTGAGAAATTGATTTCTTCCAAAAATTCCAGACCATAATGATCATATTCCAGAATTTCCATAGGAAGAAGTCTAATAGTAGCATCTTAGTTCTACATTCCGAATTTCATGCGAATCGATTGAGAAATTGATTTGTTCCAGAAATTCCAGACCATAATGATCATATTCCAGAATTTCCATAGGATTCTATAGTCGCATCTTAGTCCTATATTCCGAATTTCATGCGAATCGCTTGAGAAATTGATTTGTTCCAGAAATTCCAGACCATAATGATCATATTCCAGAATTTCCATAGGAAGAAGTCTTATAGTCGCATCTTAGTTCTACATACCGAATTTCATGCGAATCGCTTGAGAAATTGATTTGTTCCAGAAATTCCAGAGCATAATGATCATATTCCAGAATTTCCATAGGAAGAAGTCTTATAGTCGCATCTTAGTCCTACATTCCGAATTTCATGAGAATCGCTTGAAAAATTACTTTGTTCCAGAAATTCCAGACAATAATGATCATATTTCAGAATTTTCATAGGAAGAAATCTTATAGTCGCATCTTAGTTCTACATTCCGAATTTCATGCGAATCGCTTGAGAAATTGATTTGTTCCAGAAATTCCAGACCATAATGATCATATTCCAGAATTTCCATAAAAATAATCTCTTAATCGCATCTTAGTACTACATTCCGAATTTCATGCGAATCGCTTGAGAAATTACTTAGTTCCAGAAATTCCAGACCATAATGATCATATTCCAGAATTTCCATAGGAAGAAATCTTATAGTCGCATCTTAGTTCTACATTCCGAATTTCATGCGAATCGCTTGAAAAATTACTTTGTTCCAGAAATTCCAGACAATAATGATCATATTCCAGAATTTCCATAGGAAGAAATTTCCATAGGAAGAAGTCTTATAGTCGCATCTTAGTCCTACATTCCGAATTTCATGCGAATCGCTTGAGAAATTGATTTCTTCCCAAATTCCAGACCATAATGATCATATTCCAGAATTTCCATAGGAAGAAGTCTTATAGTCGCATCTTAGTCCTACATTCCGAATTTCATGCGAACCGCTTGAGAAATTGATTTGTTCCAGAAATTCCAGACCATAATGATCATATTCCAGAATTTCCATAGGAAGAAGTCTTATAGTCGCATCTTAGTCCTACATTCCGAATTTCATGCGAATCGCTTGAAAAATTACTTGTTCCAGAAATTCCAGACAATAATGATCATATTCCAGAATTTCCATAGGAAGAAATCTTATAGTCGCGTCTTAGTTCTACATTCCGCATTTCATGCGAATCGCTTGAGAAATTGATTTGTTCCAGAAATTCCAGACCATAATGATCATATTCCAGAATTTCCATAAAAAGAAGTCTCTTAATCGCATCTTAGTACTACATTCCAAATTTCATGCGAATCGCTTGAGAAATAACTTTGTTCCAGAAATTCCAGACCATAATGATCATATTCCAGAATTTCCATAGGAAGGAATCTTATAGTCGCAGCTTAGTCCTACATTCCGAATTTCATGCGAATCGCTTGAAAAATTACTTTGTTCCAAAAATTCCAGACAATAATGATCATATTCCAAAATTTCCATAGGAAGAAATCTTATAGTCGCATCTTAGTTCTACATTCCGCATTTCATGCGAATCGCTTTAGAAATTACTTTGTTCCGTAAATTCCAGACCATAATGATCATATTCCAGAATTTCCATAGGAAGAAGTCTTATAGTCGCATCTTAGTCCTACATTCCGAATTTCATGCGAATCGCTTGAGAAATTGATTTCTTCCAAAAATTCCAGACCATAATGATCATATTCCAGAATTTCCATAGGAAGAAGTCTTATAGTCGCATCTTTGTACTACATTCCGAATTTCATGCGAATCGCTTGAGAAATTACTTTGTTCCAGAAATTCCAGACCATAATGATCATATTCCAGAATTTCCATAGGAAGAAGTCTTATAGTCGCATCTTAGTCCTACATTCCGAATTTCATGCGAATCGCTTGAGAAATTGATTTCTTCCAAAAATTCCAGACCATAATGATCATATTCCAGAATTTCCATAGGAAGAAGTCTAATAGTAGCATCTTAGTTCTACATTCCGAATTTCATGCGAATCGATTGAGAAATTGATTTGTTCGAGAAATTCCAGACCATAATGATCATATTCCAGAATTTCCATAGGAAGAAGTCTTATAGTCGCATCTTAGTCCTATATTCCGAATTTCATGCGAATCGCTTGAGAAATTGATTTGTTCCAGAAATTCCAGACCATAATGATCATATTCCAGAATTTCCATAGGAAGAAGTCTTATAGTCGCATCTTAGTTCTACATACCGAATTTCATGCGAATCGCTTGAGAAATTGATTTGTTCCAGAAATTCCAGACCATAATGATCATATTCCAGAATTTCCATAGGAAGAAGTCTTATAGTCGCATCTTAGTCCTACATTCCGAATTTCATGAGAATCGCTTGAAAAATTACTTTGTTCCAGAAATTCCAGACAATAATGATCATATTTCAGAATTTTCATAGGAAGAAATCTTATAGTCGCATCTTAGTTCTACATTCCGAATTTCATGCGAATCGCTTGAGAAATTGATTTGTTCCAGAAATTCCAGACCATAATGATCATATTCCAGAATTTCCATAAAAATAATCTCTTAATCGCATCTTAGTACTACATTCCGAATTTCATGCGAATCGCTTGAGAAATTACTTAGTTCCAGAAATTCCAGACCATAATGATCATATTCCAGAATTTCCATAGGAAGAAATCTTATAGTCGCATCTTAGTTCTACATTCCGAATTTCATGCGAATCGCTTGAAAAATTACTTTGTTCCAGAAATTCCAGACAATAATGATCATATTCCAGAATTTCCATAGGAAGAAATTTCCATAGGAAGAAGTCTTATAGTCGCATCTTAGTCCTACATTCCGAATTTCATGCGAATCGCTTGAGAAATTGATTTCTTCCCAAATTCCAGACCATAATGATCATATTCCAGAATTTCCATAGGAAGAAGTCTTATAGTCGCATCTTAGTCCTACATTCCGAATTTCATGCGAACCGCTTGAGAAATTGATTTGTTCCAGAAATTCCAGACCATAATGATCATATTCCAGAATTTCCATAGGAAGAAGTCTTATAGTCGCATCTTAGTCCTACATTCCGAATTTCATGCGAATCGCTTGAAAAATTACTTGTTCCAGAAATTCCAGACAATAATGATCATATTCCAGAATTTCCATAGGAAGAAATCTTATAGTCGCGTCTTAGTTCTACATTCCGCATTTCATGCGAATCGCTTGAGAAATTGATTTGTTCCAGAAATTCCAGACCATAATGATCATATTCCAGAATTTCCATAAAAAGAAGTCTCTTAATCGCATCTTAGTACTACATTCCAAATTTCATGCGAATCGCTTGAGAAATAACTTTGTTCCAGAAATTCCAGACCATAATGATCATATTCCAGAATTTCCATAGGAAGGAATCTTATAGTCGCAGCTTAGTCCTACATTCCGAATTTCATGCGAATCGCTTGAAAAATTACTTTGTTCCAAAAATTCCAGACAATAATGATCATATTCCAAAATTTCCATAGGAAGAAATCTTATAGTCGCATCTTAGTTCTACATTCCGCATTTCATGCGAATCGCTTTAGAAATTACTTTGTTCCGTAAATTCCAGACCATAATGATCATATTCCAGAATTTCCATAGGAAGAAGTCTTATAGTCGCATCTTAGTCCTACATTCCGAATTTCATGCGAATCGCTTGAGAAATTGATTTCTTCCAAAAATTCCAGACCATAATGATCATATTCCAGAATTTCCATAGGAAGAAGTCTTATAGTCGCATCTTTGTACTACATTCCGAATTTCATGCGAATCGCTTGAGAAATTACTTTGTTCCAGAAATTCCAGACCATAATGATCATATTCCAGAATTTCCATAGGAAGAAGTCTTATAGTCGCATCTTAGTCCTACATTCCGAATTTCATGCGAATCGCTTGAGAAATTGATTTCTTCCAAAAATTCCAGACCATAATGATCATATTCCAGAATTTCCATAGGAAGAAGTCTAATAGTAGCATCTTAGTTCTACATTCCGAATTTCATGCGAATCGATTGAGAAATTGATTTGTTCCAGAAATTCCAGACCATAATGATCATATTCCAGAATTTCCATAGGAAGAAGTCTTATAGTCGCATCTTAGTCCTATATTCCGAATTTCATGCGAATCGCTTGAGAAATTGATTTGTTCCAGAAATTCCAGACCATAATGATCATATTCCAGAATTTCCATAGGAAGAAGTCTTATAGTCGCATCTTAGTTCTACATACCGAATTTCATGCGAATCGCTTGAGAAATTGATTTGTTCCAGAAATTCCAGACCATAATGATCATATTCCAGAATTTCCATAGGAAGAAGTCTTATAGTCGCATCTTAGTCCTACATTCCGAATTTCATGAGAATCGCTTGAAAAATTACTTTGTTCCAGAAATTCCAGACAATAATGATCATATTTCAGAATTTTCATAGGAAGAAATCTTATAGTCGCATCTTAGTTCTACATTCCGAATTTCATGCGAATCGCTTGAGAAATTGATTTGTTCCAGAAATTCCAGACCATAATGATCATATTCCAGAATTTCCATAGGAAGAAGTCTTATAGTCGCATCTTAGTCCTACATTCCGAATTTCATGCGAATCGCTTGAAAAATTACTTTGTTCCAAAAATTCCAGACAATAATGATCATATTCCAGAATTTCCATAGGAAGAAATCTTATAGTCGCATCTTAGTTCTACATTCCGCATTTCATGCGAATCGCTTTAGAAATTACTTTGTTCCGTAAATTCCAGACCATAACGATCATATTCCAGAATTTCCATAGGAAGAAGTCTTATAGTCGCATCTTAGTCCTACAATCCGAATTTCATGCGAATCGCTTGAGAAATTGATTTCTTCCAAAAATTCCAGACCATAATGATCATATTCCAGAATTTCCATAGGAAGAAGTCTTATAGTCGCATCTTAGTCCTACATTCCGAATTTCATGCGAACCGCTTGAGAAATTGATTTGTTCCGGAAATTCCGTACCATAATGATCATATTCCAGAATTTCCATAGGAAGAAGTCTTATAGTCGCATCTTAGTTCTACATTCCGAATTTCATGCGAATCGCTTGAGAAATTGATTTGTTCCAGAAATTCCAGACCATAATAATCATATTCCAGAATTTCCATAAAAAGAAGTCTCTTAATCGCATCTTAGTACTACATTCCGAATTTCATGCGAATCGCTTGAGAAATTACTTTGTTCCAGAAATTCCAGACCATAATGATCATATTCCAGAATTTCCATAGAAAGAAGTCTTATAGTCGCATCTTAGTCCTACATTCCGAATTTCATGCGAATCGCTTGAGAAATTGATTTCTTCCAAAAATTCCAGACCATAATGATCATATTCCAGAATTTCCATAGGAAGAAGTCTAATAGTAGCATCTTAGTTCTACATTCCGAATTTCATGCGAATCGATTGAGAAATTGATTTGTTCCAGAAATTCCAGACCATAATGATCATATTCCAGAATTTCCATAGGAAGAAGTCTTATAGTCGCATCTTAGTCCTATATTCCGAATTTCATGCGAATCGCTTGAGAAATTGATTTGTTCCAGAAATTCCAGACCATAATGATCATATTCCAGAATTTCCATAGGAAGAAGTCTTATAGTCGCATCTTAGTTCTACATACCGAATTTCATGCGAATCGCTTGAGAAATTGATTTGTTCCAGAAATTCCAGAGCATAATGATCATATTCCAGAATTTCCATAGGAAGAAGTCTTATAGTCGCATCTTAGTCCTACATTCCGAATTTCATGAGAATCGCTTGAAAAATTACTTTGTTCCAGAAATTCCAGACAATAATGATCATATTTCAGAATTTTCATAGGAAGAAATCTTATAGTCGCATCTTAGTTCTACATTCCGAATTTCATGCGAATCGCTTGAGAAATTGATTTGTTCCAGAAATTCCAGACCATAATGATCATATTCCAGAATTTCCATAGGAAGAAGTCTTATAGTCGCATCTTAGTCCTACATTCCGAATTTCATGCGAATCGCTTGAAAAATTACTTTGTTCCAAAAATTCCAGACAATAATGATCATATTCCAGAATTTCCATAGGAAGAAATCTTATAGTCGCATCTTAGTTCTACATTCCGCATTTCATGCGAATCGCTTTAGAAATTACTTTGTTCCGTAAATTCCAGACCATAATGATCATATTCCAGAATTTCCATAGGAAGAAGTCTTATAGTCGCATCTTAGTCCTACATTCCGAATTTCATGCGAATCGCTTGAGAAATTGATTTCTTCCAAAAATTCCAGACCATAATGATCATATTCCAGAATTTCCATAGGAAGAAGTCTTATAGTCGCATCTTAGTCCTACATTCCGAATTTCATGCGAATCGCTTGAGAAATTGATTTCTTCCAAAAATTCCAGACCATAATGATCATATTCCAGAATTTCCATAGGAAGAAGTCTAATAGTAGCATCTTAGTTCTACATTCCGAATTTCATGCGAATCGATTGAGAAATTGATTTGTTCCAGAAATTCCAGACCATAATGATCATATTCCAGAATTTCCATAGGAAGAAGTCTTATAGTCGCATCTTAGTCCTATATTCCGAATTTCATGCGAATCGCTTGAGAAATTGATTTGTTCCAGAAATTCCAGACCATAATGATCATATTCCAGAATTTCCATAGGAAGAAGTCTTATAGTCGCATCTTAGTTCTACATACCGAATTTCATGCGAATCGCTTGAGAAATTGATTTGTTCCAGAAATTCCAGAGCATAATGATCATATTCCAGAATTTCCATAGGAAGAAGTCTTATAGTCGCATCTTAGTCCTACATTCCGAATTTCATGAGAATCGCTTGAAAAATTACTTTGTTCCAGAAATTCCAGACAATAATGATCATATTTCAGAATTTTCATAGGAAGAAATCTTATAGTCGCATCTTAGTTCTACATTCCGAATTTCATGCGAATCGCTTGAGAAATTGATTTGTTCCAGAAATTCCAGACCATAATGATCATATTCCAGAATTTCCATAGGAAGAAGTCTTATAGTCGCATCTTAGTCCTACATTCCGAATTTCATGCGAATCGCTTGAAAAATTACTTTGTTCCAAAAATTCCAGACAATAATGATCATATTCCAGAATTTCCATAGGAAGAAATCTTATAGTCGCATCTTAGTTCTACATTCCGCATTTCATGCGAATCGCTTTAGAAATTACTTTGTTCCGTAAATTCCAGACCATAATGATCATATTCCAGAATTTCCATAGGAAGAAGTCTTATAGTCGCATCTTAGTCCTACATTCCGAATTTCATGCGAATCGCTTGAGAAATTGATTTCTTCCAAAAATTCCAGACCATAATGATCATATTCCAGAATTTCCATAGGAAGAAGTCTTATAGTCGCATCTTAGTCCTACATTCCGAATTTCATGCGAACCGCTTGAGAAATTGATTTGTTCCAGAAATTCCGTACCATAATGATCATATTCCAGAATTTCCATAGGAAGAAGTCTTATAGTCGCATCTTAGTTCTACATTCCGAATTTCATGCGAATCGCTTCAGAAATTGATTTGTTCCAGAAATTCCAGACCATAATAATCATATTCCAGAATTTCCATAAAAAGAAGTCTCTTAATCGCATCTTAGTACTACATTCCGAATTTCATGCGAATCGCTTGAGAAATTACTTTGTTCCAGAAATTCCAGACCATAATGATCATATTCCAGAATTTCCATAGAAAGAAGTCTTATAGTCGCATCTTAGTCCTACATTCCGAATTTCATGCGAATCGCTTGAGAAATTGATTTCTTCCAAAAATTCCAGACCATAATGATCATATTCCAGAATTTCCATAGGAAGAAGTCTTATAGTCGCATCTTTGTACTACATTCCGAATTTCATGCGAATCGCTTGAGAAATTACTTTGTTCCAGAAATTCCAGACCATAATGATCATATTCCAGAATTTCTATAGGAAGAAGTCTAATAGTCGCATCTTAGTTCTACATTCCGAATTTCATGTTAATCGATTGAGAAATTGATTTGTTCCAGAAATTCCAGACCATAATGATCATATTCCAGAATTTCCATAGGAAGAAGTCTTATAGTCGCATCTTAGTCCTACATTCCGAATTTCATGCGAATCGCTTGAAAAATTACTTTGTTCCAGAAATTCCAGACAATAATGATCATATTCCAGAATTTCCATAGGAAGAAATCTTATAGTCGCATCTTAGTTCTACATTCCGCATTTCATGCGAATCGCTTGAGAAATTGATTTGTTCCAGAAATTCCAGACAATAAAGATCATATTCCAGAATTTCCATAGGAAGAAATCTTATAGTCGCATCTTAGTTCTACATTCCGAATTTCATGTTAATCGCTTGAGAAATTGATTTGTTCCAGAAATTCCAGACCATAATGATCATATTCCAGAATTTCCATAGGAAGAAGTCTTATAGTCGCATCTTAGTCCTACATTCCGAATTTCATGCGAATCGCTTGAAAAATTACTTTGTTCCAGAAATTCCAGACAATAATGATCATATTCCAGAATTTCCATAGGAAGAAATCTTATAGTCGCATCTTAGTTCTACATTCCGCATTTCATGCGAATCGCTTGAGAAATTGATTTGTTCCAGAAATTCCAGACCATAATGATCATATTCCAGAATTTCCATAGGAAGAAGTCTTATAGTCGCATCTTAGTCCTACATTCCGAATTTCATGCGAATCGCTTGAGAAATTGATTTCTTCCAAAAATTCCAGACCATAATGATCATATTCCAGAATTTCCATAGGAAGAAGTCTTATAGTCGCATCTTAGTCCTACATTCCGAATTTCATGCGAACCGCTTGAGAAATTGATTTGTTCCAGAAATTCCGTACCATAATGATCATATTCCAGAATTTCCATAGGAAGAAGTCTTATAGTCGCATCTTAGTTCTACATTCCGAATTTCATGCGAATCGCTTCAGAAATTGATTTGTTCCAGAAATTCCAGACCATAATAATCATATTCCAGAATTTCCATAAAAAGAAGTCTCTTAATCGCATCTTAGTACTACATTCCGAATTTCATGCGAATCGCTTGAGAAATTACTTTGTTCCAGAAATTCCAGACCATTATGATCATATTCCAGAATTTCCATAGAAAGAAGTCTTATAGTCGCATCTTAGTCCTACATTCCGAATTTCATGCGAATCGCTTGAGAAATTGATTTCTTCCAAAAATTCCAGACCATAATGATCATATTCCAGAATTTCCATAGGAAGAAGTCTAATAGTAGCATCTTAGTCCTACATTCCGAATTTCATGCGAATCGCTTGAGAAATTGATTTCTTCCAAAAATTCCAGACCATAATGATCATATTCCAGAATTTCCATAGGAAGAAGTCTTATAGTCGCATCTTAGTCCTACATTCCGAATTTCATGCGAACCGCTTGAGAAATTGATTTGTTCCAGAAATTCCGTACCATAATGATCATATTCCAGAATTTCCATAGGAAGAAGTCTTATAGTCGCATCTTAGTTCTACATTCCGAATTTCATGCGAATCGCTTCAGAAATTGATTTGTTCCAGAAATTCCAGACCATAATAATCATATTCCAGAATTTCCATAAAAAGAAGTCTCTTAATCGCATCTTAGTACTACATTCCGAATTTCATGCGAATCGCTTGAGAAATTACTTTGTTCCGTAAATTCCAGACCATAATGATCATATTCCAGAATTTCCATAAAAAGAAGTCTCTTAATCGCATCTTAGTACTACATTCCGAATTTCATGCGAATCGCTTGAGAAATTACTTTGTTCCAGAAATTCCAGACCATAATGATCATATTCCAGAATTTCCATAGGAAGAAGTCTTATAGTCGCATCTTAGTTCTACATTCAGAATTTCATGCGAATCGCTTGAGAAATTGATTTGTTCCAGAAATTCCAGACAATAAAGATCATATTCCAGAATTTCCATAGGAAGAAATCTTATAGTCGCATCTTAGTTCTACATTCCGAATTTCATGTTAATCGCTTGAGAAATTGATTTGTTCCAGAAATTCCAGACAATAATGATCATATTCCAGAATTTCCATAGGAAGAAGACTTATAGTCGCATCTTAGTTCAACATTCCGAATTTCATGCGAATCGCTTGACAAATTGATTTGTTCCAGAAATTCCAGACCATAATGATCATATTCCAGAATTTCCATAAAAATAAGTCTCTTAATCGCATCTTAGTACTACATTCCGAATTTCATGCGAATCGCTTGAGAAATTACTTTGTTCCAGAAATTCCAGATCATATTCCAGAATTTCCATAGGAAGAAGTCTTATAGTCGCATCTTAGTCCTACATTCCGAATTTCATGCGAATCGCTTGAGAAATTGATTTGTTCCAGAAATTCCAGACCATAATGATCATATTCCAGAATTTCCATAAAAAGAAGTCTCTTAATCGCATCTTAGTACTACATTCCGAATTTCATGCGAATCGCTTGAGAAATTACTTTGTTCCAGAAATTCCAGACCATAATGATCATATTCCAGAATTTCCATAGGAAGAAGTCTTATAGTCGCATCTTAGTCCTACATTCCGAATTTCATGCGAATCGCTTGAGAAATTGATTTGTTCCAAAAATTCCAGACCATAATGATCATATTCCAGAATTTCCATAGGAAGAAGTCTTATAGTCGCATCTTAGTCCTACATTCCGAATTTCATGCGAACCGCTTGAGAAATTGATTTGTTCCAGAAATTCCAGACCATAATGATCATATTCCAGAATTTCCATAGGAAGAAGTCTAATAGTCGCATCTTAGTTCTACATTCCGAATTTCATGCGAATCGCTTGAGAAATTGATTTGTTTCAAAAATTCCAGACCATAATGATCATATTCCAGAATTTCCATAGGAAGAAGTCTTATAGTCGCATCTTAGTCCTATATTCCGAATTTCATGCGAATCGCTTGAGAAATTGATTTGTTCCAGAAATTCCAGACCATAATGATCATATTCCAGAATTTCCATAGGAAGAAGTCTTATAGTCGCATCTTAGTTCTACATACCGAATTTCATGCGAATCGCTTGAGAAGTTGATTTGTTCCAGAAATTCCAGACCATAATGATCATATTCCAGAATTTCCATAGGAAGAAGTCTTATAGTCGCATCTTAGTCCTACATTCCGAATTTCATGAGAATCGCTTGAAAAATTACTTTGTTCCAGAAATTCCAGAGAATAATGATCATATTCCAGAATTTCCATAGGAAGAAATCTTATAGTCGCATCTTAGTTCTACATTCCGAATTTCATGCGAATCGCTTGAGAAATTGATTTGTTCCAGAAATTCCAGACCATAATTATCATATTCCAGAATTTCCATAGGAAGAAGTCTCTTAATCGCATCTTAGTACTACATTCCGAATTTCATGCGAATCGCTTGAGAAATTACTTTGTTCCAGAAATTCCAGACCATAATGATCATATTCCAGAATTTCCATAGGAAGAAGTCTTATAGTCACATCTTAGTCCTACATTCCTAATTTCATGTGAATCGCTTGAGAAATTGATTTGTTCCAAAAATTCCAGACCATAATGATCATATTCCAGAATTTCCATAGGAAGAAGTCTTATAGTCACATCTTAGTCCTACATTCCGAATTTCATGCAAATCGCTTGAGAAATTGATTTGTTCCAGAAATTTCAGACCATAATGATCATATTCCAGAATTTCTATAGGAAGAAGTCTAATAGTCGCATCTTAGTTCTACATTCCGAATTTCATGTTAATCGATTGAGAAATTGATTTGTTCCAGAAATTCCAGACCATAATGATCATATTCCAGAATTTCCATAGGAAGAAGTCTTATAGTCGCATCTTAGTCCTACATTCCGAATTTCATGCGAATCGCTTGAAAAATTACTTTGTTCCAGAAATTCCAGACAATAATGATCATATTCCAGAATTTCCATAGGAAGAAATCTTATAGTCGCATCTTAGTTCTACATTCCGCATTTCATGCGAATCGCTTGAGAAATTGATTTGTTCCAGAAATTCCAGACCATAATGATCATATTCCAGAATTTCCATAAAAAGAAGTCTCTTAATCGCATCTTAGTACTACATTCCAAATTTCATGCGAATCGCTTGAGAAATAACTTTGTTCCAGAAATTCCAGACCATAATGATCATATTCCAGAATTTCCATAGGAAGAAGTCTTATAGTCGCAGCTTAGTCCTACATTCCGAATTTCATGCGAATCGCTTGAAAAATTACTTTGTTCCAAAAATTCCAGACAATAATGATCATATTCCAAAATTTCCATAGGAAGAAATCTTATAGTCGCATCTTAGTTCTACATTCCGCATTTCATGCGAATCGCTTTAGAAATTACTTTGTTCCGTAAATTCCAGACCATAATGATCATATTCCAGAATTTCCATAGGAAGAAGTCTTATAGTCGCATCTTAGTTCTACATTCCGAATTTCATGCGAATCGCTTGAGAAATTGATTTGTTCCAGAAATTCCAGACCATAATGATCATATTCCAGAATTTCCATAAAAATAATCTCTTAATCGCATCTTAGTACTACATTCCGAATTTCATGCGAATCGCTTGAGAAATTACTTAGTTCCAGAAATTCCAGACCATAATGATCATATTCCAGAATTTCCATAGGAAGAAATCTTATAGTCGCATCTTAGTTCTACATTCCGAATTTCATGCGAATCGCTTGAAAAATTACTTTGTTCCAGAAATTCCAGACAATAATGATCATATTCCAGAATTTCCATAGGAAGAAATTTCCATAGGAAGAAGTCTTATAGTCGCATCTTAGTCCTACATTCCGAATTTCATGCGAATCGCTTGAGAAATTGATTTCTTCCAAAAATTCCAGACCATAATGATCATATTCCAGAATTTCCATAGGAAGAAGTCTTATAGTCGCATCTTAGTCCTACATTCCGAATTTCATGCGAACCGCTTGAGAAATTGATTTGTTCCAGAAATTCCAGACCATAATGATCATATTCCAGAATTTCCATAGGAAGAAGTCTTATAGTCGCATCTTAGTCCTACATTCCGAATTTCATGCGAATCGCTTGAAAAATTACTTGTTCCAGAAATTCCAGACAATAATGATCATATTCCAGAATTTCCATAGGAAGAAATCTTATAGTCGCGTCTTAGTTCTACATTCCGCATTTCATGCGAATCGCTTGAGAAATTGATTTGTTCCAGAAATTCCAGACCATAATGATCATATTCCAGAATTTCCATAAAAAGAAGTCTCTTAATCGCATCTTAGTACTACATTCCAAATTTCATGCGAATCGCTTGAGAAATAACTTTGTTCCAGAAATTCCAGACCATAATGATCATATTCCAGAATTTCCATAGGAAGGAATCTTATAGTCGCAGCTTAGTCCTACATTCCGAATTTCATGCGAATCGCTTGAAAAATTACTTTGTTCCAAAAATTCCAGACAATAATGATCATATTCCAAAATTTCCATAGGAAGAAATCTTATAGTCGCATCTTAGTTCTACATTCCGCATTTCATGCGAATCGCTTTAGAAATTACTTTGTTCCGTAAATTCCAGACCATAATGATCATATTCCAGAATTTCCATAGGAAGAAGTCTTATAGTCGCATCTTAGTCCTACATTCCGAATTTCATGCGAATCGCTTGAGAAATTGATTTCTTCCAAAAATTCCAGACCATAATGATCATATTCCAGAATTTCCATAGGAAGAAGTCTTATAGTCGCATCTTTGTACTACATTCCGAATTTCATGCGAATCGCTTGAGAAATTACTTTGTTCCAGAAATTCCAGACCATAATGATCATATTCCAGAATTTCCATAGGAAGAAGTCTTATAGTCGTATCTTAGTCCTACATTCCGAATTTCATGCGAATCGCTTGAGAAATTGATTTCTTCCAAAAATTCCAGACCATAATGATCATATTCCAGAATTTCCATAGGAAGAAGTCTAATAGTAGCATCTTAGTTCTACATTCCGAATTTCATGCGAATCGATTGAGAAATTGATTTGTTCCAGAAATTCCAGACCATAATGATCATATTCCAGAATTTCCATAGGAAGAAGTCTTATAGTCGCATCTTAGTCCTATATTCCGAATTTCATGCGAATCGCTTGAGAAATTGATTTGTTCCAGAAATTCCAGACCATAATGATCATATTCCAGAATTTCCATAGGAAGAAGTCTTATAGTCGCATCTTAGTTCTACATACCGAATTTCATGCGAATCGCTTGAGAAATTGATTTGTTCCAGAAATTCCAGACCATAATGATCATATTCCAGAATTTCCATAGGAAGAAGTCTTATAGTCGCATCTTAGTCCTACATTCCGAATTTCATGAGAATCGCTTGAAAAATTACTTTGTTCCAGAAATTCCAGACAATAATGATCATATTTCAGAATTTTCATAGGAAGAAATCTTATAGTCGCATCTTAGTTCTACATTCCGAATTTCATGCGAATCGCTTGAGAAATTGATTTGTTCCAGAAATTCCAGACCATAATGATCATATTCCAGAATTTCCATAGGAAGAAGTCTTATAGTCGCATCTTAGTCCTACATTCCGAATTTCATGCGAATCGCTTGAAAAATTACTTTGTTCCAAAAATTCCAGACAATAATGATCATATTCCAGAATTTCCATAGGAAGAAATCTTATAGTCGCATCTTAGTTCTACATTCCGCATTTCATGCGAATCGCTTTAGAAATTACTTTGTTCCGTAAATTCCAGACCATAACGATCATATTCCAGAATTTCCATAGGAAGAAGTCTTATAGTCGCATCTTAGTCCTACAATCCGAATTTCATGCGAATCGCTTGAGAAATTGATTTCTTCCAAAAATTCCAGACCATAATGATCATATTCCAGAATTTCCATAGGAAGAAGTCTTATAGTCGCATCTTAGTCCTACATTCCGAATTTCATGCGAACCGCTTGAGAAATTGATTTGTTCCAGAAATTCCGTACCATAATGATCATATTCCAGAATTTCCATAGGAAGAAGTCTTATAGTCGCATCTTAGTTCTACATTCCGAATTTCATGCGAATCGCTTGAGAAATTGATTTGTTCCAGAAATTCCAGACCATAATAATCATATTCCAGAATTTCCATAAAAAGAAGTCTCTTAATCGCATCTTAGTACTACATTCCGAATTTCATGCGAATCGCTTGAGAAATTACTTTGTTCCAGAAATTCCAGACCATAATGATCATATTCCAGAATTTCCATAGAAAGAAGTCTTATAGTCGCATCTTAGTCCTACATTCCGAATTTCATGCGAATCGCTTGAGAAATTGATTTCTTCCAAAAATTCCAGACCATAATGATCATATTCCAGAATTTCCATAGGAAGAAGTCTAATAGTAGCATCTTAGTTCTACATTCCGAATTTCATGCGAATCGATTGAGAAATTGATTTGTTCCAGAAATTCCAGACCATAATGATCATATTCCAGAATTTCCATAGGAAGAAGTCTTATAGTCGCATCTTAGTCCTATATTCCGAATTTCATGCGAATCGCTTGAGAAATTGATTTGTTCCAGAAATTCCAGACCATAATGATCATATTCCAGAATTTCCATAGGAAGAAGTCTTATAGTCGCATCTTAGTTCTACATACCGAATTTCATGCGAATCGCTTGAGAAATTGATTTGTTCCAGAAATTCCAGAGCATAATGATCATATTCCAGAATTTCCATAGGAAGAAGTCTTATAGTCGCATCTTAGTCCTACATTCCGAATTTCATGAGAATCGCTTGAAAAATTACTTTGTTCCAGAAATTCCAGACAATAATGATCATATTTCAGAATTTTCATAGGAAGAAATCTTATAGTCGCATCTTAGTTCTACATTCCGAATTTCATGCGAATCGCTTGAGAAATTGATTTGTTCCAGAAATTCCAGACCATAATGATCATATTCCAGAATTTCCATAGGAAGAAGTCTTATAGTCGCATCTTAGTCCTACATTCCGAATTTCATGCGAATCGCTTGAAAAATTACTTTGTTCCAAAAATTCCAGACAATAATGATCATATTCCAGAATTTCCATAGGAAGAAATCTTATAGTCGCATCTTAGTTCTACATTCCGCATTTCATGCGAATCGCTTTAGAAATTACTTTGTTCCGTAAATTCCAGACCATAATGATCATATTCCAGAATTTCCATAGGAAGAAGTCTTATAGTCGCATCTTAGTCCTACATTCCGAATTTCATGCGAATCGCTTGAGAAATTGATTTCTTCCAAAAATTCCAGACCATAATGATCATATTCCAGAATTTCCATAGGAAGAAGTCTTATAGTCGCATCTTAGTCCTACATTCCGAATTTCATGCGAACCGCTTGAGAAATTGATTTGTTCCAGAAATTCCGTACCATAATGATCATATTCCAGAATTTCCATAGGAAGAAGTCTTATAGTCGCATCTTAGTTCTACATTCCGAATTTCATGCGAATCGCTTCAGAAATTGATTTGTTCCAGAAATTCCAGACCATAATAATCATATTCCAGAATTTCCATAAAAAGAAGTCTCTTAATCGCATCTTAGTACTACATTCCGAATTTCATGCGAATCGCTTGAGAAATTACTTTGTTCCAGAAATTCCAGACCATAATGATCATATTCCAGAATTTCCATAGAAAGAAGTCTTATAGTCGCATCTTAGTCCTACATTCCGAATTTCATGCGAATCGCTTGAGAAATTGATTTCTTCCAAAAATTCCAGACCATAATGATCATATTCCAGAATTTCCATAGGAAGAAGTCTTATAGTCGCATCTTTGTACTACATTCCGAATTTCATGCGAATCGCTTTAGAAATTACTTTGTTCCAGAAATTCCAGACCATAATGATCATATTCCAGAATTTCCATAGGAAGAAGTCTTATAGTCGCATCTTAGTCCTACATTCCGAATTTCATGCGAATCGCTTGAGAAATTGATTTCTTCCAAAAATTCCAGACCATAATGATCATATTCCAGAATTTCCATAGGAAGAAGTCTAATAGTAGCATCTTAGTTCTACATTCCGAATTTCATGCGAATCGATTGAGAAATTGATTTGTTCCAGAAATTCCAGACCATAATGATCATATTCCAGAATTTCCATAGGAAGAAGTCTTATAGTCGCATCTTAGTCCTATATTCCGAATTTCATGCGAATCGCTTGAGAAATTGATTTGTTCCAGAAATTTCAGACCATAATGATCATATTCCAGAATTTTGATAGGAAGAAGTCTTATAGTCGCATCTTAGTTCTACATACCGAATTTCATGCGAATCGCTTGAGAAATTGATTTGTTCCAGAAATTCCAGACCATAATGATCATATTCCAGAATTTCCATAGGAAGAAGTCTTATAGTCGCATCTTAGTCCTACATTCCGAATTTCATGAGAATCGCTTGAAAAATTACTTTGTTCCAGAAATTCCAGACAATAATGATCATATTTCAGAATTTCCATAGGAAGAAATCTTATAGTCGCATCTTAGTTCTACATTCCGAATTTCATGCGAATCGCTTGAGAAATTGATTTGTTCCAGAAATTCCAGACCATAATGATCATATTCCAGAATTTCCATAGGAAGAAGTCTTATAGTCGCATCTTAGTCCTACATTCCGAATTTCATGCGAATCGCTTGAAAAATTACTTTGTTCCAGAAATTCCAGACAATAATGATCATATTCCAGAATTTCCATAGGAAGAAGTCTAATAGTCGCATCTTAGTTCTACATTCCGAATTTCATGCGAATCGCTTGAGAAATTGATTTGTTCCAGAAATTCCAGACCATAATGATCATATTCCAGAATTTCCATAGGAAGAAGTCTTATAGTCGCATCTTAGTTCTACATTCCGAATTTCATGCGAATCGCTTGAGAAATTGATTTGTTCCAGAAATTCCAGACCATAATGATCATATTCCAGAATTTCCATAAAAATAATCTCTTAATCGCATCTTAGTACTACATTCCGAATTTCATGCGAATCGCTTGAGAAATTACTTTGTTCCAGAAATTCCAGACCATAATGATCATATTCCAGAATTTCCATAAGAAGAAGTCTTATAGTCGCATCTTAGTCCTACATTCCGAATTTCATGCGAATCGCTTGAAAAATTACTTTGTTCCAGAAATTCCAGACAATAATGATCATATTCCAGAATTTCCATAGGAAGAAATCTTATAGTCGCATCTTAGTTCTATATTCCGAATTTCATGTTAATCGCTTGAGAAATTGATTTGTTCCAGAAATTCCAGACCATAATGATCATATTCCAGAATTTCCATAGGAAGAAGTCTAATAGTCGCATCATAGTTCTACATTCCGAATTTCATGCGAATCGCTTGAGAAATTGATTTGTTCCAGAAATTCCAGACCATAATGATCATATTCCAGAATTTCCATAGGAAGAAGTCTAATAGTCGCATTTTAGTTCTACATTCCGAATTTCATGCGAATCGCTTGAGAAATTGATTTGTTCCAGAAATTCCAGACCATAATGATCATATTCCAGAATTTCCATAAAAAGAAGTCTCTTAATCGCATCTTAGTACTACATTCCGAATTTCATGCGAATCGCTTGAGAAATTACTTTGTTCCAGAAATTCCAGACCATAATGATCATATTCCAGAATTTCCATAGGAAGAAGTCTTATAGTCGCATCTTAGTTCTACATTCAGAATTTCATGCGAATCGCTTGAGAAATTGATTTGTTCCAGAAATTCCAGACAATAATGATCATATTCCAGAATTTCCATAGGAAGAAATCTTATAGTCGCATCTTAGTTCTACATTCCGAATTTCATGTTAATCGCTTGAGAAATTGATTTGTTCCAGAAATTCCAGACCATAATGATCATATTCCAGAATTTCCATAGGAAGAAGACTTATAGTCGCATCTTAGTTCAACATTCCGAATTTCATGCGAATCGCTTGACAAATTGATTTGTTCCAGAAATTCCAGACCATAATGATCATATTCCAGAATTTCCATAAAAAGAAGTCTCTTAATCGCATCTTAGTACTACATTCCGAACTTCATGCGAATCGCTTGAGAAATTACTTTGTTCCAGAAATTCCAGACCATAATGATCATATTCCAGAATTTCCATAGGAAGAAGTCTTATAGTCGCATCTTAGTCCTACATTCCGAATTTCATGCGAATCGCTTGAGAAATTGATTTGTTCCAAAAATTCCAGACCATAATGATCATATTCCAGAATTTCCATAGGAAGAAGTCTTATAGTCGCATCTTAGTCCTCCATTCCGAATTTCATGCGAACCGCTTGAGAAATTGATTTGTTCTAGAAATTCGAGACCATAATGATCATATTCCAGAATTTCCATAGGAAGAAGTCTAATAGTCGCATCTTAGTTCTACATTCCGAATTTCATGCGAATCGCTTGAGAAATTGATTTGTTTCAGAAATTCCAGACCATAATGATCATATTCCAGAATTTCCATAGGAAGAAGTCTTATAGTCGCATCTTAGTCCTATATTCCGAATTTCATGCGAATCGCTTGAGAAATTGATTTGTTCTAGAAATTCCAGACCATAATGATCATATTCCAGAATTTCCATAGGAAGAAGTCTTATAGTCGCATCTTAGTTCTACATACTGAATTTCATGCGAATCGCTTGAGAAATTGATTTGTTCCAGAAATTCCAGACCATAATGATCATATTCCAGAATTTCCATAGGAAGAAGTCTTATAGTCGCATCTTAGTCCTACATTCCGAATTTCATGAGAATCGCTTGAAAAATTACTTTGTTCCAGAAATTCCAGACAATAATGATCATATTCCAGAATTTCCATAGGAAGAAATCTTATAGTCGCATCTTAGTTCTACATTCCGAATTTCATGCGAATCGCTTGAGAAATTGATTTGTTCCAGAAATTCCAGACCATAATGATCATATTCCAGAATTTCCATAAAAAGAAGTCTCTTCATCGCATCTTAGTACTACATTCCGTATTTCATGCGAATCCCTTGAGAAATTGCTTTGTTCCAGAAATTCCAGACCATAATTATCATATTCCAGAATTTCCATAGGAAGAAGTCTTATAGTCGCGTCTTAGTCCTACATTCCGAATTTCATGCGAATCGCTTGAGAAATTGATTTGTTCCAAAAATTCCAGACCATAATGATCATATTCCAGAATTTTCATAGGAAGAAGTCTAATAGTCGCATCTTAGTTCTACATTCCGAATTTCATGCGAATCGCTTGAGAAATTGATTTGTTCCAGAAATTCCAGACCATAATGATCATATTCCAGAATTTCCATAAAAAGAAGTCTCTTAATCGCATATTCCAGAATTTCCATAGGAAGAAATCTTATAGTCGCATCTTAGTTCTACATTCCGAATTTCATGTTAATCTCTTGAGAAATAGATTTGTTCCAGAAATTCCAGACCATAATGATCATATTCCAGAATTTCCATAGAAAGAAGTATAATAGTCGCATCTTAGTTCTACATTCCGAATTTCATGTTATTCGCTTGAGAAATTGATTTGTTCCAGAAATTCCAGACCATAATGATCATATTCCAGAATTTCCATAGGAAGAAGTCTCTTAATCGCATCTTAGTACTACATTCCGAATTTCATGCGAATCGCTTGAGAAATTACCTTGTTCCAGAAATTCCAGACCATAATGATCATATTCCAGAATTTCCATAGGAAGAAGTCTTATAGTCGCATCTTAGTCCTACATTCCGAATTTCATGCGAATCGCTTGGGAAATGGCTTAGTTCCCAAAGTACTGACATTTAAAGGTGGCTCACTTAAAAGTGTGACGCTTAACAGTGTCTCACTTCTGTTGATCACAACAGTGGGTCATTTAACAGTGTCTCACTTCTGTTGATCACAATATTCGGACATAACAGTGTCTTTCTTAACAGTGATCACAACATTCGGACATAACAGTGTCTCACTTAACATTTGACTTTTTGAACAAGCACCCCATTATACCTTGTAGTGAGACGTTGTCACGTCAAAACGGCAACTTCCATTTTTATGTTGTATTGGCTTCTTTAACAATGCACAATTAGGTTTTAGAGAAAAATTAAATACCGAAGATGACTTACTTAGCTTTTTAGATAAACTGTACGATGGTTTGAATCATAATAAAAAAGTTAGTAGACTCTTTATAGATATTACCAAAGCATTTGATACGGTAAATCATGAAATTTTACTCGAGAAACTATGGAATATTGGTATAAGCTGTAGTTTTCGATTGGTTTAAATCATATTTATGTCTTAGAACTCAATCAGCAAAAGTGATTCTTTTGTTCTTGGGCCAATTCTTTTTTTAAATTCTCTATATTAACTTCGCGTGCACGTGGCTGGCTGGCTGGCTGGCTGGTCAGATTAGATCAATTTTTAGCCCACTTCCCATGGCCCGATTTTATTGAAATTTGGCACACATGTGTATTTCCGGAGACAACACTTTCTATTAAATTTTGAAGCCCCTCGGGCTGCGCGGTCGGGGGGCTCCCCTACAAATATTTTACAAAATTTACCCGATTTTCTTTAAATTTTGTACACATGTGTGTCTTCGATGGAAAACACTTTTTGTAAAAATTTGGAGCGATCGGCCCCTTGGGGACCCCAATATACAATTTTTAAATATCGCTATATCGCATCAGATCACGGCAAAGTCTGAGCTCTGTGCTTTGTGAGCAGCGCTGTTCGCTGCCGCTGCGTCATTTCATGGATGATTTTGCCACAAGACGAGCACGCAGTGTGTGTGTGTGTGTGTGTGTATCTCCGATTAGAGAATTTTAATTTTTATGGGTTGTTTTTTTAGTATATGTAAATTCCCTGTTTGATACTAAACTTCGAGGTAGTCCCATGGCCTTTGCCGATGACACTGAATATATTTATTGTGCTAATAATTGGCCGGATATTAGAGATAATATACAAAGTCATATTGCTCAGCTTAGAAGGTGGTTTAATCTGCACTGTATGATTCTGAGTTCTAAAACACGATTAATGACGTTTTAACCGAAATGTAAAGGAGATAATAGCTTGGATTTTTATATTTCTAGCCATTCTCTAAATTGTGTAGTGGACAAGTGTAACAGTAGTTGCTTCGTAATTGAAAAAGTTTCGAATTTTAAGTATTTGGGTGTTATATTAGACAGTAAACTGAAATTTTCAGACCACATAAACGGCATAATACAAAAAACGCGTTTTGCTCTTCGCGGCGGCTAATATGTCCGTCTAAAATATATTTCTTTTTCTTAGTTCAACTCCAAAATTAAATATGCACTATCTGCTTGGGCGGTATATATTATAATAATCTGAAACCTATCATATTATTACAAAAATATGCGATTCGTATATTTGAATATTTGTTATGCGAGAAGCGATTGTTTTATTGAGATCTATTGTACCTTATAATTTACGTACTAACAATCGTTGTGAAATCGTGTTTACCCGTAAAGAATATTTTCGCAGATCTTATCGAGTAATGGCCCCCTACTTATATAATTTACTTCCTGAGTATGTGAAGTTATCTAATTGAATTATACAGTTTTCAAAAAGCTTGAAGTTATGGCTTTTCAATTTTGAACACATTAATAATATAGAACATTTTTTCTAAATAATTTAAGCGGTTGCTTCTGCGTATATTTACTGAATTTTTAACTTAGTATTTATTAAATTATTAGTACTATTTATTCTGCGTTAAGATTTATCTGATTTCCTCGTTCTTAAACTCATCTTTAAATTTTGAGTTTTATTTTTTAAATTTAGAATATCTTGATTTGTATATTGAAATGTTAAACTTTAAGCTTATTAAGTAATAATACATGTTATTTTTATCTTAAATTTTTTAAAAATATTTAATTTTTTTTTTGTTTATGTAAGCTTTTATAAGATAACATGTACTGTTGATATAAATAATCGCTTAATATTTTGCTTGATGTACATTAATATCCTGTGCACCTCACGCTCTTTTTTGAAGTTACTTTAACCAATTAACAAATGTCGGTGCAGTTAAAACAAGTTATATTAACTTCTGACTGTTCTTATTATTTAATATCATGAATCTTCTTATTCATCATTGTAATTATAAAAGTTTTATGATATAAATAAATAAATCTTAATATTTATAAAATCTAAAAAAAATCTAATACGTCTACTTACGTTAAAATAACGTCAATTTTACTCGCGTCACGTCAAATTTAGTATCACTTCTAGTGATATTTAACTTTTCATACGATAAAAAATACGATAAAAGCGGCACAGGTCAAAAACTCATCAAGCATGAGAGTGTATTAGTTAATTCTTTTTGACGTTGTATATACACACAAAAAGCATAACTCTTCAATCATTGATTTTTATGTAAATGTTGAGATGAAAGCACGGCGGTTTATTGCGAGATTTCAATTTAAATCAGTGTCTATTCATTTTCCTCGCTGAGTTCTGAGCCACTCCTCTCCAATGCCGAAATACGTTTTAACTCCCTTCTGTACTTGGTTCGCATGATATTAATTTTTTGACAAAATTCCTTTTTTGTTGATATTTTTAAGGAGCGTTTCGTTCTAGTCATTTTCATTGGTATTCCTTTTCTTTTACGTTTCTCAACGCTGGTAAAGAACGATAAACTTCTAAAAATTCAAAAATAAATTTTTTGTCCTCCATCCTACACAACAATTTCCGCTATATGCTTCCTATGTCTCATTGTTATGCCTTATTTTTGTTAAACAACGTGTGTGTTGCCGTATCAACATAAGCCCAAAAGCCGGAGGCTTTTCTAGGGCGTCAGAATACCGAATTGGTTTGATGACTTTAAAAATGAAAACTCAATGTTTTTAGTTCAAAGTAAGACGTGAAAGTAATTTTATTCAGTAAATTTTCTTGTATTTTTTTACAAAAATAATTGATTGATTTTCGACCATACATCGACCATGGAATGCTTATATGAATATATGACCGACCGCGTCAAGTTGGAAATTTTTTGGGTTCGCTCGCCTGTGCTGCTGCGTTGACATTTTTATTTTCACAAGCGAACGACCTCATTATTTCATTAGAATTTCAATGCGCCGCATGCATGGAAAGGGTAATTAACGTTCTAAGTGGTCAGCGCTCGTTTGCACATGATGCTTAGATTGCATATTTATTGTCATAGGCGAACGACCGTTGGTCATAAATTATGCTATTGGAAATATTTTCTGTATTGCTTTGGCTAATCCAGCTTGGCTTACAACAACAATCGCATGAGCATAAAGCTGAAAATAAATCCAAAAAGTTTTTAGGATTTAAAACTAAAGCCATTTTATAGTTATAGCGCTCACCGTAAGGCGGTGATAAAGCGACATGAAGCCGAAGTAAATAAAAAATGTTCAGGATTAAGGAAACTAAAGCCATTTTATAGTACTGGTGCTCACCGTAAGGCGGTAAAGCCAAAAGCTGTTGCTTTGTAAAGCCAAGCCGGCTTTGCCGGCTTAAGAGAATATGGCGTCATGCGATATTTATCGCACCAAACGATAATAGTCGCTTCAATCGTATCAGATTATTCCGATATTCAGAGTACCAAAATGTAATTATCACATCATGTGATAGTTCGTGGCGTCAAATTTGGTAATAAACGCGCATCATAATGACTATGTGCTGTGTGCAGAGCTGCTGTATGTGTTATGTTTTGCACAGCCGCGATATCTATCACATGGTGTGATAATTACATTTTGGTACTCTGTTAGTCGATTCAGTAGGACAGTAACTATCACTTGACGCCATATTCTCTTAAGCGGTATATACACAAGTCAAAAATTCATCAAGCATGTTAAAGTGTATAAGTGAAAATGAGACACGTATACGTTGTGTGTCTGCTTGAAGCAAAATCAAAATGTTTTGATTTTTGTTCAATCGGGTATCCAGCATTGACATAGGGTATATTGGTGATTGCCTGCTTGATCAAGCATATGCTCATTTTCGTGTCGATAGCGATGTGAGGGATCGCACCAGCGACCACATAAACAAAATATCTATAAAACACAACGAATTTTGACCCTACTTCGACTCTGCCCACAAAGTAGAATATAAAAATCAATATGCCATTCTTTAATAGCACACTCGGTGCATGAGAACAAAAGTAAACAATATTTCCAATAGCATAATTTATGACATGACCAACGGTCGTTCGCCTATGACAATTAATATGCAACCTAAGAATCATGGGCAAACGAGCGCTGACCACTTAGAACGTTAATTACCCTTTCCATGCATTGAGATATGAGTAAGCGGCGCATGGAAATTCTAATGAAATAATGAGGTCGTTCGCTTGTGAAAATAAAAATGTTATTTATATAGATTAAACTAAAAACAAAAACAATTTTCTTACGTTATTTTTCAATTACAGGTCATAGTTGAAAAGGCTCCTAAAGCGCGTATTGGTGATTTAGACAAAAAAAAGTATTTGGTTCCTTCTGATTTAACTGTTGGACAGTTTTACTTTTTAATTCGCAAAAGAATACATTTACGCCCTGAAGATGCTTTATTTTTCTTTGTCAATAACGTAATTCCACCAACATCAGCTACAATGGGTTCTCTATATCAGGTTTGATTTCAAATTTACGTTTAACTTGATTTTATTGTTATTGCTTTGTTTTAATAGGAACATCACGAAGAAGACTATTTCTTGTATATCGCCTACTCTGATGAAAATGTCTATGGCCAAATCTAGGAAATAGATCTAAACGGCAATGTGGTCTAAAAACACGTTAATATATATTATATATTCACATTTTTACTATTTACGAAATTTAAATTCTTTATATATATATATATGTATATATATATATAATATATATATATATATATTAATATATATATAATATATATATATATATATTAATATATATATAATATATATATATATATATATTAATATATAATATATATATATTAATGTATAATATATATATATTAATGTATAATATATATATATTAATGTATAATATATATATATTAATGTATAATATATATATATTAATGTATAATATATATATATTAATGTATAATATATATATATTAATGTATAATATATATATATTAATGTATAATATATATATTAATGTATAATATATATATATATTAATGTATAATATATATATATTAATGTATAATATATATATATTAATGTATAATATATATATATTAATGTATAATATATATATATTAATGTATAATATATATATATTAATGTATAATATATATATATAATATATAATATATATATATATATATATATATATATTATATATATATATATATATATATATAAATTTAATCAATTTAATTTAGTCTTGTCCGGTATGTTAATAAAATTATGTTCTCATACGAATATATTAAAGTAATCCGAATATTATGAACAAAAATTGCATATCAAAAATTTTTAATTGCATAATAACAAATTTTGTCTCTAGGTAACAATAACTCGTATTTTAATAAATTCGACGAAAGTCAAAACTAATGTGACGTACAAAATTCATAAATTCTTAGGGTAGAATTTTTTGCATACAAAACCTACGCTATGACTTTGTCAAAATTACACATTTTTGGAACTAACACTACGCATTGCAAGATACTCACACTGACCGACCAATAGCGCTGCAGCAAGGAAACAATCGCCCCACTAAAACGTGCAGAAAAGAGAGCAAATGAGACGGTAGGTCTCGGATAATTTGAGCATGTAAGAAGGAACCTGCTTGGAATTTAACTACTGATCGCGAACAGTACCAAAATAATAAATAAGTGAGAAAGGGCAACAACAAACCCAACGTAAAACATATAGATCAGTACCGAATGCCTTGATAATCGTCAGCCAAGAGCCAAATACAAAATGCCGGTCGCACTCCAACTATTATCTCGTTTCCATGGTGTGTTAACCTGGGTTGAACCTAGGTCAGCTCTCATGGAAACAGGTTTGAGTTGTGTTTTCGTTAAACTCAGTTTTAACTCAAAGGAAAATACATGGTCTGAGTAGAGTTGAATTCCTTTTTTTTTTGTAATTATGTTGTAAAAAATTTAACTCAGTTTAAAACTGATTAATGGAAACGCGTGACGTCATTTTGCATTTGACGAAAATATATGTTACCCCAACCACACTCTAGTCTCTTATGCGCCGTCGTGTGCGGATGTGCTGCGCATTCCCACTAGCTCAAAACAAAAATGTTTAACAACAACAAAAAACAAATAATTGCTCAAGCAATTAAAAACCCGGTTTGCGTGTTCTTATTTCTGTTAGTGCAAAATGCAGTGTGTGGTGTCCGTGCATTCCGTTTCAAACAGCGGAAGTGAAGAACTTGGTAAAACATATCTGTCGTATGTTTTGCATGCGGCAGTTTGATGATTTTATTCTTTAGCAAATGAATAACGGATTGTTGTGAGTGTTATGATTTGATTCATTTTGTCGCAAAGATATAAAGAGTCCATCAGACGATGAACTTGTGTGCCGTAACATGTTGTGCTCGCGGGACATTTGATCGTGTGAGGGGCTGTTCGCGACTTTCGCGAACATGATCGCTGGATTTCAAAATATTTTGATTTTTTCTCGTTGTTCGCGAACATGTTCGTCGTCTGAGCACATGTTGTCACACCGCCATTCAATTTTTCATTCTAAAAAAAATTTAATAGTGCTCAGTTCAATCATAAGATTGCGGACAAAAAAATTTATTGTGAAAATTTTTTGTGTATATATATATTGGAAAGTTTTGGAAGTTTTTTGATAAACATAAAACGAGGTTGGGTCCTGGATGCGTGTTGCGGAAAGTAATGAATTCCTAGTAGGGGTAACCATATACCCCCATCGACATTTAGTTATATCCGTCATTATTTTGGGCGATGTTTATCAACCGACAGAAATATGTTAATACTTTACTGCTGGTTGCCATGGTGTTGTTTACCTACCGACGTTAGCTACGCCAACATGATCGCCATGTGAGTCAAAGCCAGAACAACATGTTCGCGGCGAACAAGTTCATCGTCTGATGAGCCCTTAAAACTGGCGACATATCATGTTCGGTTTTTTATTCTGTGTTTGTTTTTGTAGTTATGTGTTATTTAAGGGCGGATCGGATCTCCTCAACATTCGTGGACTGAGAACGAATTTTTTCGCAGTGTACGCCCATGTATACGTCTTCAGTCTTGCAATTCTGGAACTAAGTGAAACTAAGATATTAGAGAATTCCGATAATTCTGAATTAAATTTAACTGGGTATAACTTAGTACCCTTATTCTCGTAGTCGCGATTTATGTCCCTAGTGATGTAGCCTTTCAACTTCTACCTCAATTCAGCCAGTGTTCCAATCCGGAATTTAATTTCATATTGCTGAAAGTGAAGCTACAAAAGCGAAACTTACACTACTGTTTTATTTATTAAAGCCCCAACTTAGACAGTAATTCAACTCATAACGAGTTTGAAGCACTGAATCGATTTCAAGGATTGTCCCAAAATATTATAACCACAACACTGAAATCCTTCTTGCTTCTGATTTAACTGATGGACAGTTTTAGTTTTCAATTCGCAAAGAATACATTTACGCCCTGAAGATGCTTTATTTTTCTTTGTCAATAACATAATTCCACCAACATCAGCTACAATGGGTTCTCTATATCAGGTTTGATTTCAAATTTACGTTTAACTTGATTTTATTGTTATTGCTTTGTTTTAATAGGAACATCACGAATAAGACTATTTCTTGTATATCGCCTACTTTGATGATAATAGCCAAATAGTCAGCAGTGTCATTTACAGCCTCACAACGACTTATTCTGAAGAAAACTGTCGTCGATCTGCAGTCGAGATAGAAATTGTTTGCTCTTTTCCGGTACAAAAGCATCCAGCGCTTTAAAAAAAAAAAATTTAAAACAAACAAAAAACTAATTTAGCTTACCAAACCACTTTTGGTCAAGTTCTTCCTTCGATGGGAAAGCCTTTGCCAAAATTTGAGCTTTTATCCCTGTTTAAGTTGGCAATCATTTTCATCTTAGTTTGGTTATCAACTTTATCATCAAAAAGTGATACAATGACTTGACTGTCTGTGATGGCTAAACTTGCTTATAGAAGCTTTAGAAATTGATTCGTCAACTTTTTCGTACTCTTTTAACGCCTTCAAGAAGCATAAATCTTGGTTAGGTGCTTTAGTCGCCACTGTGCATTCGAGCCAAGGTTTAACATACAATGCGACGATAAATAAGCAAACATCTTGTAGGGCTTATTTGTCCTTCGAAATCATTCTGAATACATATTTTTAAAGAAAATATCGCTCTCGCCATCCATCGTGCCTGATGCGTAGCTCCGGGGGCCTGAGTTTTGATTTCTTCCCTGTATCTCCTCCCAAAAAACAATAGTTCAACCATTTCGCGGTATTCGTCTCTTATAAAACCTTGGTCCAGTTCTGCCTTGTAAAATATTAACAAAGATGTAATGTTTGTTTCGGCAACATGTTCTTTTACGAAATTAATGTCACTGGAATCGATTTTTTTCCAATTGTCTCAGAACTTTTTGAAGATCGGAATATCTGGGCTTCTAGTAATTTGCTTTATCTTGGTTTCGAAGACACTTTTTAGGACCAACATAAACATGATGACGACAAGCGAAAAGGAACAATTCTATTTCTAAAGTCTGCTCCAAAACATCGTAAGCTCCATTGGAACGATCAGCATTCGAGGCTGTTGTGTCGCGGCACATTATTTGTACTTTATTATGAAGGTTCCAGTCAAAGAAATCAGTTGAGGCGGCTTTAGCTATATGTTTTTTTTGACACTGCAAGAAGCTGTTCTCTATCGTCAAATGAAACAATAATTGGCAAACGTTCTTCTTTTGAACTTCGTAAATCCAATCCGGGTAATAATTTTTCATCCCAATGGACTATGACTACGTCAGGTACATTGTTCACAAAGTCAGTTTTTATTGCTTCTGCCCCGGATTGTATCGTTAATGTACGAATTCGCTGAATGGAGGATTTGTTAATAGGGAAATCATCTCTGCTCAGACCAAGCGCTTCTACGATCGCAGGAATGATGTAAATGGAGCCTCTTATGCTTAACTGGCATCGATCTAAAGCTACGACAAGTTTAGGTGTTATGAGATTCTTTCTACCTCTTTTTGAACTTTTTTCGGGGCATGGAACGTCTGGCAAGCTGAGTTTAAAATCTGTTCTTCGTCCGAATCTTCTGGACATTCCAAGTTAGTAGTGGAAGTAGGTGCAATAGCCAATACCTCTCTCTGCCTTACATTCCTTTTCTCTTCTTCCAATCGACTTTGCCTAGCTCTTTTTTCTTTCTCTCCCAATTTTTTGTCTATACCACCTAAGCGTCCCGGTCGACCTGGCTCTCTCTTTCTTTAAAAATACTTTGTCTTCCTCATTATCTCAAAGGCATCAGCAAGTGCAATATCAAATAAGTTATCAAGGTCAATTTTAAAATTATTTTCACGGTTCTTAAACATGACCTGAGTTTTCTTACAATTTTTTTGCAGTTCTCTCCAAACATGATATAAATCAACAAGTTTCTTCACGCAGTTTGGAAATGTCTTTGTGGGAATTCTTTCCCAAAATATAATGCACTTCCTAATCACAAGATTTGCACTTTCACTGACAGACAGCGAGAACTTGCCGATTATATGGTAATTTTGCACCTTTTATTTGATGACTAGTCAGTCAGATAAGGAAAATATTTAGTTCATCACACCGTAATTCCACTGACATCTTCACTACATAGTATAAAACAAAGTCGCTTTCTCTGTCCCTATATCCCTATGTATGCTTAGATCTTTAAAACTACGCAACGCATTTTGATGCGGTTTTTTTTAATAGATAGAGTGATTGAAGAGGAAGGTTTATATGTATAATAATATCCATTAAATAGTGGAGAAATACTGTTATTTTTGAGGTTTCTAATGTGATGTCGTAATTTTTCCGCTTACATTGCAAACGCAGGCTGAACCCTACGAGATTCATCAAAATAATGTACTAAGTATTGTACACATTGAAGAGGTCTACAGAAAACTCCGCGATGGTATATGTCTATCTCTTATGGATATCCCACAATAACATTTTTTTGTCATTTACTTTTTACGCATCAAAATCCGTTGCGTAGTTTTAAAGATCTAAGCATACATAGGGATATAGGGACAGAGAAAGCGACTTTGTTTTATACTATATAGTGATAGGGACATAGAAAGCGTACACCCCCACCACGCGATGGTAAGAGGAAGTCGTTAGTCCCAGTGTGCGGGTAGCAAAGCGCCAGGGAGCATCTAGTTATGCAATAAACAACAGCGCACTAATAATCTTAAAAATCACGTATGAAAGGACAAATGAAACAAGTAGTTACAGGTCGCAGCGCATTTAATTGGATGCTGTACATGTGATATGCAGTTACCGTAAACTACTGTCTTTAGATGCAAATTTGAACACGCGCAACTTGTATAATAAAAATAATATTCGGCGCGACAGACCATTGCGGTCCAAGGCCTAACTTCTCGCGACCATTTGTGCTGCGCATGTTAATTTTTTGGACACAAATGGAAGGGACCTACAATTTAAGGCCGTATCCGAACGGCGAATTGAGAAGCTTTCCGTGACAAGGTATTACTCTCGGAACGTTTGTCACCCATTCGCGAGAGGTGGGACACCGTGAAAAATACTTTTGGTGTTGCTGGGATTCGAACCTGAACCTCCTGCTCAGCAGCCATGTGCACTTCCACTGAGCCACGGCGGCCTTGTATGGACAAGTTTAAATCGCAAGTTGGCACGGGTTATCGTTTAAAAAACTGGCTAATATTTGTTTCTAGACAATGTATCCGTAAAAATAAATCGAACTTGAAATTTAAGGGACACCCTAATATATATACAGGGTGACTGACACGAAGATTTGGCCACCCTTAGCCGCGATTATGGCCTCCAGCCAATCTTGATTGAAGCGCGCTTTATGACTCGGCGCCGAGTCCTGTTGAAATGTCCAGGCTCTGCGGCCGAAACGTTTTGTGCCCAGGGCTTCAACGATCCCTCCAACACATGAGCCCGATAAATTTGAGCATTTATCTTGATGCCACGGTCCAAAAAAACGACCGGTGAACGGCTTTCGGCCGTTACGGCGGCCCAAACCATCACAATCGGCGGCGCTTGGTTTCGAGTGGTAATCCGTTGGTCCAAATATTCAGTAAAACGGCCGGGCAAGTAAATCCGGTCGTTTTGCTTGTTCACATATTGCTCAATAACGAACGGTGACTCATCGGAGAAAACCAAATTCGGCAAATCGCCACCTTCGTGCAAGCGTAACAACTTCTTTGCTCTTTCCACTCTAACTTTTTTTTTGAGCATCGGTGAGACCGTGCGTTTTTTGGAATTTCAAGGCCTTTAGTCCAAGATGATCTTTCAATATGTGCTGCATCCGTTCGAGCGAAATGTTCGCCTCACAAGCCATTTTTCTGCCGCTACGGCGCGGATTCCGAGCCAATTTGGCATTCACCTTCCGAATGATATCCGGCGATGTTGCAGTGTAACGTGCAACTTTGTAGTGATTTCTATGCATTACATTTACTGGTTGAATTTAAAGTCCAGGATTTGTTTATTTGGAATGACCACATATTCACCGTCGCTAAAAATGCTGTGAAATTTTGCTACTATTTGTTCGCCCCAAACTTGAGTTTAATTGTCTCGTCAGGTCCGCCTAAGACATCGCGATATCGGAGCCTGTTGTAGATGTTGAATGGGCTTGATAATGATCCGGATATTTTTACTTGGCGGGTATTACGGATGGGTTGGAAAATGGGCGGGATGCATCTGCATATTTTTTTTGAACAGCTCTTGTGGAACAAGCAATAAAACAGTGACAGGCAGGACATTCCTACGATGTTCAAGCGATTCGATTGTTTTCGCGATATGTACCTCACCAATAAGTTTTAACGCGCGGTTCTGAACTCTGTGTAGTAGATGCAATGTGGTCTTGGGGGCACCTGCCCAGACAATACAGTTGTATTCAAGTTTAGGGCGAATATACGCCTTGTAAATAGTAGCCAGATCTGAAGGAGTGAAGCATTTTTGGCGATGGAAAATATGTGGTCATTCCAACGATGCTTGTTGTTGACGCACATAGCGAGAATTAAGAGTTTTCCAGTTTCTTTGATGCAAGATCCATTCATGGATAAAGGTTGGGGGTTTAAATTACGCTTAGACGACAGAGGACCGTATTGGGTTTTAGAAGCGTTAAATTCAACTCTATTATGTAGTCCCCACCTTGTTATGCTGTCAAGGTCAGAATTTAACGTGCTTAGCATACGTTGTTGCTCAAGTTCCACTTGTGACGAAGAGGGGCGTGCAGAAAGCGAGAAGTCATATGAAAAGCTAAGAGTGCTGTCGTCAGCAAAGGAATGGATTGGATTAGAGGTGGTGGATAGGAGATCATTAATAAAAATCAGGAAGAGTGTCGGAGATAAAACAGAGCCTTGAGGAACACCGGCGTTTATGCGGTGAACATTGGATTTAAATCCGTCTAATACGACCTGGATTGAACGGTCAGAAAGGTAGTTACTTGTCCATTCGAGCAGGGAGTTATTAATTCCATAAGCATTAATTTTCGACAAAAGAGCTTGATGCCAGACTCTGTCAAATGCCTTGGAAATATCGAGTGCAACAACTTTATTTTCATCAAATTTGTGAATAGACTTGTTCCACTATTCAGTTAGATAAGCCATCAGATCACCTGTAGAACGCTGCCTACGAAAACCATACTGCTGGTCAATAAGGATTTTACGTGATTCAAGGTATTGCATAAGCTTACGATTGATCAGGGTTTCCATGACCTTGTAGAGTATAGATGTTAGCGCAATGGGTCGGTACGAGGAAAGAGATGACGTTTCGTTTTTTTTAGGAACAGATAAAGGCTGTTTTCCAATTCCTTGGGACGACTCCAGAAGAATAAGAGAAATAGAAAAGTGAAGCAAGCAGATTGGCCTTGTCTAAGAGCTGACAGTTGGAATGTCATTAGGAATGAGCGTTGGAATTGAAGAGGAGGCAGTATTTTTAATTCGTTTCACAAATGACAAAAAATTTGTACTTCCTTTGGTACATTGAAGTATTTTTTGTCTCAGTTTTTGGTCATAGTCGAATTTGGCGCGTTTAAGGTAGGCGTTGCAATCATTTCTGGTTCGGTTTTCCACAGTGGGGTTTTTTTTTATATAACCGAAAGCAATATTGCCTTCTTTAAGCGTATATTTTTATCCTTCTTTATTTATTATGTTTATTTTTTTATAATTAAGGGTCAATTTGTTTTTTAATTTATCGGGGTCGGGTGGTTTCACGTATTGTTCGTTTATTTCATTATTCTTACGTTTTTCATTTAATTTGTTAATTACCTTGTTTTTACTATCTTCTATTCGTTTAAAAATAATTTCCTTATTTATGACACCAAATGGATATCGAAGGGTTTTTCTCGAGTTAGGTGGATAATATTATTATAAGCATTTAGAGCTTGAACCGTATGTATGATCACTTGGATCAAGTTGTTCACCAATTTGTTCGATTGATGATAAAATACGTAAAAGTTAGTTGAGGGTTCCATGAAGTCTTTCAATGTCGGAATTTCCTGTGTGCCGGTTGGCTGTACAGTAATGTATTTTTATGTCTTTATTTGTTAAATAATTGTTGAGGGAATCTGAAACAAAAGCATTATCGTTGCCGAGAGTTATGAAATTCGGTGATACCATATATGAGAAAATCTTTGTTAAAGCTTTTATGGTATCTATGTGAGTTTATGTCTATAGGTTCTGCTGCGGCATATTTGCTAAATTTGTCTACACATGTAACATATTTCTTCTTTTTGTTTAAGAACCATATATCAATGTGGTAATGCTGCCTGGGTCCTGTTGGATTGGGTAGTGGTAGTTTAACTGGATTTCTATCAACTTTGGTCATGTTTTTTTATTTAAAATTTTATTTATCATGAGTTTTATATTGGGTATATAATTTTCTTTGGATAACTCTAAATAAACCTTTTCTATTCCTATATGATTATATTTTTTGTGTATATTGTGGATAAGCTCATCGGCTTCGATTGTGTTAAGGTCATTTAAAAGTTTAGTGCTACGATATAAAATATTTTTTTTACCTTTATTTTCATTTTTCCATACTTTTTGGAAGTTGTTAAATATTTCATCATCTTTGGCATATAAGGAATTTATCATTGTAGTGTCCACTTCTTTTATTATATCTAAAAACTCTTTCTCTTTGTATTCTTTTTTACCACATATTATTCTTCTTTTTCAAAAATGTGGATACAAATTTTCTTGATGATCATTTTCATTGATTTCAAGTATTATTTGTCGATTAAATAATGTATCGTATTGGACGAATGCAAGTCAACTTAGTATTCGATCCTATACGAGTTGGTATTTTATTATTCAGATTTATTTAATGATACTTTAAGATTTGCGCTCTTAAGTGTCAATAAGATTTTATGGAGTGAATCCATATGTTCTTGTAGGCTAGAGGAAAATATTATGATATCATCTAAATAAACGTAGCATATTTTTACTATGTAGTCTTTTAAGACTTCATTCATGAGTCTTTGAAAGGTTGCGGGTGCATTCTTTAAACCGAATGGCATTCGTAAAAACTCATAGTGTCCAGTTAATGTGCTAAATGCTGTTTTTCTTTTTGTGAGATCTAATGTTGTAAAGTATACTGCTTGTTCTAGTTTATCTAATATCGAATCCATGTTTGGGATGGGATATTTATCTTCTTTGCTAACATTATTTTATTTTCTGTAGTCTATTACGATTCGCCACTCTTTATTACCAGCGTGGTCTTCTTTTTTAGGTACGACCCAGATTGGGGCGTTATATGGCGAAGTGGAATGCTGAATTATTTTTGATTCTCTTACTTGCCTATCCACTTCTTTTTTGTGGATTTCAGGATATCTGTATATTCTTGTATATATAGCGGAAGTATTTTCCGTTGGTATGTTAAGTTTTACGTGGTTGGTGAAACTTAAATCGTCACCTTTATGGTAAAAAGAATTTTTGTGAGTTTTTAATAATTTTATTATTGTATTTTTTTCTTCTGAGTTCAAATGTTCAGTCCTAAGTTCATTTGTAAAAGAATGTTCAATAATTTTAATAAGAGGTGAAATATTATTTCTGTTGAGGAAGGGTATGCTTTACCTTTCAACTTTAATATTTTTTTTTGTAGTTGATTGCACAATTATTAGGAATTAAAATATTATTCCCTATTATTCCGTTGTATTCTGAACTGAATGTGTGGATTTGGAATTCACAATCTTCAATGATTGAAAAAATAAATTGATCCTTAGGTAAATAATTTCTTTATTTATAGTTACTGGGTTCCCACGTTTTTATAATTAGAGGATTTCTTCTTATTTTAATAAATTTCTTTGAAGCATCTACTTCTCTGAGAAGGCTCAATGAGCATTCTAAAAGTTTTTAATTTAATAAAGGGGATTCCGCTTCTTGTTTCGAGGCTGCATACCGAAAATTTGTATTATCTCCTGTATCTTCCGCATATTAGCTTTTGGTATTCGTTTGATTTAAGAGCAGGATAGAGTAGGATCAACATCCATAGGCTTTTGGTTTGTTGTCTATAGTTGTTGGGGTTATAGTTTCTGTTACAATTGTTATTATTTGGTCTTTGGTAATTGTTTTGATTATTTGCCACGTACGTTTTTGGTTGCCAATTATTATTATTTTAGATGTTATTATTATTTTCTCTATTCTGATGGGGTAATTGGGGGTTTTAAAATTATTACTATTTTTGTGTTCATACCTATTTTCTAATTTTTTATTATAGTGTTTTTGTTTTTCATTGTATCTGTCTACATCGTTGTTTTGTCTTATGACAAATCCTGCACTATTTAACTCATAAATTGCTAACTCCATGGTGTCTGGTTTTAGAGCATAGAGGATTGTCCTCATATGAGTTGGAAATTTTTCTTTAAAGATATTACGTGCCGCTTGGTTTTTTCTAGGAAAATATAAGAGGTTATTTTCTTGTTGGCATTTTTGATTTAATCAAGAGAGGGTTTTCTGAATGTAGTTATAAAATTTTATAACATCCCCTCTGTACTGAGAATTTCTCAATTCCTCATATAATTGGATGCTATTTTTGAAGCCACCGAAATTTTCTATTAGCATAGGTTTGATATCTGTCCATGTCGTTAAGTGGGTATGGATTTCTATGCTTTGTCTTGCTCTACCTATAAATTTTGATTTTAACAAATTAATACACATTTTTTGGCCCTGATCATTGTATTCCAATAAAGTGGGAATAATGTCATCGACATTTTGAATAAAAATTGTGAGATCTTCCGTTCTACCATCAATAGTATTAAGTCTTTGTATGTATTTTAATGGGTTTAAGTATAGACTTTTTATAACTACATTATTATTATTATTAATATTATAACCATTTCCTAGTTGTGGTTGTTGTTGTTCGTGTTGATTGATTATTCATCATGATGCCTCCGTCGTCCTCTTCGGAGCTTGAATTATTAGACGACTGTTGCTGTTTGTAAGGGTTGAATTTGCGCTGTTTCCTTAATTGTTCTTTTAATCTCTTTATTGATCGATCACGTTCCCCATACCACTTTTCTTCAGTTTGTTGTTTTTTGTTGGTTTTTTTTTTATTAATTTTTCATAATTTCCTTCACTTTAGATGAAATTATTTTTTTTGGTTTTATTATTGGTTCTTCACTTTTCTTGAAATCATTTCCTCTATGAGGTTTCGTAACATTAATTATTTTCGTTAATTTTGGTTACTAAATAATTTATATTTCAATATTATATTCGATTTTCGTTCGAATAATTTATTGTCACTTCACTTTTTTTTAACTTTATTTAGTGTTTAAACATTGAATTTGTTAAAATGTAAATTGATGATATTCGTTCATAATTGGAACACTTTTCACTTTCAATGTTTCCACGCAGTTTGCAGATTTTCGCGTGTTTGTTCGTTTCACGGATTGACTTAATTTAGAGATTTTCGTTCTATTTAGTCAATCCTATCGACTGCGCCAATTTTAATAAAGGATTCACGTTTAGTTAAAAAAAAAACAATATTTTTAATTTTTAAAACGGATATCTTTATTATTTGAGAATTTAAACTAGAGCTTCGCAGCATTTTTATTGCGGATGATAAAATCAATATTAGCTGCATTTTAATTGTCGAGCGAGTTCGGAATTCGAATGTCAAAACCAGCCAAAACCAGCCCAACAGCAGGTTTTCACAATTCCAAAGAAGGATTTCGACAGTGCAATTGTTGTTGTTCCTCGGCAAATAAAATACGGCTGTTGTTTACATAGTGATCTGTTTATAAAGCTTAATTGCTAACGCAGCATTTTGGTTACTCTCGATGAGATACATTTAAATGACAAAAGTGCTGACGTGCAACTTTGTAGTGATTTCTATGCATTACATTTACTGGTTGAATTTAAAGTCCAGGATTTGTTTATCTTTATATTGGTTTGTTGATATTTGTTGGGGCGTACAAGTTGGCTCTGACATAACATCTCCCCCTTAAGGCCCGATTTTATGAACGCGAGTAAATGATTAATCCTCGGATTAATCGTCGTTTGCATTTTATGAACGACGATAAATGAGAAAATTAATCCGAGGATTTTTTTCTACTCTCTGTTTTATCTGCTGATTTTTGTAGGTAAATCAGAGGGTAAAAAAGGTGTTGTTGTTATTATAAATTTTGACGTTTTAAAATTTAAACATTATATTTATTAGTGAGAATTTACAATTGAGAAGAGATCAATTGATCATAATTTAATAAATTAAATTAATTTAAATTATTGAAAATGGAATAATAAAAAAAGAAAATTAAGTATAAGTAAGTACAAAATAGTTAAAAAATATAAAAATATTGTGATTTCGAAATTTTTAATCATACACACAACATTAAATATTATTATAAACTATATAAGTGTAAATGCCAAAAAACTGTTACCACTCGTACAAAAAACTGCGGTATAACTGCAATAAAGCCTGTAATAATTTACGAATTTTTATAATCTATCGTCGTTCATAGAATCGACGAAAAGAAAAATCCGAGAGTAAAGATTAATCTTTAATCTCGGATTTTATTTTATCTATCGTCGTTCATAAAATCGGGCCTTAAAGTCTTCTGTGGGTCGAAAAGCTCGTGGAAGATTGACATTATTTATAATTTTCATTTTTTTTATATTTAAGATATAAAAGAATATGATCATTATAATTGTTAAAACTATCATAAAGATAGTTAAATTTGTATAGTTGTGTTTGTATTTTAATTCTTGAATTTCTTTTAAGTTTTTTATATTTTGATAATTTAATTCTTTGAAGTTAAATCATTTGATTTAGTATAATTGATATTTGCGATTGTATTTGGAATTAAGGGTTCGTGTTTGTAGTTTTTTCTCTCGTAATTTTTATTATCTTTTTTAATTTTACAATTTTCAAACTTAATTATGTAATTACCTTTAACAATAATGTTTTGATTGTTACAATTTTGGATAATTTCTTGTAATCTTAAATTAATTAACATTAAATTGTTATTTCCTATTTCCATTATTTGTTTACTTGTATTTTGTATTAAATTACAATTCATTTGATTTTTAAATAAGTTTTGTAAACAATTGTCTATATCTGATAAATATTTTTTCATATTGGTATTATTATAAATTGTTTGGTCTTTAGTCAAATACATTTTATTGCTAATATCTAATTGTCGGCTTGGAAGACCGTGGGGCTTACTCCCATTGGTATCGAGACCTTTGTATTGGGTCCGAAGACACCAGCACCAACTCCAGATTCCATCTTTAATCCATCAGTGAACCAAACCAGACCATTAGCGTCTAGTGTCGGAACAGCATTAGACCAGCTTGCACGGTCTAAGATCTCTACCTCAAATAACCTGCCGAAACAGTACTCCCTGACCATAACGTCAGGTATTGTGCAAATTTTTTGGGAAATTGACCCCAAATGCGCGCTGACCTCAATCCGATTCTTTTGTTAGTTTTTTCGCAATTTCAAACTCGTTATCATCGACATATTCATTGCATTTGTTTGCTTTGTTGAAAATATATATAAGCAGGTTTAGAAAGAGGAAAATACCTCGATGTACATCAGGTCTATCGGTAAGGAGAACAAACAAAAATCTTAATAAAAAACTCAAAAAAGTAAAAACTCAATTTTAAATTTAATAAAACTCAATTTCAGAAACAAAAAAATCTCAACTCGCGGCTTAAGAAGCTTTTTTTTTTTTTTGTAACTTAGAACTCTGCTTGAGAAATACATTCGATCAAGCTTTTTAAAATTCGGAGGTTGTTGTCTTGTGGTTTTGCAGCACCCTCTTTTTTTTCTTCTAGAGTGAAATTCCCTTTAATAGCTTAATGGCAAATGGCTTTTCCTCTAGTAAAATCACTAATAGGTATAAATTGTTTTTATGTATGTATGACGTCCTTTCGAACAATTTAGCGCACTTTATTGTTTCCGCAAAAACTTTTGAGATTTGGAATTTTTGGGTACTGATAAAACATGGCGGTTCACACCACGCCGCCTTTTTTTTAAAACGGTTTCAGCGCACTCGCACTTTTTCACTTTAATTCTATTATTTCCGCAAATAAAACTTTTAAAATTTAAAATTTCCTTTTCTTTATTGCCTTTAGAAAATTTTTTTTTATTAAAGGCGAGACGACTTTACGTCACAAGCTAAAAGTTTTCGATCTTTTAAAAACTGTTTTAGCGCACTCGCACTTTTTCACTTTAATTCTATTATTTCCGCAAATAAAATTTTTAGAATTTAAAATTTCTTTTCATATATGGCCTTTGCTTTAAAAAAAATTATTTTATTTAAAAGGGGAAGCGACTTTACGTCACAAACTGATAGTTAGTCTTCGACTTTTTGAACACTAGAAGAGACTATCTCTGCTGATGGTAAATTTTCAACTCACTTCCTAATTGCTAATCTTCGACTCCCTATCTCCCTCATCGACCGACCACCACCACCAGTTTTTCGCCATCGATCATTCTAGAAATAATTTCGGCGCAAAATATTATTCTGTCCTTTGTCTTCTCCTTTTTGACACTATTTAAATAGCGCGTAAGCTTACTAATAAACATTAAACACGAATAACAATCATACAACACCTAAAACAACTATTATGCACATACATTTATATATTTTTACAGCAAACCCTCAAACCAACTTTACCCCAAAATATTTATCTTAGCTCCCAAGTCTCTTTTGCTTCTCCGACACCATCTGTGTGCAACGAAACTTTTGTCACTTCATGTAGGAAACCTTTTCCATTCCAATTACTCTAGTTAATTTGAGCAGCTGATTGATACCAACTGGCAGATATCGGTCATCAGGTTATTTTGGTGTCAAATCGTGTGTGTGGATTGTTTATGTTTCGTTTTTTTCTTTGTTTGTTTTTTTATTTTTATTAATCATATCGGGTGTGTAAAATTTGTGAAATATAGTGTCGATAGGGCTAGGGGGAATATCCAGCCCCTAGCCCTGAAATCACTTGGATGAAGAAAATGCAATGCATTTTACATGCATGCAGAAGTAGTGAAATTTGCTGCTTTTGCAAAATCAACAAGTAAATGTAAATATATTAATCATTGTAATATTTAAATGAAAGCAGATTCTTTTTTCTTGTTTCTTTTCCTTTTTCAGGCACTTTCATCACCTAGCCAAACCAGCATGCGACACCGCTGCCAAAGTCAGCGCATAAGTGTATGTGATTACGAATTAAAAGGGTAAGTGCTAGTCCTATAAATTACTTTATAGATTTGAGGGTGGTTTTTTTATATTTCTAGTTTATTTTTAATGTATACGCGTACATAACAGGCTCGTCTCCATTACATGAGTGGTCGCGAGTGGAATGGTACGTAAAAAGAGTAAGCGTATGCAGTAAAGATGTTGTAACTTAAATTCAAGTGACAATTTAAATACATTACATCCATATACCTTTCAAAATAGTCTCCGCGAGTGTGTCACCTAACGTGGGTCAAGCGCCTACTCCCTGAGATCATGCTCTAAATTTTTCTTACACTTCTTATGCAAATGTATAAAATGTTTATATATATAGTCAACAAATAATTAAAAAACACATATAAATACATCCACGAATCATAGCTAAATTAATCAATAAAATAAATAGATAATAAATAGTCAAGATTGCATAAAATATTACAGATAAATCTAAATCTAATATAAAATATACCACATAATCCTAAAGCCTTAAACCTAAATATCACAGGAATTTTGCAGTCAATGAAATAAATATGAATATATAATTAAATAATAAATAAAAATAATAAATGATAAATAATAAAAAATAAAGATCGTCAGTTTCCTAGATTCCTAAAATCATTAACGGACAAAGAGGTCTTTGCCATAAAAAATGCCTACCTTTTTTCCGGCCATATTTCCTACTTCGTATAAGGAATTCCCTATTGTCTTTAATATGAGGCTTTTCCCCTTCGGCCCAAGTTTGGCATTATAGCCTGCCGTTTTGTCACTCTGACGTTCTGAGGCATTGGCCTGCGGCGAATAGACCGCAGTTCTCACGTGCTTAACCCCGTAGCGCTTTAAAAAGCTAGAAAACAATTCGGAAATGAATTGCTTTCCATTGTCAGAATGTACGTATTCTGGAACCCCAAACACATGAAAAATGGCTTCCTCTAAGTACTGGACCACTGCAGCTGAAGTTGCCTTCCTTATAGGTTTAAGGAACACAAACTTGCTGAAGTGGTCGAGTACAACGAAAATCTGGGTATTGTCATTTTTCGTTCTGGGATAGGGTCCCAGAAAGTCTATGTATAACCTTTGGAATGGTCTTTACGTCAATGTCTGTGTACCCATTGGAGGTCTGTTTGTCCTATTTGTACTCTTATTGCACTTACATCTATCACAGTCCTTAATAAAATTGTTAACGTCAATTGTCATTCCAGGCCAAAAGTATTTCTGCCTTAACTTATGGAGCGTCTTATGGATGCCTCCATGTCATGCAGCTGGAGAATCATGAGCCGAACTCAGAAGACTCTTCCTCAACCCCGACGGTACCCAGAGCTTCCAAGCTCTGTCTTCTTGTAGTGCGTCCCCGGTACGTATATTTGTCCGTTTGTAAACATAATTGTCTGAAATACTGAAATGCATATATCTGGGAATTTATCTTGTCTTTCTTTTATTGTCTTCTTTAGCTCCTCGTATTCGTCGGAAGAAAAATGCGGAGAATTCAGGTTTGTGAGATGTAAGCAATCGGCATCTCTCTACCCTCTAAGTCAAATTGGAAAAGGACGCTCTCAACACCAGTCGTAGATGCATCACATTGAATTTAAAAATGTCTTGTAAAATCGGGGTAGATTTTTCGGTATTAGCCAACCTGTCATTTTGATGGGGATGAAATGTACCTTGACTTTCTATCAATGCAGGCTGTTTTATTGGTGTTGAACCTTGAGAAATATGCCTTTTGTCGTCGTACTTTTGTTGTAACTCAAGGGTTTCCCTTTATGAGTCAACATTTCTAATTTTTCATTCAGGCTACTATTAATGTCCTCTAATTTTTTTTCGAACATCGAACCAAATTTCATATGATTCTCCTGGACCACCCCCAACATTGCCTCTTGAATAATTTTTATAAGATGGTTGTCTTCTGTCGTAACGCCTGATGCTCTCTGAACGCCATAGTGAATACCTGCTAAGCTTCCTGTTGGATAAGCTGTTGCAACTTTTTCTTCGGGTTTGTCGTCAAGATTGGATTTGTCAATAAGATCATCAAATAATGTACAGTTACCAATCTCTACTGGCCTACTAAGGTCTGCTGGATTTATTCTCCCCTCTGCATTATTTGCAGAACCTGAAACTGTTTCCTGCCGATTTTGCTCCACTAAAAGACCTTCGGGTTGACCGAGTAAAAACCTATCCTGACATTCTGCTTCTTGACCATTCTGTCTGTAGTCCATTTGATTACGAGTACCCGCTCTCTTTAAGAGCTCACGAGTCCTTTGTCTCGTCTGCAATCCATTCCCCATGTCAGGAAGATTTTTCGGGATAGACCCAGTTTTTCTATTAGGATTACTCATTTCCCACTTGTAATTTATATTATTTAAATATGAGTTTTGAACTTTGAAAAGAAACGGAAACGTTCAGTTCAATTTCACAAAAAGGCAGAAAGAGAATGTAAATAAAAAAAGAAATTATAAAATCGTCCCAATTTGAATTTCCAAATCTTTGTTCTTGCGCACAATTGCGTATGTGAAGAACCGAGTAAAATTTTGCAAATGTGCAAAAATATTTATCTGTATATTTTTTTATTGAAACGGGCTAGTGTGTGGCTAGAGTAGGTCCTCCATGATGATCTTCAACGCTCAGATTCCTTATAGGTGTGTACTAGTCTCGTAAGTCAAGTCGTAGTCGGTTTCCTTGATGATTTTGCGGAAAGTCGTTTAACGTCAGTAGAGGTTTCGTCTTCCAGCGGATCGCAACTCAAAGCACTGGCTTGGAACCTTTGTGGCGGGGCCGACCCGCCAAGAATAAGAAGAACCTCTGCCTTTTTCTTTTGACAAAAGGAGCAGTGAACCCACTTTTACCTGTACTAATTGTCGAGGTAACGGCTGTCCACTGCACCCCTGTCGCGTCTTTGTCCATTCGGCAGTCAAGCGAACCGGAGTCAGGCTCCTAATTCACTGTCCTAACCGAATACTGACGTCGACTGCTTTGTTCCTCAAACGAGTTGGCACCACCAAATTCCAGATTTGTAAAAATCTTTGAATTGGTATTGTCAACTCGCCCGAAGAGCAGCCGATGTCCCAATAGTTCTGTCCTGTCATGTCCTGGAAAAAGGTAGTTTTTGGATAGGAATTATGTGGAATTAAAAATGGGAATAAGGAAAATTTCGGAAAAGGAAGTGAAAAGGTTATTAAAAGGAAATTTAAAAAAAAAATAACCAAAAAAATAAAAGAGTTAAAAAAAATTATAAAATTAATGTAAGCTACGTTAAAAAAAAAGGATAAAAAAAAGGAAAATGTTGTACTGCCATCGTTTGTCGAAAGCCAAGAACTTCCTTTCGGAAATCTCTGTCCTTCAAGAACGATTGGGGTTCTGTAACTAGCAAGGACATCACGACATGCTCGCAGTTGCTTGGTCTAGCTCGTCGGACGGGCGGTTCTTGTCTTTTGCCAGTGACACCTCCTCATGAACAAAAACTTTAACTATCTTTTTTATCTATAACCTAACCTATTCTAGAACGAATGACCTGGTTGCATCTGCACCGAGGCATCGCAAAATCATCAAGGAAGTAGTCGACTTTGTTCAGTCTATCAGCCCACAGTTCGTCAGGTCATCATCTGAAAACCGCCGGAGAAAACCACCACGGGATCATCGATCCCAGCCACACACCACGCCAACGTAATCTACTCACTCATGATGTTCAACATCAAATACAAGCAAGAGAAAAGGAAAATAGTACCTCCAACCCAAAGGTTAAGCAAAAATAAAATTCAAAGTTTCTTCATTTATGCGTTATAAACTTTTATTGTAAACTAATTAATTTTGGGGACTGTTTATTTGTCCCTTGAATTCAGAAGGATTTATATGAAACTTAACTATTCAAAAAAATTCAAATGTTTATATATATATCTGTACTTAAATAAAATGTATAGTTTATTTGTAAAAAAAAGAATATACCAAAGTAATTGTTGATGCAACTATGTTGCAATAAATTATACATCAGTTAATGTAAATTTAATAAAAAATCAAAATTAAAAAAAATAATGAATAAGTAAATATTTATTACTGCTCTTAGTTGTAAAAACATGTGTATAAAAGAATTATGCATGTGAAACTTACTTGGTTGTTTTCAATGAGATCTTGCCGGCATGATGTCGTTGAAGTACCTGTTGTAAAGCTGGGGCAATTTATTGACAACTACTAAATGCAGTTTACAATAAATAAAACTATTTAAATATAAGTTAAAAATTAAAAAAAAAACTCAAAATAGTAAAAAAAAACTCAATTTTAAATTAAATTCAATTAAAAAAAAACTCAAAGAAAAGGTAAACTCAATTTTAAACCAAATGAATCTCAATAAAAAAAACTCAAAATAGTAAAAACTCTATTTTAAATTTAATAAAACTCGATTTCAGAAACAAAAAAACTCAATTCGCGGTTTGAGGAGCTTTCTTTTTTCTTTGGACTTAGAACTCTGCTTGAGAAATACATTCGATCAATCTTTTTAAAATTCGGAGGTTGTTGTCTTTGATAAAATGTAATAATTTTCGACGCTGGCTTTTGAGATTTTGAATTTTTGGGTACTGATAAAACATGGCGGTTCTCACCATTACGCCTTTTTTTAAACTGTTTCAGCGCACTCGCACTTTTTCACTTTAATTCTATTATTTCCGTAAATAAAACTTTTAAAATTTAAAATTTCCTTTTCTTTATTGCCTTTAGAAAATCTTTTTTTTTTATTTAAGGCGAGACGACTTTACGTCACAAGCTAATAGTTTCGACTGTTTTAGCGCACTCGCACCTTTTCACTTTAATTCTATTATTTCCGCAAATAAAATTTTTAGAATTTAAAATTTCTTTTCATATATGGCCTTTGCTTTAAAAAAAAATTATTTTATTTAAAAGGGGAAACGACTTTACGTCACAAACCGTTTTTCGCCATCGAACATTCTAGAAATAATTTCGGCGCAAAATATTATTCTGTCCTTTTTCTTCTCCTTTTTGACACTATTTAAATAGCGCGTAAGCTTACTAATAAACATTAAACATGAATAACAATCATACAACACCTAAAACAATTATTATGCACATTCATTTATATATTTTTACAGCAAACCCTCAAACCAACCTTACCCCAAAATATTTATCTTAGCTCCCAAGTCTCTTTTGCTTCTCCAACACATCTGTGTGCAACGAAACTTTTGTCACTTCATGTAGGAAACCTTTGCCATTCCAATTACTCTAGTTAATTTGAGCAGCTGATTGATATCAACTGGCAGATATCGGTCAGCAGGTTATTTTGTTGTCCAATCGTGTGCGTGGATTGTTTAAGTTTCGTTTGTTTTCTTTTTCTTTGTTTGTTTTTTTATTTTTTATTAATCATATCGGGCGTGTAAAATTTGTGAAATATAGTGTCGATAGGGCTATCCAGCCCCTAGCCCTGAAATCACTTGGATGGAGAAAATGCAATGCATTTTACATGCATGCAGAAGTAGTGAAATTTGCTGCTTTTGCAGAATCAACAAGTAAATGTAAATATATTAATATAGAGGCGTGATTGTGATTTCTGCCTTTCAAAAAAAAAGGAATAATTAATTGAAAGTAGATATCGTGCCTCAATATAACTTTTCTTAAGGTGAACAAATATAGCCTGCCGTTTTGTCACTCTGTTTGAAGTTGCGTCTGTACACGGTTTGTTCAACTTGGTATCTGATGTCTCGGCTTCTCCCAAAATCTTTTCTCCTTTGTCATGTAATTTTTTAAAATTTTTAAATATTTCGTCTCTAATAGCTTGTTGCTTTTCTTTTGTCTCAAGGATTCTAACATCTGAGTATTTTATGTCGCATGATGTCAAACGCGCATCCGTTCTGTGCCATTTGAAAGCCAAATACAGCATAATAAGGCTCTAGACTCGTAGCTTCGTGCGCACTTCGCAGTGAAAATGCCGCAAAGCTAACATGCTTGTCCCAGTCGCGTTGGTCGCTTCCAAGGTACGAACGGATCTTAGTCAGTACACTACGGTTCACACGTTCTGAGGCATTGGCCTGCGGCGAGTAGACCGCAGTTCTCACGGGCTTAACCCCGTAGCGCTTTAAAAATCTAGAAAACAATTCGGAAAGGATTTGCTTTCCATTGTCAGAATGTACGTAATCTGGAACCCCATACACATGAAAAATGGCTTCCTCTAAGTACTGGACCACTGCAGCTGAAGTTGCCTTCCTTATAGGTTTAAGGAACACAAACTTGCTGAAGTGGTCGAGTACAACGAAAATCTGGGTATTGCCATTTTTCGTTCTGGGATAGGGTCCCAGAAAGTCTATTGGAGGTCTGTTTGTCCTATTTGTACTCTTATTGCACTTACATGTATCACAGTCCTTAATAAAATTGTTAACGTCAATTGTCATTCCAGGCCAAAAGTATTTCTGTCTTAATGGATGCCTCCATGTCCTGCAGCTGGAGAATCATGAGCCGAACTCAGAAGACTCTTCCTCAACCCCGACGGTACCCAGAGCTTCCAAGCTCTGTCTTCTTGTAGTGCGTCCCCGGTACGTATATTTGTCCGTTTGTAAACATAATTGTCTGAAATACTGAAATGCATATATCTGGGAATTTATCTTGTCTTTCTTTTATTGTCTTCTTTAGCTCCTCGTATTCGTCGGAAGAAAAATGCGGAGAATTCAGGTTTGTGAGATGTAAGCAATCGGCCTCTCTCTACCCTCTGAGTCAAATTGGAAAAGGACGCTCCCAACACCAGTCGTAGATGCAAAATCATCAAGGAAGTGGTCGACTTTGTTCAGTCTATCAGCCCACAGTTCGTCATGTCATCATCTGAAAAGCGCCGGAGAAAACCACCACGGGATCATCGATCTCAGCCACACACCACGCCAACGTAATCTACTCACTCATGATGTTCAACATCAAATACAAGCAAGAGAAAAGGAAAATAGTACCTCCAACCCAAAGGTTAAGCAAAAATAAAATTCAAAGTTTCTTCATTTATACGTTATAAACTTTTATTGTAAACTAATTAATTTTGGGGACTGTTTATTTGTCCCTTGAATTCAGATGGATTTATATGAAACTTAACTATTCAAAAAAATTCAAATGTTTATATACATATATGTACTTAAATAAAATATATAGTTTATTTGTAAAAAAAAGAATATACCAAAGTAATTGTTGATGCAACTATGTTGCAATAAATTATACATCAGTTAATGTAAATTTAATAAAAAATCAAAATTAAAAAAAATAATGAATAAGTAAATATTTATTACTGCTCTTAGTTGTAAAAACATGTGTATAAAAGAATTATGCAATTATGCATGTGAAACTTATTTGGTTGTTTTCAATGAGATCTTGCCGGTATGATGTCGTTGAAGTACCTGTTGTAAAGCTGTGGCAATTTATTGACAACTACTAAATGCAGTTTACAATAAATAAAACTATTTAATTATAAGTTAAAAATTCCAAAAAACTCAAAATAGAAAAAAAAATCAATTTTAAATTAAATTCAATTAAAAAAAACTCAAATAAAAGGTAAACTCAATTTTAAACCAAATGAATCTCAATAAAAAACTCAAAAAAGTAAAAACTCAATTTTAAATTTAATAAAACTCAATTTCAGAAACAAAAAAATCTCAACTCGCGGTTTGAGAAACTTTTTTTTTTTGAACTTAGAACTCTGCTTGAGAAATACATTTGATCGAATGTATCTTTTTAAAATTCGGAGGTTGTTGTCTTTGATAAAATGTAATAATTTCCGACGCTGGCTTTTGAGATTTTGAATTTTTGGGTACTGATAAAACATGGCGGTTCTCACCACGACGCCTTTTTTTAAACTGTTTCAGCGCACTCGCACTTTTTCAATTTAATTCTATTATTTCCGTAAATAAAACTTTTAAAATTTAAAATTTCCTTTTCTTTATTGCCTTTAGAAAATCTTTTTTTTTTTATTTAAGGCGAGACGACTTTACGTCACAAGCTAATAGTTTCGACTGTTTTAGCGCACTCGCACCTTTTCACTTTAATTCTATTATTTCCGCAAATAAAATTTTTAGAATTTAAAATTTCTTTTCATATATGGCCTTTGCTTTAAAAAAAAATTATTTTATTTAAAAGGGGAAACGACTTTACGTCACAAACCGTTTTTCGCCATCAAACATTCTAGAAATAATTTCGGCGCAAAATATTATTCTGTCCTTTAGCTTCTCCTTTTTGACACTATTTAAATAGCGCGTAAGCTTACTAATAAACATTAAACATGAATAACAATTATACAACACCTAAAACAACTATTATGCACATACGTTTATATATTTTTACAGCAAACCCTCAAACCAACCTTACCCCAAAATATTTATCTTAGCTCCCAAGTCTCTTTTGCTTCTCCAACACCATCTGTGTGCAACGAAACTTTTGTCACTTCATGTAGGAAACCTTTGCCATTCCAATTACTCTAGTTAATTTGAGCAGCTGATTGATATCAACTGGCAGATATCGGTCAGCAGGTTATTTTGATGTCAAATCGTGTGCGTGGATTGTTTATGTTTCGTTTGTTTTCTTTTTCTTTGTTTGTTTTTTATTTTTATTGATCATATCGGGTGTGTAAAATTTGTGAAATATAGTGTCGATAGGGCTAGTGGAATATCCAGCCCCTAGCCCTGAAATCACTTGGATGGAGAAAATGCAATGCATTTTACATGCATGCAGAAGTAGTGAAATTTGCTGCTTTTTCAAAATCAACAAGTAAATGTAAATATATTAATATAGAGGCGTGATTTCTGCCTTTCAAAAAAAAGGAATAATTAATTGAAAGTAGATATCGTGCCTCAATATAAATTTTCTTACGGTGAACAAATATAGCCTGCCGTTTTGTCACTCTGTTTGAAGTTGCGTCTGTACACGGTTTGTCCAACTTGGTATCTGATGTCTCGGCTTCTCCCAAAATCTTTTCTCCTTTGTCATGTAATTTTTTAAAATTTTTAAATATTTCGTCTCTAATAGCTTGTTGCTTTTCTTTTGTCTCAAGGATTCTAACGTCTGAGTATTTTGTGTCGTTTAACCGTCGCGCATCCGTTCTGTGCCATTTGAAAGCCAAATACAGCATAATAAGGCTCTAGACTCGTAGCTTCGTACGCACTTCGCAGTGAAAATGCCGCAAAGCTAACTCAATTTCAGAAACAATAAAATCTCAACTCGCGGTTTTAGAAGCTTTTTTTTTAAACTTAGAACTCTGCTTGAGAAATACATTCGATCAATCTTTTTAAAATTCTGAGGTTGTTGTCTTTGATAAAATGTAATAATTTCCGACGCTGGCTTTTGAGATTTTGAATTTTTGGGTACTGATAAAACATGGCAGTTCTCACCACGACGCCTTTTTTTTAAACTGTTTCAGCGCACTCGCAATTTTTCACTTTAATTCTATTATTTCCGTAAATAAAACTTTTAAAATTTTAAATTTCCTTTTCTTTATTGCCTTTAGAAAATCTAAAAATCACAATTACTAATAATTAAACATGAATAACGATCACACAACACCTAAAACATTTATCTATATATTTTTACAGCAAATCCTCAAACAAACTTTACCCCAAAATATTTATCTTAGCTCCCAAGTCTCTTTTGCTTCTCCAACACCATCTGTGTGCAACGAAACTTTTGTCACTTCATGTAGGAAACCTTTGCCATTCCAATTACTCGAGTTAATTTGAGCCGCTGATTGATATCAACTGACAGATATCGGTCAGCAGGTTATTTTGTTGTCAAATCGTGTGTGTGGATTGTTTATGTTTCGTTTGTTTTCTTTTTTTTTTTTTTGTTTTTTATTTTTATTAATCATATCGGGTGTGTAAAATTTGTGAAATATAGTGTCGATAGGGCTAGGGGAATATCCAGCCCCTAGCCCTGAAATCACTTGGATGGAGAAAATGCAATGCATTTTACATGCATGCAGAAGTAGTGAAATTTGCTGCTTTTGCAAAATAAACAAGTAAATGTAAATATATTAATATAGAGGCGTGATTTCTGCCTTTCAAAAAAAAAGGAATAATTAATTGAAAGTAGATATCGTGCCTCAATATAACTTTTCTTAAGGTGAACAAATATAGCCTGCCGTTTTGTCACTCTGTTTGAAGTTGCGTCTGTACACGGTTTGTTCAACTTGGTATCTGATGTCTCGGCTTCTCCCAAAATCTTTTCTCCTTTGTCATGTAATTTTTTAAAATTTTTAAATATTTCGTCTCTAATAGCTTGTTGCTTTTCTTTTGTCTCAAGGATTCTAACGTCTGAGTATTTTATGTCGTTTAACCGTCGCATGATGTCAAACGCGCATCCGTTCTGTGCCATTTGAAAGCCAAATACAGCATAATAAGGCTCTAGACTCGTAGCTTCGTGCGCACTTCGCAGTGAAAATGCCGCAAAGCTAACATGCTTGTCCCAGTCGCGTTGGTCGCTTCCAAGGTACGAACGGATCTTAGTCAGTACACTACGGTTCACACGTTTTGAGGCATTGGCCTGCGGCGAGTAGACCGCAGTTCTCACGGGCTTAACCCCGTAGCGCTTTAAAAAGCTAGAAAACAATTCGGAAATGAATTGCTTTCCATTGTCAGAATGTACGTATTCTGGAACCCCAAACACATGAAAAATGGCTTCCTCTAAGTACTGGACCACTGCAGCTGAAGTTGCCTTCCTTATAGGTTTAAGGAACACAAACTTGCTGAAGTGGTCGAGTACAACGAAAATCTGGGTATTGCCATTTTTCGTTCTGGGATAGGGTCCCAGAAAGTCTATATATAACCTTTGGAATGGTCTTTTCGTCAATGTCTGTGTACCCATTGGAGGTCTGTTTGTCCTATTTGTACTCTTATTGCACTTACATGTATCACAGTCCTTAATAAAATTGTTAACGTCAATTGTCATTCCAGGCCAAAAGTATTTCTGTCTTAATGGATGCCTCCATGTCCTGCAGCTGGAGAATCATGAGCCGAACTCAGAAGACTCTTCCTCAACCCCGACGGTACCGAGAGCTTCCAAGCTCTGTCTTCTTGTAGTGCGTCCCCGGTACGTATATTTGTCCGTTTGTAAACATAATTGTCTGAAATACTGAAATGCATATATCTGGGAACTTATCTTGTCTTTCTTTTATTGTCTTCTTTAGCTCCTCGTATTCGTCGGAAGAAAAATGCGGAGAATTCAGGTTTGTGAGATGTAAGAAAAATTGGAAAAGGACGCTCCCAACACCAGTCGTAGATGCAAAATCATCAAGGAAGTAGTCGACTTTGTTCAGTCTATCAGCCCACAGTTCGTCATGTCATCATCTGAAAAGCGCCGGAGAAAACCACCACGGGATCATCGATCTCAGCCACACACCACGCCAACGTAATCTACTCACTCATGATGTTCAACATCAAATACAAGCAAGAGAAAAGGAAAATAGTACCTCCAACCCAAAGGTTAAGCAAAAATAAAATTCAAAGTTTCTTCATTTATACGTTATAAACTTTTATTGTAAACTAATTAATTTTGGGGACTGTTTATTTGTCCCTTGAATTCAGAAGGATTTATATGAAACTTAACTATTCAAAAAAAATCAAATGTTTATATACATATATGTACTTAAATAAAATGTATAGTTTATTTGTAAAAAAAGAATATACCAAAGTAATTGTTGATGCAACTATGTTGCAATAAATTATACATCAGTTAATGTAAATTTAATAAAAAATCAAAATTAAAAAAAATAATGAATAAGTAAATATTTATTACTGCTCTTAGTTGTAAAAAAATGTGTATAAAAGAATTATGCAATTATGCATGTGAAACTTACTTGGTTGTTTTCAATGAGATCTTGCCGGCATGATGTCGTTGAAGTACCTGTTGTAAAGCTGTGGCAATTTATTGACAAATACTAAATGCAGTTTACAATAAATAAAACTATTTAATTATAAGTTAAAAACTCCAAAAAACTCAAAATAGAAAAAAAAATCAATTTTAAATTAAATTCAATTAAAAAAAACTCAAAGAAAAGGTAAACTCAATTTTAAACCAAATGAATCTCAATAAAAAAACTCAAAAAAAGTAAAAACTCAATTTTAAATTTAATAAAACTCAATTTCAGAAACAAAAAAATCTCAACTCGCGGTTTGAGAAACTTTCTTTTTTTTTTTTTAACTTAGAACTCTGCTTGAGAAATACATTCGATCAATCTTTTTAAAATTCGGAGGTTGTTGTCTTTGATAAAATGTAATAATTTCCGACGCTGGCTTTTGAGAATTTGAATTTTTGGGTACTGATAAAACATGGCGGTTCTCACCACGACGCCTTTTTTTAAACTGTTTCAGCGCACTCGCACTTTTTCACTTTAATTCTATTATTTCCGTAAATAAAACTTTTAAAATTTAAAATTTCCTTTTCTTTATTGCCTTTAGAAAATCTTTTTTTTTTATTTAAGGCGAGACGACTTTACGTCACAAGCTAATAGTTTCGACTGTTTTAGCGCACTCGCACCTTTTCACTTTAATTCTATTATTTCTTTAAAAAGCTAGAAAACAATTCGGAAATGAATTGCTTTCCATTGTCAGAATGTACGTATTCTGGAACCCCAAACACATGAAAAATGGCTTTCTCTAAGTACTGGACCACTGCAGCTGAAGTTGCCTTCGTTATAGGTTTAAGGAACACAAACTTGCTGAAGTGGTCGAGTACAACGAAAATCTGGGTATTGCCATTTTTCGTTCTGGGATAGGGTCCCAGAAAGTCCATATATAACCTTTGGAATGGTCTTTTCGTCAATGTCTGTGTACCCATTGGAGGTCTGTTTGTCCTATTTGTACTCTTATTGCACTTACATGTATCACAGTCCTTAATAAAATTGTTAACGTCAATTGTCATTCCAGGCCAAAAGTATTTCTGTCTTAATGGATGCCTCCATGTCCTGCAGCTGGAGAATCATGAGCCGAACTCAGAAGACTCTTCCTCAACCCCGACGGTACCCAGAGCTTCCAAGCTATGTCTTCTTGTAGTGCGTCCCCGGTACGTATATTTGTCCGTTTGTAAACATAATTGTCTGAAATGCTGAAATGCATATATCTGGGAACTCGCACTTTTTCACTTTAATTCTATTATTTCCGCAAATAAAACTTTTAAAATTTAAAATTTCCTTTTCTTTATTGCCTTTAGAAAATCTTTTTTTTTTATTTAAGGCGAGACGACTTTACGTCACAAGCTAATAGTTTCGACTGTTTTAGCGCACTCGCACCTTTTCACTTTAATTCTATTATTTCCGCAAATAAAATTTTTAGAATTTAAAATTTCTTTTCATATATAGCCTTTGCTTTAAAAAAAAATTATTTTATTTAAAAGGGGAAACGACTTTACGTCACAAACCGTTTTTCGCCATCGAACATTCTAGAAATAATTTCGGCGCAAAATATTATTCTGTCCTTTTGCTTCTCCTTTTTGACACTATTTAAATAGCGCGTAAGCTTACTAATAAACATTAAACATGAATAACAATCATACAACACCTAAAACAACTATTATGCACATACATTTATATATTTTTACAGCAAACCCTCAAACCAACCTTACCCCAAAATATTTATCTTAGCTCCCAAGTCTCTTTTGCTTCTCCAACACCATCTGTGTGCAACGAAACTTTTGTCACTTCATGTAGGAAACCTTTGCCATTCCAATTACTCTAGTTAATTTGAGCAGCTGATTGATATCAACTGGCAGATATCGGTCAGCAGGTTATTTTGTTGTCAAATCATGTGCGTGGATTGTTTATGTTTCGTTTGTTTTCTTTTTCTTTGTTTGTTTTTTTATTTTTATTAATCATATCGGGTGTGTAAAATTTGTGAAATATAGTGTCGATAGGGCTATCCAGCCCCTACCCCTGAAATCACTTGGATGGAGAAAATGCAATGCATTTTACATGCATGCAGAAGTAGTGAAATTTGCTGCTTTTGCAAAATCAACAAGTTAATGTAAATATATTAATATAGAGGCGTGATTTCTGCCTTTCAAAAAAAAGGAATAATTAATTGAAAGTAGATATCGTGCCTCAATATAACTTTTCTTAAGGTGAACAAATATAGCCTGCCGTTTTGTCACTCTGTTTGAAGTTGCGTCTGTACACGGTTTGTTCAACTTGGTATCTGATGTCTCGGCTTCTCCCAAAATCTTTTCTCCTTTGTCAGGTAATTTTTTAAAATTTTTAAATATTTCTTCTCTAATAGCTTGTTGCTTTTCTTTTGTCTCAAGAATTCTAACGTCTGAGTATTTTATGTCGTTTAACCGTTGCATGATGTCAAACGCGCATCCATTCTGTGCCATTTGAAAGCCAAATACAGCATAATAAGGCTCTAGACTCGTAGCTTCGTGCGCACTTCGCAGTGAAAATGCCTCAAAGCTAACATGCTTGTCCCAGTCGCGTTGGTCGCTTCCAAGGTACGAACGGATCTTAGTCAGTACACTACGGTTCACACGTTCTGAGGCATTGGCCTGCGGCGAGCAGACCGCAGTTCTCACGGGCTTAACCCCGTAGCGCTTTAAAAAGCTAGAAAACAATTCGGAAATGAATTGCTTTCCATTGTCAGAATGTACGTATTCTGGAACCCCAAACACATGAAAAATGGCTTTCTCTAAGTACTGGACCACTGCAGCTGAAGTTGCCTTCCTTATAGGTTTAAGGAACACAAACTTGCTGAAGTGGTCGAGTACAACGAAAATCTGGGTATTGCCATTTTTCGTTCTGGGATAGGGTCCCAGAAAGTCTTTATATAACCTTTGGAATGGTCTTTTCGTCAATGTCTGTGTACCCATTGGAGGTCTGTTTGTCCTATTTGTACTCTTATTGGACTTACATGTATCACAGTCCTTAATAAAATTGTTAACGTCAATTGTCATTCCAGGCCAAAAGTATTTCTGTCTTAATGGATGCCTCCATGTCCTGCAGCTGGAGAATCATGAGCCGAACTCAGAAGACTCTTCCTCAACCCCGACGGTACCCAGAGCTTCCAAGCTATGTCTTCTTGTAGTGCGTCCCCGGTACGTATATTTGTCCGTTTGTAAACATAACTGTCTGAAATGCTGAAATGCATATATCTGGGAATTTATCTTGTCTTTCTTTTATTGTCTTCTTTAGCTCCTCGTATTCGTCGGAAGAAAAATGCGGAGAATTCAGGTTTGTGAGATGTAAGTAATCGGCCTCTCTCTACCCTCTGAGTCAAATTGGAAAAGGACGCTCCCAACACCAGTCGTAGATGCAAAATCATCAAGGAAGTAGTCGACTTTGTTCAGTCTATCAGACCACAGTTCGTCAGGTCATCATCTGAAAAGCGCCGGAGAGAACCACCACGTGATCATCGATCTCAGCCACACACCACGCCAACGTAATCTACTCACTCATGATGTTCAACATCAAATACAAGCAAGAGAAAGGAAAATAGTACCTCCAACCCAAAGGTTAAGCAAAAATAAAATTCAAAGTTTCTTCATTTATACGTTATAAACTTTTATTGTAAACTAATTAATTTTGGGGACTGTTTATTTGTCCCTTGAATTCAGAAGGATTTATATGAAACTTAACTATTTTTAAAAAAAATTCAAATGTTTATATATATATATGTAATTAAATGAAATGTATAGTTTATTTGTAAAAAAAAAAGAATATACCAAAGTAATTGTTGATGCAACTATGTTGCAATAAATTATACATGATGCAGTTAATGTAAATTTAATAAAAAATCAAAATTAAAAAAAATAATGAATAAGTAAATATTTATTACTGCTCTTAGTTGTAAAAACATGTGTATAAAAGAATTATTCATGTGAAACTTACTTGGTTGTTTTCAATGAGATCTTGCCGGCATGATGTCGTTGAAGTACCTGTTGTAAAGCTGTGGCAATTTATTGACAACTACTAAATGCAGTTTACAATAAATAAAACTATTTAATTATAAGTTAAAAATTCCAAAAAACTCAAAATAGTAAAAAAAAAAATCAATTTTAAATTAAATTCAATTAAAAAAAACTCAAAGAAAAGGTAAACTCAATTTTAAACCAAATGAATCTCAATAAAAAAACTCACAAAAGTAAAAACAAAATTTTAAATTTAATAAAACTTAATTTCAGAAACAAAAAAATCTCAACTCGCGGTTTGAGAAGCTTTCTTTTTTTTGAACTTAGAACTCTGCTTGAGAAACACATTCGATCAATCCTTTTAAAATTCGGAGGTTGTTGTCTTTGATAAAATGTAATAATTTCCGACGCTGGCTTTTGAGATTTTGAATTTTTGGGTACTGATAAAACATGGCGGTTCTCACCACGACGCCTTTTTTTAAACTGTTTCAGCGCACTCGCACTTTTTCACTTTAATTCTATTATTTCCGTAAATAAAACTTTTAAAATTTAAAATTTCCTTTTCTTTCTTGCCTTTAGAAAATCTTTTTTTTTTATTTAAGGCGAGACGACTTTACGTCACAAGCTAATAGTTTCGACTGTTTTAGCGCACTCGCACCTTTTCACTTTAATTCTATTATTTCCGTAAATAAAACTTTTAAAATTTAAAATTTCCTTTTCTTTATTGCCTTCAGAAAATCTTTTTTTTTATTTAAGGCGAGACGACTTTACGTCACAAGCTAATAGTTTCGACTGTTTTAGCGCACTCGCACCTTTTCACTTCCACTTCCGTCTTTTCGTCAATGTCTGTGTACCCATTGGAGGTCTGTTTGTCCTATTTGTACTCTTATTGCACTTACATGTATCACAGTCCTTAATAAAATTGTTAACGTCAATTGTCATTCCAGGCCAAAAGTATTTCTGTCTTAATGGATGCCTCCATGCCCTGCAGCTGGAGAATCATGAGCCGAACTCTTCCTCAACCCCGACGGTACCCAGAGCTCCCAAGCTCTGTCTTCTTGTAGTGCGTCCCCGGTACGTATATTTGTCCGTTTGTAAACATAATTGTCTGAAATGCTGAAATGCATATATCTGGGAATTTATCTTGTCTTTATTTTATTGTCTTCTTTAGCTCCTCGTATTCGTCGGAAGAAAAATGCGGAGAATTCTGAGTCAAATTGGAAAAGGACGCTCCCAACACCAGTCGTAGATGCAAAATCATCAAGGAAGTAGTCGACTTTGTTCAGTCTATCAGCCCACAGTTCGTCATGTCATCATCTGAAAAGCGCCGGAGAAAACCACCACGGGATCATCGATCTCAGCCACACACCACGCCAACGTAATCTACTCACTCATGATGTTCAACATCAAATACAAGCAAGAGAAAAGGAAAATAGTACCTCCAACCCAAAGGTTAAGCAAAAATAAAATTCAAAGTTTCTTCATTTATACGTTATAAACTTTTATTGTAAACTAATTAATTTTGGGGACTGTTTATTTGTCCCTTGAATTCAGAAGGATTTATATGAAACTTAACTATTCAAAAAAAATCAAATGTTTATATACATATATGTACTTAAATAAAATGTATAGTTTATTTGTAAAAAAAGAATATACCAAAGTAATTGTTGATGCAACTATGTTGCAATAAATTATACATCAGTTAATGTAAATTTAATAAAAAATCAAAATTAAAAAAAATAATGAATAAGTAAATATTTATTACTGCTCTTAGTTGTAAAAAAATGTGTATAAAAGAATTATGCAATTATGCATGTGAAACTTACTTGGTTGTTTTCAATGAGATCTTGCCGGCATGATGTCGTTGAAGTACCTGTTGTAAAGCTGTGGCAATTTATTGACAAATACTAAATGCAGTTTACAATAAATAAAACTATTTAATTATAAGTTAAAAACTCCAAAAAACTCAAAATAGAAAAAAAAATCAATTTTAAATTAAATTCAATTAAAAAAAACTCAAAGAAAAGGTAAACTCAATTTTAAACCAAATGAATCTCAATAAAAAAACTCAAAAAAAGTAAAAACTCAATTTTAAATTTAATAAAACTCAATTTCAGAAACAAAAAAATCTCAACTCGCGGTTTGAGAAACTTTCTTTTTTTTTTTTTAACTTAGAACTCTGCTTAAGAAATACATTCGATCAATCTTTTTAAAATTCGGAGGTTGTTGTCTTTGATAAAATGTAATAATTTCCGACGCTGGCTTTTGAGAATTTGAATTTTTGGGTACTGATAAAACATGGCGGTTCTCACCACGACGCCTTTTTTTAAACTGTTTCAGCGCACTCGCACTTTTTCACTTTAATTCTATTATTTCCGTAAATAAAACTTTTAAAAATTAAAATTTCCTTTTCTTTATTGCCTTTAGAAAATCTTTTTTTTTTATTTAAGGCGAGACGACTTTACGTCACAAGCTAATAGTTTCGACTGTTTTAGCGCACTCGCACCTTTTCACTTTAATTCTATTATTTCTTTAAAAAGCTAGAAAACAATTCGGAAATGAATTGCTTTCCATTGTCAGAATGTACGTATTCTGGAACCCCAAACACATGAAAAATGGCTTTCTCTAAGTACTGGACCACTGCAGCTGAAGTTGCCTTCGTTATAGGTTTAAGGAACACAAACTTGCTGAAGTGGTCGAGTACAACGAAAATCTGGGTATTGCCATTTTTCGTTCTGGGATAGGGTCCCAGAAAGTCCATATATAACCTTTGGAATGGTCTTTTCGTCAATGTCTGTGTACCCATTGGAGGTCTGTTTTTCCTATTTGTACTCTTATTGCACTTACATGTATCACAGTCCTTAATAAAATTGTTAACGTCAATTGTCATTCCAGGCCAAAAGTATTTCTGTCTTAATGGATGCCTTCATGTCCTGCAGCTGGAGAATCATGAGCCGAACTCAGAAGACTCTTCCTCAACCCCGCCGGTACCTAGAGCTTCCAAGCTATGTCTTCTTGTAGTGCGTCCCCGGTACGTATATTTGTCCGTTTGTAAACATAATTGTCTGAAATGCTGAAATGCATATATCTGGGAACTCGCACTTTTTCACTTTAATTCTATTATTTCCGTAAATAAAACTTTTAAAATTTAAAATTTCCTTTTCTTTATTGCCTTTAGAAAATCTTTTTTTTTTATTTAAGGCGAGACGACTTTACGTCACAAGCTAATAGTTTCGACTGTTTTAGCGCACTCGCACCTTTTCACTTTAATTCTATTATTTCCGCAAATGAAATTTTTAGAATTTAAAATTTCTTTTCATATATAGCCTTTGCTTTAAAAAAAAATTATTTTATTTAAAAGGGGAAACGACTTTACGTCACAAACCGTTTTTCGCCATCGAACATTCTAGAAATAATTTCGGCGCAAAATATTATTCTGTCCTTTTGCTTCTCCTTTTTGACACTATTTAAATAGCGCGTAAGCTTACTAATAAACATTAAACATGAATAACAATCATACAACACCTAAAACAACTATTATGCACATACATTTATATATTTTTACAGCAAACCCTCAAACCAACCTTACCCCAAAATATTTATCTTAGCTCCCAAGTCTCTTTTGCTTCTCCAACACCATCTGTGTGCAACGAAACTTTTGTCACTTCATGTAGGAAACCTTTGCCATTCCAATTACTCTAGTTAATTTGAGCAGCTGATTGATATCAACTGGCAGATATCGGTCAGCAGGTTATTTTGTTGTCAAATCATGTGCGTGGATTGTTTATGTTTCGTTTGTTTTCTTTTTCTTTGTTTGTTTTTTTATTTTTATTAATCATATCGGGCGTGTAAAATTTGTGAAATATAGTGTCGATAGGGCTATCCAGCCCCTACCCCTGAAATCACTTGGATGGAGAAAATGCAATGCATTTTACATGCATGCAGAAGTAGTGAAATTTGCTGCTTTTGCAAAATCAACAAGTTAATGTAAATATATTAATATAGAGGCGTGATTTCTGCCTTTCAAAAAAAAGGAATAATTAATTGAAAGTAGATATCGTGCCTCAATATAACTTTTCTTAAGGTGAACAAATATAGCCTGCCGTTTTGTCACTCTGTTTGAAGTTGCGTCTGTACACGGTTTGTTCAACTTGGTATCTGATGTCTCGGCTTCTCCCAAAATCTTTTCTCCTTTGTCATGTAATTTTTTAAAATTTTTAAATATTTCTTCTCTAATAGCTTGTTGCTTTTCTTTTGTCTCAAGGATTCTAACGTCTGAGTATTTTATGTCGTTTAACCGTTGCATGATGTCAAACGCGCATCCATTCTGTGCCATTTGAAAGCCAAATACAGCATAATAAGGCTCTAGACTCGTAGCTTCGTGCGCACTTCGCAGTGAAAATGCCTCAAAGCTAACATGCTTGTCCCAGTCGCGTTGGTCGCTTCCAAGGTACGAACGGATCTTAGTCAGTACACTACGGTTCACACGTTCTGAGGCATTGGCCTGCGGCGAGCAGACCGCAGTTCTCACGGGCTTAACCCCGTAGCGCTTTAAAAAGCTAGAAAACAATTCGGAAATGAATTGCTTTCCATTGTCAGAATGTACGTATTCTGGAACCCCAAACACATGAAAAATGGCTTTCTCTAAGTACTGGACCACTGCAGCTGAAGTTGCCTTCCTTATAGGTTTAAGGAACACAAACTTGCTGAAGTGGTCGAGTACAACGAAAATCTGGGTATTGCCATTTTTCGTTCTGGGATAGGGTCCCAGAAAGTCTATATATAACCTTTGGAATGGTCTTTTCGTCAATGTCTGTGTACCCATTGGAGGTCTGTTTGTCCTATTTGTACTCTTATTGGACTTACATGTATCACAGTCCTTAATAAAATTGTTAACGTCAATTGTCATTCCAGGCCAAAAGTATTTCTGTCTTAATGGATGCCTCCATGTCCTGCAGCTGGAGAATCATGAGCCGAACTCAGAAGACTCTTCCTCAACCCCGACGGTACCCAGAGCTTCCAAGCTATGTCTTCTTGTAGTGCGTCCCCGGTACGTATATTTGTCCGTTTGTAAACATAATTGTCTGAAATGCTGAAATGCATATATCTGGGAATTTATCTTGTCTTTCTTTTATTGTCTTCTTTAGCTCCTCGTATTCGTCGGAAGAAAAATGCGGAGAATTCAGGTTTGTGAGATGTAAGTAATCGGCCTCTCTCTACCCTCTGAGTCAAATTGGAAAAGGACGCTCCCAACACCAGTCGTAGATGCAAAATCATCAAGGAAGTAGTCGACTTTGTTCAGTCTATCAGACCACAGTTCGTCAGGTCATCATCTGAAAAGCTCCGGAGAAAACCACCACGTGATCATCGATCTCAGCCACACACCACGCCAACGTAATCTACTCACTCATGATGTTCAACATCAAATACAAGCAAGAGAAAGGAAAATAGTACCTCCAACCCAAAGGTTAAGCAAAAATAAAATTCAAAGTTTCTTCATTTATACGTTATAAACTTTTATTGTAAACTAATTAATTTTGGGGACTGTTTATTTGTCCCTTGAATTCAGAAGGATTTATATGAAACTTAACTATTTTTAAAAAAAATTCAAATGTTTATATATATATATATGTAATTAAATGAAATGTATAGTTTATTTGTAAAAAAAGGAATATACCAAAGTAATTGTTGATGCAACTATGTTGCAATAAATTATACATGATGCAGTTAATGTAAATTTAATAAAAAATCAAAATTAAAAAAAATAATGAATAAGTAAATATTTATTACTGCTCTTAGTTGTAAAAACATGTGTATAAAAGAATTATGCATGTGAAACTTACTTGGTTGTTTTCAATGAGATCTTGCCGGCATGATGTCGTTGAAGTACCTGTTGTAAAGCTGTGGCAATTTATTGACAACTACTAAATGCAGTTTACAATAAATAAAACTATTTAATTATAAGTTAAAAATTCCAAAAAACTCAAAATTGTAAAAAAAAATCAATTTTAAATTAAATTCAATTAAAAAAAACTCAAAGAAAAGGTAAACTCAATTTTAAACCAAATGAATCTCAATAAAAAAACTCAAAAAAGTAAAAACTCAATTTTAAATTTAATAAAACTCAATTTCAGAAACAAAAAAATCTCAACTCGCGGTTCGAGAAGCTTTCTTTTTTTGTGAACTTAGAACTCTGCTTGAGAAATACATTCGATCAATCCTTTTAAAATTCGGAGGTTGTTGTCTTTGATAAAATGTAATAATTTCCGACGCTGGCTTTTGAGATTTGAATTTTTGGGTACTGATAAAACATGGCGGTTCTCACCACGACGCATTTTTTTAAACTGTTTCAGCGCACTCGCACTTTTTCACTTTAATTCTATTATTTCCGTAAATAAAACTTTTAAAATTTAAAATTTCCTTTTCTTTATTGCCTTTAGAAAATCTTTTTTTTTTTATTTAAGGCGAGACGACTTTACGTCAAAAGCTAATAGTTTCGACTGTTTTAGCGCACTCGCACCTTTTCACTTTAATTCTATTATTTCCGTAAATAAAACTTTTAAAATTTAAAATTTCCTTTTCTTTATTGCCTTCAGAAAATCTTTTTTTTTACTTAAGGCGAGACGACTTTACGTCACAAGCTAATAGTTTCGACTGTTTTAGCGCACTCGCACCTTTTCACTTTAATTCTATTATTTCCCCAAATAAAATTTTTAGAATTTAAAATTTCTTTTCTTATATGGCCTTTGCTTTAAAAAAATTTTTTTATTTAAAAGGGGAAACGACTTTAAGTCACAAACTGATAGTTATAGTCTTCGACTTTTTGAACACTAGAGTAGACTATCTCTGCTGATGGTAAATGTTCAACTCACTTCCTAATTGCTAATCTTCGACTCCCAATCTCCATCATCGACCTACCACCACCACCCGTTTTTCGTCATCGAACATTCTAGAAATAATTTCGGCGCTAAATATTATTCTCTCCTTTGTCTTCTCCTTATTGGCGGGTAAGCTATGTCCTATTCCCGTCCTTTTTTTTAAAACTAAAAATCACAATTACTAATAATTAAACATGAATAACGATCACACAACACCTAAAATATTTATCTATATATTTTTTCAGCAAATCCTCAAACCAACTTTACCCCAAAATATTTATCTTAGCTCCCAAGTCTCTTTTGCTTCTCCAACACCATCTGTGTGCAACGAAACTTTTGTCACTTCATGTAGGAAACCTTTGCCATTCCAATTACTCGAGTTAATTTGAGCCGCTGATTGATATCAACTGACAGATATCGGTCAGCAGGTTATTTTGTTGTCAAATCGTGTGTGTGGATTGTTTATGTTTCGTTTGTTTTCTTTTTCTTTGTTTGTTTTTTATTTTTATTAATCATATCGGGTGTGTAAAATTTGTGAAATATAGTGTCGATAGGGCTAGGGGAATATCCAGCCCCTAGCCCTGAAATCACTTGGATGGAGAAAATGCAATGCATTTTACATGCATGCAGAAGTAGTGAAATTTGTTGCTTTTGCAAAATCAACAAGTAAATGTAAATATATTAATATAGAGGCGTGATTTCTGCATTTCAAAAAAAAAGGAATAATTAATTGAAAGTAGATATCGTGCCTCAATATAACTTTTCTTTTCTTTTATTTTTTAAACTGTTTCAGCGCACTCGCACTTTTTCACTTTAATTCTTTTATTTCCGCAAATAAAACTTTTAAAATTTAAAATTTCCTTTTCTTTATTGCCTTTAAAAAATCTTTTTTTTTATCTAAGGCGAGACGACTTTACGTCACAAGCTAATAGTGTTCGACTGTTTTAGCGCACTCGCACCTTTTCACTTTAATTCTATTATTTCCCGAAATAAAATTTTTAGAATTTAAAATTTCTTTTCATATATGGCCTTTGCTTTAAAAAAATTATTTTATTTAAAAGGGGAAACGACTTTATGTCACAAACTGATAGTTATAGTCTTCGACTTTTTGAACACTAGAGTAGACTATCTCTGCTGATGGTAAATGTTCAACTCACTTCCTAATTGCTAATCTTCGACTCCCAATCTCCATCATCGACCTACCACCACCACCCGTTTTTCGTCATCGAACATTCTAGAAATAATTTCGGCGCTAAATATTATTCTCTCCTTTGTCTTCTCCTTCTTGGCGGGTAAGCTATGTCCTATTCCCGTCCTTTTTTTTAAAACTAAAAATCACAATTACTAATAATTAAACATGAATAACGATCACACAACACCTAAAACATTTATCTATATATTTTTTCAGCAAATCCTCAAACCAACTTTACCCCAAAATATTTATCTTAGCTCCCAAGTCTCTTTTGCTTCTCCAACACCATCTGTGTGCAACGAAACTTTTGTCACTTCATGTAGGAAACCTTTGCCATTCCAATTACTCGAGTTAATTTGAGCCGCTGATTGATATCAACTGACAGATATCGGTCAGCAGGTTATTTTGTTGTCAAATCGTGTGTGTGGATTGTTTATGTTTCGTTTGTTTTCTTTTTCTTTGTTGGTTTTTTATTTTTATTAATCATATCGGGTGTGTAAAATTTGTGAAATATAGTGTCGATAGGGCTAGGGGGAATATCCAGCCCCTAGCCATGAAATCACTTGGATGAAGAAAATGCAATGCATTTTACATGCATGCAGAAGTAGTGAAATTTGCTGCTTTTGCAAAATCAACAAGTAAATGTAAATATATTAATATAGAGGCGTGATTTCTGCCTTTCAAATAAAAGGAATAATTAATTGAAAGTAGATATCGTGCCTCAATATAACTTTTCTTAAGGTGAACAAATATAGCCTGCCGTTTTGTCACTCTGTTTGAAGTTGCGTCTGTACACGATTTGTCCAACTTGGTATCTGATGTCTCGGCTTCTCCCAAAATCTTTTCTCCTTTGTCATGTAATTTTTTAAATTTTTTAAATATTTCGTCTCTAATAGCTTGTTGCTTTTCTTTTGTCTCAAGGATTCTAACGTCTGAGTATTTTGTGTCGTTTAACCGTCGCATGATGTCAAACGCGCATCCGTTCTGTGCCATTTGAAAGCCAAATACAGCATAATAAGGCTCTAGACTCATGCCGCAAAGCTAACATGTTTGTCCCAGTCGCGTTGGTCGCTTCCAAGGTACGAACGGATCTTAGTCAGTACACTACGGTTCACACGTTCTGAGGCATTGGCCTGCGGCGAGTAGACCGCAGTTCTCACGGGCTTAACCCCGTAGCGCTTTAAAAATCTAGAAAACAATTCGGAAAGGAATTGCTTTCCATTGTCAGAATGTACGTAATCTGGAACCCCATACACATGAAAAATGGCTTCCTCTAAGTACTGGACCACTGCAGCTGAAGTTGCCTTCCTTATAGGTTTAAGGAACACAAACTTGCTGAAGTGGTCGAGTACAACGAAAATCTGGGTATTGCCATTTTTCGTTCTGGGATAGGGTCCCAGAAAGTCTATGTATAACCTTTGGAATGGTCTTTTCGTCAATGTCTGTGTACCCATTGGAGGTCTGTTTGTCCTATTTGTACTCTTATTGCACTTACATGTATCACAGTCCTTAATAAAATTGTTAACGTCAATTGTCATTCCAGGCCAAAAGTATTTCTGTCTTAATGGATGCCTCCATGCCCTGCAGCCGGAGAATCATGAGCCGAACTCAGAAGACTCTTCCTCAACCCCGATGGTACCCATAGCTTCCAAGCTCTGTCTTCTTGTAGTGCGTCCCCGGTACGTATATTTGTCCGTTTGTAAACATAGTTGTCTGAAATGCTGAAATGCATATATCTGGGAATTTATCTTGTCTTTCTTTTATTGTCTTCTTTAGCTCCTCGTATTCGTCGGAAGAAAAATGCGGAGAATTCTGAGTCAAATTGGAAAAGGACGCTCCCAACACCAGTCGTAGATGCAAAATCCTCAAGGAAGTAGTCGACTTTGTTCAGTCTATCAGCCCACAGTTCGTCAGGTCATCATCTGAAAAGCGCCGGAGAAAACCACCACGGGATCATCGATCTCAGCCACACACCACGCCAACGTAATCCTCACTCATGATGTTCAACATCAAATACAAGCAAGAGAAAGGAAAATAGTACCTCCAACCCAAAGGTTAAGCAAAAATAAAATTCAAAGTTTCTTCATTTATACGTTATAAACTTTCATTGTAAACTAATTAATTTTGGGGACTGTTTATTTGTCCCTTGAATTCAGAAGGATTTATATGAAACTTAACTATTCAAAAAAAATTCAAATGTTTATATATATATATCTGTACTTAAATAAAATGTATAGTTTATTTGTAAAAAAAAAGAATATACCAAAGTAATTGTTGATGCAACTATGTTGCAATAAATTATACATGATGCAGTTAATGTAAATTTATTAAAAAATCAAAATTAAAAAAAATAATGAATAAGTAAATATTCATTACTGCTCTTAGTTGTAAAAACATGTGTATAAAAGAATTATGCATGTGAAACTTACTTGGTTGTTTTAAATGAGATCTTGCCGGGATGATGTCGTTGAAGTACCTGTTGTAAAGCTGTGGCAATTTATTGACAACTACTAAATGCAGTTTACAATTAATAAAACTATTTAATTATAAGTTAAAAATTCCAAAAAACTCAAAATAGTAAAAAAAAAATCAATTTTAAATTAAATTCAATTAAAAAAAACTCAAAGAAAAGGTAAACTCAATTTTAAACCAAATGAATCTCAATAAAAAAAACTCAAAAAAGTAAAAACTCAATTTTAAATTTAATAAAACTCAATTTCAGAAACAAAAAAATCTCAACTCGCGGTTTGAGAAGCTTTCTTTTTTTTTGAACTTAGAACTCTGCTTGAGAAATACATTCGATCAATCCTTTTAAAATTCGGAGGTTGTTGTCTTTGATAAAATGTAATAATTTCCGACGCTGGCTTTTGAGATTTTGAATTTTTGGGTACTGATAAAACATGGCGGTTCTCACCACGACGCCTTTTTTTAAACTGTTTCAGCGCACTCGCACTTTTTCACTTTAATTCTATTATTTCCGTAAATAAAACTTTTAAAATTTAAAATTTCCTTTTCTTTATTGCCTTTAGAAAATCTTTTTTTTTTATTTAAGGCGAGACGACTTTACGTCACAAGCTAATAGTTTCGACTGTTTTAGCGCACTCGCACCTTTTCACTTTAATTCTATTATTTCCGCAAATAAAATTTTTAGAATTTAAAATTTCTTTTCATATATGGCCTTTGCTTTAAAAAAAAATTATTTTATTTAAAAGGGGAAACGACTTTACGTCACAAACCGTTTTTCGCCATCGAACATTCTAGAAATAATTTCGGCGCAAAATATTATTCTGTCCTTTTTCTTCTCCTTTTTGACACTATTTAAATAGCGCGTAAGCTTACTAATAAACATTAAACATGAATAACAATCATACAACACCTAAAACAATTATTATGCACATTCATTTATATATTTTTACAGCAAACCCTCAAACCAACCTTACCCCAAAATATTTATCTTAGCTCCCAAGTCTCTTTTGCTTCTCCAACACATCTGTGTGCAACGAAACTTTTGTCACTTCATGTAGGAAACCTTTGCCATTCCAATTACTCTAGTTAATTTGAGCAGCTGATTGATATCAACTGGCAGATATCGGTCAGCAGGTTATTTTGTTGTCCAATCGTGTGCGTGGATTGTTTAAGTTTCGTTTGTTTTCTTTTTCTTTGTTTGTTTTTTTATTTTTTATTAATCATATCGGGCGTGTAAAATTTGTGAAATATAGTGTCGATAGGGCTATCCAGCCCCTAGCCCTGAAATCACTTGGATGGAGAAAATGCAATGCATTTTACATGCATGCAGAAGTAGTGAAATTTGCTGCTTTTGCAGAATCAACAAGTAAATGTAAATATATTAATATAGAGGCGTGATTGTGATTTCTGCCTTTCAAAAAAAAAGGAATAATTAATTGAAAGTAGATATCGTGCCTCAATATAACTTTTCTTAAGGTGAACAAATATAGCCTGCCGTTTTGTCACTCTGTTTGAAGTTGCGTCTGTACACGGTTTGTTCAACTTGGTATCTGATGTCTCGGCTTCTCCCAAAATCTTTTCTCCTTTGTCATGTAATTTTTTAAAATTTTTAAATATTTCGTCTCTAATAGCTTGTTGCTTTTCTTTTGTCTCAAGGATTCTAACATCTGAGTATTTTATGTCGCATGATGTCAAACGCGCATCCGTTCTGTGCCATTTGAAAGCCAAATACAGCATAATAAGGCTCTAGACTCGTAGCTTCGTGCGCACTTCGCAGTGAAAATGCCGCAAAGCTAACATGCTTGTCCCAGTCGCGTTGGTCGCTTCCAAGGTACGAACGGATCTTAGTCAGTACACTACGGTTCACACGTTCTGAGGCATTGGCCTGCGGCGAGTAGACCGCAGTTCTCACGGGCTTAACCCCGTAGCGCTTTAAAAAGCTAGAAAACAATTCGGAAATGAATTGCTTTCCATTGTCAGAATGTACGTATTCTGGAACCCCAAACACATGAAAAATGGCTTCCTCTAAGTACTGGACCACTGCAGCTGAAGTTGCCTTCCTTATAGGTTTAAGGAACACAAACTTGCTGAAGTGGTCGAGTACAACGAAAATCTGGGTATTGCCATTTTTCGTTCTGGGATAGGGTCCCAGAAAGTCTATATATAACCTTTGGAATGGTCTTTTCGTCAATGTCTGTGTACCCATTGGAGGTCTGTTTGTCCTATTTGTACTCTTATTGCACTTACATGTATCACAGTCCTTAATAAAATTGTTAACGTCAATTGTCATTCCAGGCCAAAAGTATTTCTGTCTTAATGGATGCCTCCATGTCCTGCAGCTGGAGAATCATGAGCCGAACTCAGAAGACTCTTCCTCAACCCCGACGGTACCCAGAGCTTCCAAGCTCTGTCTTCTTGTAGTGCGTCCCCGGTACGTATATTTGTCCGTTTGTAAACATAATTGTCTGAAATACTGAAATGCATATATCTGGGAATTTATCTTGTCTTTCTTTTATTGTCTTCTTTAGCTCCTCGTATTCGTCGGAAGAAAAATGCGGAGAATTCAGGTTTGTGAGATGTAAGCAATCGGCCTCTCTCTACCCTCTGAGTCAAATTGGAAAAGGACGCTCCCAACACCAGTCGTAGATGCAAAATCATCAAGGAAGTGGTCGACTTTGTTCAGTCTATCAGCCCACAGTTCGTCATGTCATCATCTGAAAAGCGCCGGAGAAAACCACCACGGGATCATCGATCTCAGCCACACACCACGCCAACGTAATCTACTCACTCATGATGTTCAACATCAAATACAAGCAAGAGAAAAGGAAAATAGTACCTCCAACCCAAAGGTTAAGCAAAAATAAAATTCAAAGTTTCTTCATTTATACGTTATAAACTTTTATTGTAAACTAATTAATTTTGGGGACTGTTTATTTGTCCCTTGAATTCAGATGGATTTATATGAAACTTAACTATTCAAAAAAATTCAAATGTTTATATACATATATGTACTTAAATAAAATATATAGTTTATTTGTAAAAAAAAGAATATACCAAAGTAATTGTTGATGCAACTATGTTGCAATAAATTATACATCAGTTAATGTAAATTTAATAAAAAATCAAAATTAAAAAAAATAATGAATAAGTAAATATTTATTACTGCTCTTAGTTGTAAAAACATGTGTATAAAAGAATTATGCAATTATGCATGTGAAACTTACTTGGTTGTTTTCAATGAGATCTTGCCGGTATGATGTCGTTGAAGTACCTGTTGTAAAGCTGTGGCAATTTATTGACAACTACTAAATGCAGTTTACAATAAATAAAACTATTTAATTATAAGTTAAAAATTCCAAAAAACTCAAAATAGAAAAAAAAATCAATTTTAAATTAAATTCAATTAAAAAAAACTCAAATAAAAGGTAAACTCAATTTTAAACCAAATGAATCTCAATAAAAAACTCAAAAAAGTAAAAACTCAATTTTAAATTTAATAAAACTCAATTTCAGAAACAAAAAAATCTCAACTCGCGGTTTGAGAAACTTTTTTTTTTTGAACTTAGAACTCTGCTTGAGAAATACATTTGATCGAATGTATCTTTTTAAAATTCGGAGGTTGTTGTCTTTGATAAAATGTAATAATTTCCGACGCTGGCTTTTGAGATTTTGAATTTTTGGGTACTGATAAAACATGGCGGTTCTCACCACGACGCCTTTTTTTAAACTGTTTCAGCGCACTCGCACTTTTTCAATTTAATTCTATTATTTCCGCAAATAAAACTTTTAAAATTTAAAATTTCCTTTTCTTTATTGCCTTTAGAAAATCTTTTTTTTTTTATTTAAGGCGAGACGACTTTACGTCACAAGCTAATAGTTTCGACTGTTTTAGCGCACTCGCACCTTTTCACTTTAATTCTATTATTTCCGCAAATAAAATTTTTAGAATTTAAAATTTCTTTTCATATATGGCCTTTGCTTTAAAAAAAAATTATTTTATTTAAAAGGGGAAACGACTTTACGTCACAAACCGTTTTTCGCCATCAAACATTCTAGAAATAATTTCGGCGCAAAATATTATTCTGTCCTTTAGCTTCTCCTTTTTGACACTATTTAAATAGCGCGTAAGCTTACTAATAAACATTAAACATGAATAACAATTATACAACACCTAAAACAACTATTATGCACATACATTTATATATTTTTACAGCAAACCCTCAAACCAACCTTACCCCAAAATATTTATCTTAGCTCCCAAGTCTCTTTTGCTTCTCCAACACCATCTGTGTGCAACGAAACTTTTGTCACTTCATGTAGGAAACCTTTGCCATTCCAATTACTCTAGTTAATTTGAGCAGCTGATTGATATCAACTGGCAGATATCGGTCAGCAGGTTATTTTGATGTCAAATCGTGTGCGTGGATTGTTTATGTTTCGTTTGTTTTCTTTTTCTTTGTTTGTTTTTTATTTTTATTGATCATATCGGGTGTGTAAAATTTGTGAAATATAGTGTCGATAGGGCTAGTGGAATATCCAGCCCCTAGCCCTGAAATCACTTGGATGGAGAAAATGCAATGCATTTTACATGCATGCAGAAGTAGTGAAATTTGCTGCTTTTGCAAAATCAACAAGTAAATGTAAATATATTAATATAGAGGCGTGATTTCTGCCTTTCAAAAAAAAGGAATAATTAATTGAAAGTAGATATCGTGCCTCAATATAAATTTTCTTACGGTGAACAAATATAGCCTGCCGTTTTGTCACTCTGTTTGAAGTTGCGTCTGTACACGGTTTGTCCAACTTGGTATCTGATGTCTCGGCTTCTCCCAAAATCTTTTCTCCTTTGTCATGTAATTTTTTAAAATTTTTAAATATTTCGTCTCTAATAGCTTGTTGCTTTTCTTTTGTCTCAAGGATTCTAACGTCTGAGTATTTTGTGTCGTTTAACCGTCGCGCATCCGTTCTGTGCCATTTGAAAGCCAAATACAGCATAATAAGGCTCTAGACTCGTAGCTTCGTACGCACTTCGCAGTGAAAATGCCGCAAAGCTAACTCAATTTCAGAAACAATAAAATCTCAACTCGCGGTTTTAGAAGCTTTTTTTTTAAACTTAGAACTCTGCTTGAGAAATACATTCGATCAATCTTTTTAAAATTCTGAGGTTGTTGTCTTTGATAAAATGTAATAATTTCCGACGCTGGCTTTTGAGATTTTGAATTTTTGGGTACTGATAAAACATGGCAGTTCTCACCACGACGCCTTTTTTTTAAACTGTTTCAGCGCACTCGCAATTTTTCACTTTAATTCTATTATTTCCGTAAATAAAACTTTTAAAATTTTAAATTTCCTTTTCTTTATTGCCTTTAGAAAATCTAAAAATCACAATTACTAATAATTAAACATGAATAACGATCACACAACACCTAAAACATTTATCTATATATTTTTACAGCAAATCCTCAAACCAACTTTACCCCAAAATATTTATCTTAGCTCCCAAGTCTCTTTTGCTTCTCCAACACCATCTGTGTGCAACGAAACTTTTGTCACTTCATGTAGGAAACCTTTGCCATTCCAATTACTCGAGTTAATTTGAGCCGCTGATTGATATCAACTGACAGATATCGGTCAGCAGGTTATTTTGTTGTCAAATCGTGTGTGTGGATTGTTTATGTTTCGTTTGTTTTCTTTTTTTTTTTTTGTTTTTTATTTTTATTATTCATATCGGGTGTGTAAAATTTGTGAAATATAGTGTCGATAGGGCTAGGGGAATATCCAGCCCCTAGCCCTGAAATCACTTGGATGGAGAAAATGCAATGCATTTTACATGCATGCAGAAGTAGTGAAATTTGCTGCTTTTGCAAAATAAACAAGTAAATGTAAATATATTAATATAGAGGCGTGATTTCTGCCTTTCAAAAAAAAAAGGAATAATTAATTGAAAGTAGATATCGTGCCTCAATATAACTTTTCTTAAGGTGAACAAATATAGCCTGCCGTTTTGTCACTCTGTTTGAAGTTGCGTCTGTACACGGTTTGTTCAACTTGGTATCTGATGTCTCGGCTTCTCCCAAAATCTTTTCTCCTTTGTCATGTAATTTTTTAAAATTTTTAAATATTTCGTCTCTAATAGCTTGTTGCTTTTCTTTTGTCTCAAGGATTCTAACGTCTGAGTATTTTATGTCGTTTAACCGTCGCATGATGTCAAACGCGCATCCGTTCTGTGCCATTTGAAAGCCAAATACAGCATAATAAGGCTCTAGACTCGTAGCTTCGTGCGCACTTCGCAGTGAAAATGCCGCAAAGCTAACATGCTTGTCCCAGTCGCGTTGGTCGCTTCCAAGGTACGAACGGATCTTAGTCAGTACACTACGGTTCACACGTTTTGAGGCATTGGCCTGCGGCGAGTAGACCGCAGTTCTCACGGGCTTAACCCCGTAGCGCTTTAAAAAGCTAGAAAACAATTCGGAAATGAATTGCTTTCCATTGTCAGAATGTACGTATTCTGGAACCCCAAACACATGAAAAATGGCTTCCTCTAAGTACTGGACCACTGCAGCTGAAGTTGCCTTCCTTATAGGTTTAAGGAACACAAACTTGCTGAAGTGGTCGAGTACAACGAAAATCTGGGTATTGCCATTTTTCGTTCTGGGATAGGGTCCCAGAAAGTCTATATATAACCTTTGGAATGGTCTTTTCGTCAATGTCTGTGTACCCATTGGAGGTCTGTTTGTCCTATTTGTACTCTTATTGCACTTACATGTATCACAGTCCTTAATAAAATTGTTAACGTCAATTGTCATTCCAGGCCAAAAGTATTTCTGTCTTAATGGATGCCTCCATGTCCTGCAGCTGGAGAATCATGAGCCGAACTCAGAAGACTCTTCCTCAACCCCGACGGTACCGAGAGCTTCCAAGCTCTGTCTTCTTGTAGTGCGTCCCCGGTACGTATATTTGTCCGTTTGTAAACATAATTGTCTGAAATACTGAAATGCATATATCTGGGAACTTATCTTGTCTTTCTTTTATTGTCTTCTTTAGCTCCTCGTATTCGTCGGAAGAAAAATGCGGAGAATTCAGGTTTGTGAGATGTAAGAAAAATTGGAAAAGGACGCTCCCAACACCAGTCGTAGATGCAAAATCATCAAGGAAGTAGTCGACTTTGTTCAGTCTATCAGCCCACAGTTCGTCATGTCATCATCTGAAAAGCGCCGGAGAAAACCACCACGGGATCATCGATCTCAGCCACACACCACGCCAACGTAATCTACTCACTCATGATGTTCAACATCAAATACAAGCAAGAGAAAAGGAAAATAGTACCTCCAACCCAAAGGTTAAGCAAAAATAAAATTCAAAGTTTCTTCATTTATACGTTATAAACTTTTATTGTAAACTAATTAATTTTGGGGACTGTTTATTTGTCCCTTGAATTCAGAAGGATTTATATGAAACTTAACTATTCAAAAAAAATCAAATGTTTATATACATATATGTACTTAAATAAAATGTATAGTTTATTTGTAAAAAAAGAATATACCAAAGTAATTGTTGATGCAACTATGTTGCAATAAATTATACATCAGTTAATGTAAATTTAATAAAAAATCAAAATTAAAAAAAATAATGAATAAGTAAATATTTATTACTGCTCTTAGTTGTAAAAAAATGTGTATAAAAGAATTATGCAATTATGCATGTGAAACTTACTTGGTTGTTTTCAATGAGATCTTGCCGGCATGATGTCGTTGAAGTACCTGTTGTAAAGCTGTGGCAATTTATTGACAAATACTAAATGCAGTTTACAATAAATAAAACTATTTAATTATAAGTTAAAAACTCCAAAAAACTCAAAATAGAAAAAAAAATCAATTTTAAATTAAATTCAATTAAAAAAAACTCAAAGAAAAGGTAAACTCAATTTTAAACCAAATGAATCTCAATAAAAAAACTCAAAAAAAGTAAAAACTCAATTTTAAATTTAATAAAACTCAATTTCAGAAACAAAAAAATCTCAACTCGCGGTTTGAGAAACTTTCTTTTTTTTTTTTTAACTTAGAACTCTGCTTGAGAAATACATTCGATCAATCTTTTTAAAATTCGGAGGTTGTTGTCTTTGATAAAATGTAATAATTTCCGACGCTGGCTTTTGAGAATTTGAATTTTTGGGTACTGATAAAACATGGCGGTTCTCACCACGACGCCTTTTTTTAAACTGTTTCAGCGCACTCGCACTTTTTCACTTTAATTCTATTATTTCCGTAAATAAAACTTTTAAAATTTAAAATTTCCTTTTCTTTATTGCCTTTAGAAAATCTTTTTTTTTTATTTAAGGCGAGACGACTTTACGTCACAAGCTAATAGTTTCGACTGTTTTAGCGCACTCGCACCTTTTCACTTTAATTCTATTATTTCTTTAAAAAGCTAGAAAACAATTCGGAAATGAATTGCTTTCCATTGTCAGAATGTACGTATTCTGGAACCCCAAACACATGAAAAATGGCTTTCTCTAAGTACTGGACCACTGCAGCTGAAGTTGCCTTCGTTATAGGTTTAAGGAACACAAACTTGCTGAAGTGGTCGAGTACAACGAAAATCTGGGTATTGCCATTTTTCGTTCTGGGATAGGGTCCCAGAAAGTCCATATATAACCTTTGGAATGGTCTTTTCGTCAATGTCTGTGTACCCATTGGAGGTCTGTTTGTCCTATTTGTACTCTTATTGCACTTACATGTATCACAGTCCTTAATAAAATTGTTAACGTCAATTGTCATTCCAGGCCAAAAGTATTTCTGTCTTAATGGATGCCTCCATGTCCTGCAGCTGGAGAATCATGAGCCGAACTCAGAAGACTCTTCCTCAACCCCGACGGTACCCAGAGCTTCCAAGCTATGTCTTCTTGTAGTGCGTCCCCGGTACGTATATTTGTCCGTTTGTAAACATAATTGTCAGAAATGCTGAAATGCATATATCTGGGAACTCGCACTTTTTCACTTTAATTCTATTATTTCCGTAAATAAAACTTTTAAAATTTAAAATTTCCTTTTCTTTATTGCCTTTAGAAAATCTTTTTTTTTTATTTAAGGCGAGACGACTTTACGTCACAAGCTAATAGTTTCGACTGTTTTAGCGCACTCGCACCTTTTCACTTTAATTCTATTATTTCCGCAAATAAAATTTTTAGAATTTAAAATTTCTTTTCATATATAGCCTTTGCTTTAAAAAAAAATTATTTTATTTAAAAGGGGAAACGACTTTACGTCACAAACCGTTTTTCGCCATCGAACATTCTAGAAATAATTTCGGCGCAAAATATTATTCTGTCCTTTTGCTTCTCCTTTTTGACACTATTTAAATAGCGCGTAAGCTTACTAATAAACATTAAACATGAATAACAATCATACAACACCTAAAACAACTATTATGCACATACATTTATATATTTTTACAGCAAACCCTCAAACCAACCTTACCCCAAAATATTTATCTTAGCTCCCAAGTCTCTTTTGCTTCTCCAACACCATCTGTGTGCAACGAAACTTTTGTCACTTCATGTAGGAAACCTTTGCCATTCCAATTACTCTAGTTAATTTGAGCAGCTGATTGATATCAACTGGCAGATATCGGTCAGCAGGTTATTTTGTTGTCAAATCATGTGCGTGGATTGTTTATGTTTCGTTTGTTTTCTTTTTCTTTGTTTGTTTTTTTATTTTTATTAATCATATCGGGTGTGTAAAATTTGTGAAATATAGTGTCGATAGGGCTATCCAGCCCCTACCCCTGAAATCACTTGGATGGAGAAAATGCAATGCATTTTACATGCATGCAGAAGTAGTGAAATTTGCTGCTTTTGCAAAATCAACAAGTTAATGTAAATATATTAATATAGAGGCGTGATTTCTGCCTTTCAAAAAAAAGGAATAATTAATTGAAAGTAGATATCGTGCCTCAATATAACTTTTCTTAAGGTGAACAAATATAGCCTGCCGTTTTGTCACTCTGTTTGAAGTTGCGTCTGTACACGGTTTGTTCAACTTGGTATCTGATGTCTCGGCTTCTCCCAAAATCTTTTCTCCTTTGTCATGTAATTTTTTAAAATTTTTAAATATTTCTTCTCTAATAGCTTGTTGCTTTTCTTTTGTCTCAAGAATTCTAACGTCTGAGTATTTTATGTCGTTTAACCGTTGCATGATGTCAAACGCGCATCCATTCTGTGCCATTTGAAAGCCAAATACAGCATAATAAGGCTCTAGACTCGTAGCTTCGTGCGCACTTCGCAGTGAAAATGCCTCAAAGCTAACATGCTTGTCCCAGTCGCGTTGGTCGCTTCCAAGGTACGAACGGATCTTAGTCAGTACACTACGGTTCACACGTTCTGAGGCATTGGCCTGCGGCGAGCAGACCGCAGTTCTCACGGGCTTAACCCCGTAGCGCTTTAAAAAGCTAGAAAACAATTCGGAAATGAATTGCTTTCCATTGTCAGAATGTACGTATTCTGGAACCCCAAACACATGAAAAATGGCTTTCTCTAAGTACTGGACAGCTGCAGCTGAAGTTGCCTTCCTTATAGGTTTAAGGAACACAAACTTGCTGAAGTGGTCGAGTACAACGAAAATCTGGGTATTGCCATTTTTCGTTCTGGGATAGGGTCCCAGAAAGTCTATATATAACCTTTGGAATGGTCTTTTCGTCAATGTCTGTGTACCCATTGGAGGTCTGTTTGTCCTATTTGTACTCTTATTGGACTTACATGTATCACAGTCCTTAATAAAATTGTTAACGTCAATTGTCATTCCAGGCCAAAAGTATTTCTGTCTTAATGGATGCCTCCATGTCCTGCAGCTGGAGAATCATGAGCCGAACTCAGAAGACTCTTCCTCAACCCCGACGGTACCCAGAGCTTCCAAGCTATGTCTTCTTGTAGTGCGTCCCCGGTACGTATATTTGTCCGTTTGTAAACATAACTGTCTGAAATGCTGAAATGCATATATCTGGGAATTTATCTTGTCTTTCTTTTATTGTCTTCTTTAGCTCCTCGTATTCGTCGGAAGAAAAATGCGGAGAATTCAGGTTTGTGAGATGTAAGTAATCGGCCTCTCTCTACCCTCTGAGTCAAATTGGAAAAGGACGCTCCCAACACCAGTCGTAGATGCAAAATCATCAAGGAAGTAGTCGACTTTGTTCAGTCTATCAGACCACAGTTCGTCAGGTCATCATCTGAAAAGCGCCGGAGAGAACCACCACGTGATCATCGATCTCAGCCACACACCACGCCAACGTAATCTACTCACTCATGATGTTCAACATCAAATACAAGCAAGAGAAAGGAAAATAGTACCTCCAACCCAAAGGTTAAGCAAAAATAAAATTCAAAGTTTCTTCATTTATACGTTATAAACTTTTATTGTAAACTAATTAATTTTGGGGACTGTTTATTTGTCCCTTGAATTCAGAAGGATTTATATGAAACTTAACTATTTTTAAAAAAAATTCAAATGTTTATATATATATATGTAATTAAATGAAATGTATAGTTTATTTGTAAAAAAAAAAGAATATACCAAAGTAATTGTTGATGCAACTATGTTGCAATAAATTATACATGATGCAGTTAATGTAAATTTAATAAAAAATCAAAATTAAAAAAAATAATGAATAAGTAAATATTTATTACTGCTCTTAGTTGTAAAAACATGTGTATAAAAGAATTATTCATGTGAAACTTACTTGGTTGTTTTCAATGAGATCTTGCCGGCATGATGTCGTTGAAGTACCTGTTGTAAAGCTGTGGCAATTTATTGACAACTACTAAATGCAGTTTACAATAAATAAAACTATTTAATTATAAGTTAAAAATTCCAAAAAACTCAAAATAGTAAAAAAAAAATCAATTTTAAATTAAATTCAATTAAAAAAAACTCAAAGAAAAGGTAAACTCAATTTTAAACCAAATGAATCTCAATAAAAAAACTCACAAAAGTAAAAACAAAATTTTAAATTTAATAAAACTTAATTTCAGAAACAAAAAAATCTCAACTCGCGGTTTGAGAAGCTTTCTTTTTTTTGAACTTAGAACTCTGCTTGAGAAACACATTCGATCAATCCTTTTAAAATTCGGAGGTTGTTGTCTTTGATAAAATGTAATAATTTCCGACGCTGGCTTTTGAGATTTTGAATTTTTGGGTACTGATAAAACATGGCGGTTCTCACCACGACGCCTTTTTTTAAACTGTTTCAGCGCACTCGCACTTTTTCACTTTAATTCTATTATTTCCGTAAATAAAACTTTTAAAATTTAAAATTTCCTTTTCTTTCTTGCCTTTAGAAAATCTTTTTTTTTTATTTAAGGCGAGACGACTTTACGTCACAAGCTAATAGTTTCGACTGTTTTAGCGCACTCGCACCTTTTCACTTTAATTCTATTATTTCCGTAAATAAAACTTTTAAAATTTAAAATTTCCTTTTCTTTATTGCCTTCAGAAAATCTTTTTTTTTATTTAAGGCGAGACGACTTTACGTCACAAGCTAATAGTTTCGACTGTTTTAGCGCACTCGCACCTTTTCACTTCCACTTCCGTCTTTTCGTCAATGTCTGTGTACCCATTGGAGGTCTGTTTGTCCTATTTGTACTCTTATTGCACTTACATGTATCACAGTCCTTAATAAAATTGTTAACGTCAATTGTCATTCCAGGCCAAAAGTATTTCTGTCTTAATGGATGCCTCCATGCCCTGCAGCTGGAGAATCATGAGCCGAACTCTTCCTCAACCCCGACGGTACCCAGAGCTCCCAAGCTCTGTCTTCTTGTAGTGCGTCCCCGGTACGTATATTTGTCCGTTTGTAAACATAATTGTCTGAAATGCTGAAATGCATATATCTGGGAATTTATCTTGTCTTTATTTTATTGTCTTCTTTAGCTCCTCGTATTCGTCGGAAGAAAAATGCGGAGAATTCTGAGTCAAATTGGAAAAGGACGCTCCCAACACCAGTCGTAGATGCAAAATCATCAAGGAAGTAGTCGACTTTGTTCAGTCTATCAGCCCACAGTTCGTCATGTCATCATCTGAAAAGCGCCGGAGAAAACCACCACGGGATCATCGATCTCAGCCACACACCACGCCAACGTAATCTACTCACTCATGATGTTCAACATCAAATACAAGCAAGAGAAAAGGAAAATAGTACCTCCAACCCAAAGGTTAAGCAAAAATAAAATTCAAAGTTTCTTCATTTATACGTTATAAACTTTTATTGTAAACTAATTAATTTTGGGGACTGTTTATTTGTCCCTTGAATTCAGAAGGATTTATATGAAACTTAACTATTCAAAAAAAATCAAATGTTTATATACATATATGTACTTAAATAAAATGTATAGTTTATTTGTAAAAAAAGAATATACCAAAGTAATTGTTGATGCAACTATGTTGCAATAAATTATACATCAGTTAATGTAAATTTAATAAAAAATCAAAATTAAAAAAAATAATGAATAAGTAAATATTTATTACTGCTCTTAGTTGTAAAAAAATGTGTATAAAAGAATTATGCAATTATGCATGTGAAACTTACTTGGTTGTTTTCAATGAGATCTTGCCGGCATGATGTCGTTGAAGTACCTGTTGTAAAGCTGTGGCAATTTATTGACAAATACTAAATGCAGTTTACAATAAATAAAACTATTTAATTATAAGTTAAAAACTCCAAAAAACTCAAAATAGAAAAAAAAATCAATTTTAAATTAAATTCAATTAAAAAAAACTCAAAGAAAAGGTAAACTCAATTTTAAACCAAATGAATCTCAATAAAAAAACTCAAAAAAAGTAAAAACTCAATTTTAAATTTAATAAAACTCAATTTCAGAAACAAAAAAATCTCAACTCGCGGTTTGAGAAACTTTCTTTTTTTTTTTTTAACTTAGAACTCTGCTTGAGAAATACATTCGATCAATCTTTTTAAAATTCGGAGGTTGTTGTCTTTGATAAAATGTAATAATTTCCGACGCTGGCTTTTGAGAATTTGAATTTTTGGGTACTGATAAAACATGGCGGTTCTCACCACGACGCCTTTTTTTAAACTGTTTCAGCGCACTCGCACTTTTTCACTTTAATTCTATTATTTCCGTAAATAAAACTTTTAAAATTTAAAATTTCCTTTTCTTTATTGCCTTTAGAAAATCTTTTTTTTTTATTTAAGGCGAGACGACTTTACGTCACAAGCTAATAGTTTCGACTGTTTTAGCGCACTCGCACCTTTTCACTTTAATTCTATTATTTCTTTAAAAAGCTAGAAAACAATTCGGAAATGAATTGCTTTCCATTGTCAGAATGTACGTATTCTGGAACCCCAAACACATGAAAAATGGCTTTCTCTGAGTACTGGACCACTGCAGCTGAAGTTGCCTTCGTTATAGGTTTAAGGAACACAAACTTGCTGAAGTGGTCGAGTACAACGAAAATCTGGGTATTGCCATTTTTCGTTCTGGGATAGGGTCCCAGAAAGTCCATATATAACCTTTGGAATGGTCTTTTCGTCAATGTCTGTGTACCCATTGGAGGTCTGTTTTTCCTATTTGTACTCTTATTGCACTTACATGTATCACAGTCCTTAATAAAATTGTTAACGTCAATTGTCATTCCAGGCCAAAAGTATTTCTGTCTTAATGGATGCCTCCATGTCCTGCAGCTGGAGAATCATGAGCCGAACTCAGAAGACTCTTCCTCAACCCCGACGGTACCTAGAGCTTCCAAGCTATGTCTTCTTGTAGTGCGTCCCCGGTACGTATATTTGTCCGTTTGTAAACATAATTGTCTGAAATGCTGAAATGCATATATCTGGGAACTCGCACTTTTTCACTTTAATTCTATTATTTCCGTAAATAAAACTTTTAAAATTTAAAATTTCCTTTTCTTTATTGCCTTTAGAAAATCTTTTTTTTTTATTTAAGGCGAGACGACTTTACGTCACAAGCTAATAGTTTCGACTGTTTTAGCGCACTCGCACCTTTTCACTTTAATTCTATTATTTCCGCAAATGAAATTTTTAGAATTTAAAATTTCTTTTCATATATAGCCTTTGCTTTAAAAAAAAATTATTTTATTTAAAAGGGGAAACGACTTTACGTCACAAACCGTTTTTCGCCATCGAACATTCTAGAAATAATTTCGGCGCAAAATATTATTCTGTCCTTTTGCTTCTCCTTTTTGACACTATTTAAATAGCGCGTAAGCTTACTAATAAACATTAAACATGAATAACAATCATACAACACCTAAAACAACTATTATGCACATACATTTATATATTTTTACAGCAAACCCTCAAACCAACCTTACCCCAAAATATTTATCTTAGCTCCCAAGTCTCTTTTGCTTCTCCAACACCATCTGTGTGCAACGAAACTTTTGTCACTTCATGTAGGAAACCTTTGCCATTCCAATTACTCTAGTTAATTTGAGCAGCTGATTGATATCAACTGGCAGATATCGGTCAGCAGGTTATTTTGTTGTCAAATCATGTGCGTGGATTGTTTATGTTTCGTTTGTTTTCTTTTTCTTTGTTTGTTTTTTTATTTTTATTAATCATATCGGGCGTGTAAAATTTGTGAAATATAGTGTCGATAGGGCTATCCAGCCCCTACCCCTGAAATCACTTGGATGGAGAAAATGCAATGCATTTTACATGCATGCAGAAGTAGTGAAATTTGCTGCTTTTGCAAAATCAACAAGTTAATGTAAATATATTAATATAGAGGCGTGATTTCTGCCTTTCAAAAAAAAGGAATAATTAATTGAAAGTAGATATCGTGCCTCAATATAACTTTTCTTAAGGTGAACAAATATAGCCTGCCGTTTTGTCACTCTGTTTGAAGTTGCGTCTGTACACGGTTTGTTCAACTTGGTATCTGATGTCTCGGCTTCTCCCAAAATCTTTTCTCCTTTGTCATGTAATTTTTTAAAATTTTTAAATATTTCTTCTCTAATAGCTTGTTGCTTTTCTTTTGTCTCAAGGATTCTAACGTCTGAGTATTTTATGTCGTTTAACCGTTGCATGATGTCAAACGCGCATCCATTCTGTGCCATTTGAAAGCCAAATACAGCATAATAAGGCTCTAGACTCGTAGCTTCGTGCGCACTTCGCAGTGAAAATGCCTCAAAGCTAACATGCTTGTCCCAGTCGCGTTGGTCGCTTCCAAGGTACGAACGGATCTTAGTCAGTACACTACGGTTCACACGTTCTGAGGCATTGGCCTGCGGCGAGCAGACCGCAGTTCTCACGGGCTTAACCCCGTAGCGCTTTAAAAAGCTAGAAAACAATTCGGAAATGAATTGCTTTCCATTGTCAGAATGTACGTATTCTGGAACCCCAAACACATGAAAAATGGCTTTCTCTAAGTACTGGACCACTGCAGCTGAAGTTGCCTTCCTTATAGGTTTAAGGAACACAAACTTGCTGAAGTGGTCGAGTACAACGAAAATCTGGGTATTGCCATTTTTCGTTCTGGGATAGGGTCCCAGAAAGTCTATATATAACCTTTGGAATGGTCTTTTCGTCAATGTCTGTGTACCCATTGGAGGTCTGTTTGTCCTATTTGTACTCTTATTGGACTTACATGTATCACAGTCCTTAATAAAATTGTTAACGTCAATTGTCATTCCAGGCCAAAAGTATTTCTGTCTTAATGGATGCCTCCATGTCCTGCAGCTGGAGAATCATGAGCCGAACTCAGAAGACTCTTCCTCAACCCCGACGGTACCCAGAGCTTCCAAGCTATGTCTTCTTGTAGTGCGTCCCCGGTACGTATATTTGTCCGTTTGTAAACATAATTGTCTGAAATGCTGAAATGCATATATCTGGGAATTTATCTTGTCTTTCTTTTATTGTCTTCTTTAGCTCCTCGTATTCGTCGGAAGAAAAATGCGGAGAATTCAGGTTTGTGAGATGTAAGTAATCGGCCTCTCTCTACCCTCTGAGTCAAATTGGAAAAGGACGCTCCCAACACCAGTCGTAGATGCAAAATCATCAAGGAAGTAGTCGACTTTGTTCAGTCTATCAGACCACAGTTCGTCAGGTCATCATCTGAAAAGCGCCGGAGAAAACCACCACGTGATCATCGATCTCAGCCACACACCACGCCAACGTAATCTACTCACTCATGATGTTCAACATCAAATACAAGCAAGAGAAAGGAAAATAGTACCTCCAACCCAAAGGTTAAGCAAAAATAAAATTCAAAGTTTCTTCATTTATACGTTATAAACTTTTATTGTAAACTAATTAATTTTGGGGACTGTTTATTTGTCCCTTGAATTCAGAAGGATTTATATGAAACTTAACTATTTTTAAAAAAAATTCAAATGTTTATATATATATATATGTAATTAAATGAAATGTATAGTTTATTTGTAAAAAAAGGAATATACCAAAGTAATTGTTGATGCAACTATGTTGCAATAAATTATACATGATGCAGTTAATGTAAATTTAATAAAAAATCAAAATTAAAAAAAATAATGAATAAGTAAATATTTATTACTGCTCTTAGTTGTAAAAACATGTGTATAAAAGAATTATGCATGTGAAACTTACTTGGTTGTTTTCAATGAGATCTTGCCGGCATGATGTCGTTGAAGTACCTGTTGTAAAGCTGTGGCAATTTATTGACAACTACTAAATGCAGTTTACAATAAATAAAACTATTTAATTATAAGTTAAAAATTCCAAAAAACTCAAAATTGTAAAAAAAAATCAATTTTAAATTAAATTCAATTAAAAAAAACTCAAAGAAAAGGTAAACTCAATTTTAAACCAAATGAATCTCAATAAAAAAACTCAAAAAAGTAAAAACTCAATTTTAAATTTAATAAAACTCAATTTCAGAAACAAAAAAATCTCAACTCGCGGTTCGAGAAGCTTTCTTTTTTTGTGAACTTAGAACTCTGCTTGAGAAATACATTCGATCAATCCTTTTAAAATTCGGAGGTTGTTGTCTTTGATAAAATGTAATAATTTCCGACGCTGGCTTTTGAGATTTGAATTTTTGGGTACTGATAAAACATGGCGGTTCTCACCACGACGCATTTTTTTAAACTGTTTCAGCGCACTCGCACTTTTTCACTTTAATTCTATTATTTCCGTAAATAAAACTTTTAAAATTTAAAATTTCCTTTTCTTTATTGCCTTTAGAAAATCTTTTTTTTTTATTTAAGGCGAGACGACTTTACGTCAAAAGCTAATAGTTTCGACTGTTTTAGCGCACTCGCACCTTTTCACTTTAATTCTATTATTTCCGTAAATAAAACTTTTAAAATTTAAAATTTCCTTTTCTTTATTGCCTTCAGAAAATCTTTTTTTTTACTTAAGGCGAGACGACTTTACGTCACAAGCTAATAGTTTCGACTGTTTTAGCGCACTCGCACCTTTTCACTTTAATTCTATTATTTCCCCAAATAAAATTTTTAGAATTTAAAATTTCTTTTCATATATGGCCTTTGCTTTAAAAAAATTTTTTTATTTAAAAGGGGAAACGACTTTAAGTCACAAACTGATAGTTATAGTCTTCGACTTTTTGAACACTAGAGTAGACTATCTCTGCTGATGGTAAATGTTCAACTCACTTCCTAATTGCTAATCTTCGACTCCCAATCTCCATCATCGACCTACCACCACCACCCGTTTTTCGTCATCGAACATTCTAGAAATAATTTCGGCGCTAAATATTATTCTCTCCTTTGTCTTCTCCTTATTGGCGGGTAAGCTATGTCCTATTCCCGTCCTTTTTTTTAAAACTAAAAATCACAATTACTAATAATTAAACATGAATAACGATCACACAACACCTAAAATATTTATCTATATATTTTTTCAGCAAATCCTCAAACCAACTTTACCCCAAAATATTTATCTTAGCTCCCAAGTCTCTTTTGCTTCTCCAACACCATCTGTGTGCAACGAAACTTTTGTCACTTCATGTAGGAAACCTTTGCCATTCCAATTACTCGAGTTAATTTGAGCCGCTGATTGATATCAACTGACAGATATCGGTCAGCAGGTTATTTTGTTGTCAAATCGTGTGTGTGGATTGTTTATGTTTCGTTTGTTTTCTTTTTCTTTGTTTGTTTTTTATTTTTATTAATCATATCGGGTGTGTAAAATTTGTGAAATATAGTGTCGATAGGGCTAGGGGAATATCCAGCCCCTAGCCCTGAAATCACTTGGATGGAGAAAATGCAATGCATTTTACATGCATGCAGAAGTAGTGAAATTTGTTGCTTTTGCAAAATCAACAAGTAAATGTAAATATATTAATATAGAGGCGTGATTTCTGCATTTCAAAAAAAAAGGAATAATTAATTGAAAGTAGATATCGTGCCTCAATATAACTTTTCTTTTCTTTTATTTTTTAAACTGTTTCAGCGCACTCGCACTTTTTCACTTTAATTCTTTTATTTCCGCAAATAAAACTTTTAAAATTTAAAATTTCCTTTTCTTTATTGCCTTTAAAAAATCTTTTTTTTTATCTAAGGCGAGACGACTTTACGTCACAAGCTAATAGTGTTCGACTGTTTTAGCGCACTCGCACCTTTTCACTTTAATTCTATTATTTCCCGAAATAAAATTTTTAGAATTTAAAATTTCTTTTCATATATGGCCTTTGCTTTAAAAAAATTATTTTATTTAAAAGGGGAAACGACTTTATGTCACAAACTGATAGTTATAGTCTTCGACTTTTTGAACACTAGAGTAGACTATCTCTGCTGATGGTAAATGTTCAACTCACTTCCTAATTGCTAATCTTCGACTCCCAATCTCCATCATCGACCTACCACCACCACCCGTTTTTCGTCATCGAACATTCTAGAAATAATTTCGGCGCTAAATATTATTCTCTCCTTTGTCTTCTCCTTCTTGGCGGGTAAGCTATGTCCTATTCCCGTCCTTTTTTTTAAAACTAAAAATCACAATTACTAATAATTAAACATGAATAACGATCACACAACACCTAAAACATTTATCTATATATTTTTTCAGCAAATCCTCAAACCAACTTTACCCCAAAATATTTATCTTAGCTCCCAAGTCTCTTTTGCTTCTCCAACACCATCTGTGTGCAACGAAACTTTTGTCACTTCATGTAGGAAACCTTTGCCATTCCAATTACTCGAGTTAATTTGAGCCGCTGATTGATATCAACTGACAGATATCGGTCAGCAGGTTATTTTGTTGTCAAATCGTGTGTGTGGATTGTTTATGTTTCGTTTGTTTTCTTTTTCTTTGTTGGTTTTTTATTTTTATTAATCATATCGGGTGTGTAAAATTTGTGAAATATAGTGTCGATAGGGCTAGGGGGAATATCCAGCCCCTAGCCATGAAATCACTTGGATGAAGAAAATGCAATGCATTTTACATGCATGCAGAAGTAGTGAAATTTGCTGCTTTTGCAAAATCAACAAGTAAATGTAAATATATTAATATAGAGGCGTGATTTCTGCCTTTCAAATAAAAGGAATAATTAATTGAAAGTAGATATCGTGCCTCAATATAACTTTTCTTAAGGTGAACAAATATAGCCTGCCGTTTTGTCACTCTGTTTGAAGTTGCGTCTGTACACGATTTGTCCAACTTGGTATCTGATGTCTCGGCTTCTCCCAAAATCTTTTCTCCTTTGTCATGTAATTTTTTAAAATTTTTAAATATTTCGTCTCTAATAGCTTGTTGCTTTTCTTTTGTCTCAAGGATTCTAACGTCTGAGTATTTTGTGTCGTTTAACCGTCGCATGATGTCAAACGCGCATCCGTTCTGTGCCATTTGAAAGCCAAATACAGCATAATAAGGCTCTAGACTCATGCCGCAAAGCTAACATGTTTGTCCCAGTCGCGTTGGTCGCTTCCAAGGTACGAACGGATCTTAGTCAGTACACTACGGTTCACACGTTCTGAGGCATTGGCCTGCGGCGAGTAGACCGCAGTTCTCACGGGCTTAACCCCGTAGCGCTTTAAAAATCTAGAAAACAATTCGGAAAGGAATTGCTTTCCATTGTCAGAATGTACGTAATCTGGAACCCCATACACATGAAAAATGGCTTCCTCTAAGTACTGGACCACTGCAGCTGAAGTTGCCTTCCTTATAGGTTTAAGGAACACAAACTTGCTGAAGTGGTCGAGTACAACGAAAATCTGGGTATTGCCATTTTTCGTTCTGGGATAGGGTCCCAGAAAGTCTATGTATAACCTTTGGAATGGTCTTTTCGTCAATGTCTGTGTACCCATTGGAGGTCTGTTTGTCCTATTTGTACTCTTATTGCACTTACATGTATCACAGTCCTTAATAAAATTGTTAACGTCAATTGTCATTCCAGGCCAAAAGTATTTCTGTCTTAATGGATGCCTCCATGCCCTGCAGCCGGAGAATCATGAGCCGAACTCAGAAGACTCTTCCTCAACCCCGATGGTACCCATAGCTTCCAAGCTCTGTCTTCTTGTAGTGCGTCCCCGGTACGTATATTTGTCCGTTTGTAAACATAGTTGTCTGAAATGCTGAAATGCATATATCTGGGAATTTATCTTGTCTTTCTTTTATTGTCTTCTTTAGCTCCTCGTATTCGTCGGAAGAAAAATGCGGAGAATTCTGAGTCAAATTGGAAAAGGACGCTCCCAACACCAGTCGTAGATGCAAAATCCTCAAGGAAGTAGTCGACTTTGTTCAGTCTATCAGCCCACAGTTCGTCAGGTCATCATCTGAAAAGCGCCGGAGAAAACCACCACGGGATCATCGATCTCAGCCACACACCACGCCAACGTAATCCTCACTCATGATGTTCAACATCAAATACAAGCAAGAGAAAGGAAAATAGTACCTCCAACCCAAAGGTTAAGCAAAAATAAAATTCAAAGTTTCTTCATTTATACGTTATAAACTTTCATTGTAAACTAATTAATTTTGGGGACTGTTTATTTGTCCCTTGAATTCAGAAGGATTTATATGAAACTTAACTATTCAAAAAAAATTCAAATGTTTATATATATATATCTGTACTTAAATAAAATGTATAGTTTATTTGTAAAAAAAAAGAATATACCAAAGTAATTGTTGATGCAACTATGTTGCAATAAATTATACATGATGCAGTTAATGTAAATTTATTAAAAAATCAAAATTAAAAAAAATAATGAATAAGTAAATATTCATTACTGCTCTTAGTTGTAAAAACATGTGTATAAAAGAATTATGCATGTGAAACTTACTTGGTTGTTTTAAATGAGATCTTGCCGGGATGATGTCGTTGAAGTACCTGTTGTAAAGCTGTGGCAATTTATTGACAACTACTAAATGCAGTTTACAATTAATAAAACTATTTAATTATAAGTTAAAAATTCCAAAAAACTCAAAATAGTAAAAAAAAAATCAATTTTAAATTAAATTCAATTAAAAAAAACTCAAAGAAAAGGTAAACTCAATTTTAAACCAAATGAATCTCAATAAAAAAAACTCAAAAAAGTAAAAACTCAATTTTAAATTTAATAAAACTCAATTTCAGAAACAAAAAAATCTCAACTCGCGGTTTGAGAAGCTTTCTTTTTTTTTGAACTTAGAACTCTGCTTGAGAAATACATTCGATCAATCCTTTTAAAATTCGGAGGTTGTTGTCTTTGATAAAATGTAATAATTTCCGACGCTGGCTTTTGAGATTTTGAATTTTTGGGTACTGATAAAACATGGCGGTTCTCACCACGACGCCTTTTTTTAAACTGTTTCAGCGCACTCGCACTTTTTCACTTTAATTCTATTATTTCCGTAAATAAAACTTTTAAAATTTAAAATTTCCTTTTCTTTATTGCCTTTAGAAAATCTTTTTTTTTATTTAAGGCGAGACGACTCTACGTCACAAGCTAATAGTTTCGACTGTTTTAGCGCACTCGCACCTTTTCACTTTAATTCTATTATTTCCGCAAATAAAATTTTTAGAATTTAAAATTTCTTTTCATATATGGCCTTTGCTTTAAAAAAAAAATTATTTTATTTAAAAGGGGAAACGACTTTACGTCACAAACCGTTTTTCGCCATCGAACATTCTAGAAATAATTTCGGCGCAAAATATTATTCTGTCCTTTTGCTTCTCCTTTTTGACACTATTTAAATAGCGCGTAAGCTTACTAATAAACATTAAACATGAATAACAATCATACAACACCTAAAACAACTATTATGCACATACATTTATATATTTTTACAGCAAACCCTCAAACCAACCTTACCCCAAAATATTTATCTTAGCTCCCAAGTCTCTTTTGCTTCTCCAACACCATCTGTGTGCAACGAAACTTTTGTCACTTCATGTAGGAAACCTTTGCCATTCCAATTACTCTAGTTAATTTGAGCAGCTGATTGATATCAACTGGCAGATATCGGTCAGCAGGTTATTTTGTTGTCAAATCATGTGCGTGGATTGTTTATGTTTCGTTTGTTTTCTTTTTCTTTGTTTGTTTTTTTATTTTTATTAATCATATCGGGCGTGTAAAATTTGTGAAATATAGTGTCGATAGGGCTATCCAGCCCCTAGCCCTGAAATCACTTGGATGGAGAAAATGCAATGCATTTTACATGCATGCAGAAGTAGTGAAATTTGCTGCTTTTGCAAAATCAACAAGTAAATGCAAATATATTAATATAGAGGCGTGATTTCTGCCTTTCAAAAAAAAAAGGAATAATTAATTGAAAGTAGATATCGTGCCTCAATATAACTTTTATTAAGGTGAACAAATATAGCCTGCCGTTTTGTCACTCTGTTTGAAGTTGCGTCTGTACACGGTTTGTTCAACTTGGTATCTGATGTCTCGGCTTCTCCCAAAATCTTTTCTCCTTTGTCATGTAATTTTTTAAAATTTTTAAATATTTCTTCTCTAATAGCTTGTTGCTTTTCTTTTGTCTCAAGGATTCTAACGTCTGAGTATTTTATGTCGTTTAACCGTTGCATGATGTCAAACGCGCATCCATTCTGTGCTATTTGAAAGCCAAATACAGCATAATAAGGCTCTAGACTCGTAGCTTCGTGCGCACTTCGCAGTGAAAATGCCTCAAAGCTAACATGCTTGTCCCAGTCGCGTTGGTCGCTTCCAAGGTACGAACGGATCTTAGTCAGTACACTACGGTTCACACGTTCTGAGGCATTGGCCTGCGGCGAGCAGACCGCAGTTCTCACGGGCTTAACCCCGTAGCGCTTTAAAAAGCTAGAAAACAATTCGGAAATGAATTGCTTTCCATTGTCAGAATGTACGTATTCTGGAACCCCAAACACATGAAAAATGGCTTTCTCTAAGTACTGGACCACTGCAGCTGAAGTTGCCTTCCTTATAGGTTTAAGGAAAACAAACTTGCTGAAGTGGTCGAGTACAACGAAAATCTGGGTATTGCCATTTTTCGTTCTGGGATAGAGTCCCAGAAAGTCTATATATAACCTTTGGAATGGTCTTTTCGTCAATGTCTGTGTACCCATTGGAGGTCTGTTTGTCCTATTTGTACTCTTATTGCACTTACATGTATCACAGTCCTTATTAAAATTGTTAACGTCAATTGTCATTCCAGGCCAAAAGTATTTCTGTCTTAATGGATGCCTCCATGTCCTGCAGCTGGAAAATCATGAGCCGAACTCAGAAGACTCTTCCTCAACCCCGACGGTACCCAGAGCTTCCAAGCTATGTCTTCTTGTAGTGCGTCCCCGGTACGTATATTTGTCCGTTTGTAAACATAATTGTCTGAAACGCTGAAATGCATATATCTGGGAATTTATCTTGTCTTTCTTTTATTGTCTTCTTTAGCTCCTCGTATTCGTCGGAAGAAAAATGCGGAGAATTCAGGTTTGGGAGATGTAAGCAATCGGCCTCTCTCTACCCTCTGAGTCAAATTGGAAAAGGACGCTCCCAACACCAGTCGTAGATGCAAAATCATCAAGGAAGTAGTCGACTTTGTTCAGTCTATCAGCCCACAGTTCGTCAGGTCATCATCTGAAAAGCGCCGGAGAAAACCACCACGGGATCATCGATCTCAGTCACACACCACGCCAACGTAATCTACTCACTCATGATGTTCAACATCAAATACAAGCAAGAGAAAGGAAAATAGTACCTCCTACCCAAAGGTTAAGCAAAAATAAAATTCAAAGTTTCTTCATTTATACGTTATAAACTTTTATTGTAAACTAATTAATTTTGGGGACTGTTTATTTGTCCCTTGAATTCAGAAGGATTTATATGAAACTTAACTATTTTTAAAAAAAATTCAAATGTTTATATATATATATATGTAATTAAATGAAATGTATAGTTTATTTGTAAAAAAAGGAATATACCAAAGTAATTGTTGATGCAACTATGTTGCAATAAATTATACATGATGCAGTTAATGTAAATTTAATAAAAAATCAAAATTAAAAAAAATAATGAATAAGTAAATATTTATTACTGCTCTTAGTTGTAAAAACATGTGTATAAAAGAATTATGCATGTGAAACTTACTTGGTTGTTTTCAATGAGATCTTGCCGGCATGATGTCGTTGAAGTACCTGTTGTAAAGCTGTGGCAATTTATTGACAACTACTAAATGCAGTTTACAATAAATAAAACTATTTAATTATAAGTTAAAAATTCCAAAAAACTCAAAATTGTAAAAAAAATCAATTTTAAATTAAATTCAAAACTCAAAGAAAAGGTAAACTCAATTTTAAACCAAATGAATCTCAATAAAAAAACTCAAAAAAGTAAAAACTCAATTTTAAATTTAATAAAACTCAATTTCAGAAACAAAAAAATCTCAACTCGCGGTTCGAGAAGCTTTCTTTTTTTGTGAACTTAGAACTCTGCTTGAGAAATACATTCGATCAATCCTTTTAAAATTCGGAGGTTGTTGTCTTTGATAAAATGTAATAATTTCCGACGCTGGCTTTTGAGATTTGAATTTTTGGGTACTGATAAAACATGGCGGTTCTCACCACGACGCATTTTTTTAAACTGTTTCAGCGCACTCGCACTTTTTCACTTTAATTCTATTATTTCCGTAAATAAAACTTTTAAAATTTAAAATTTCCTTTTCTTTATTGCCTTTAGAAAATCTTTTTTTTTTTATTTAAGGCGAGACGACTTTACGTCAAAAGCTAATAGTTTCGACTGTTTTAGCGCACTCGCACCTTTTCACTTTAATTCTATTATTTCCGTAAATAAAACTTTTAAAATTTAAAATTTCCTTTTCTTTATTGCCTTCAGAAAATCTTTTTTTTTACTTAAGGCGAGACGACTTTACGTCACAAGCTAATAGTTTCGACTGTTTTAGCGCACTCGCACCTTTTCACTTTAATTCTATTATTTCCCCAAATAAAATTTTTAGAATTTAAAATTTCTTTTCATATATGGCCTTTGCTTTAAAAAAAATTTTTTATTTAAAAGGGGAAACGACTTTAAGTCACAAACTGATAGTTATAGTCTTCGACTTTTTGAACACTAGAGTAGACTATCTCTGCTGATGGTAAATGTTCAACTCACTTCCTAATTGCTAATCTTCGACTCCCAATCTCCATCATCGACCTACCACCACCACCCGTTTTTCGTCATCGAACATTCTAGAAATAATTTCGGCGCTAAATATTATTCTCTCTTTTGTCTTCTCCTTATTGGCGGGTAAGCTATGTCCTATTCCCGTCCTTTTTTTTAAAACTAAAAATCACAATTACTAATAATTAAACATGAATAACGATCACACAACACCTAAAATATTTATCTATATATTTTTTCAGCAAATCCTCAAACCAACTTTACCCCAAAATATTTATCTTAGCTCCCAAGTCTCTTTTGCTTCTCCAACACCATCTGTGTGCAACGAAACTTTTGTCACTTCATGTAGGAAACCTTTGCCATTCCAATTACTCGAGTTAATTTGAGCCGCTGATTGATATCAACTGACAGATATCGGTCAGCAGGTTATTTTGTTGTCAAATCGTGTGTGTGGATTGTTTATGTTTCGTTTGTTTTCTTTTTCTTTGTTTGTTTTTTATTTTTATTAATCATATCGGGTGTGTAAAATTTGTGAAATATAGTGTCGATAGGGCTAGGGGAATATCCAGCCCCTAGCCCTGAAATCACTTGGATGGAGAAAATGCAATGCATTTTACATGCATGCAGAAGTAGTGAAATTTGTTGCTTTTGCAAAATCAACAAGTAAATGTAAATATATTAATATAGAGGCGTGATTTCTGCATTTCAAAAAAAAAGGAATAATTAATTGAAAGTAGATATCGTGCCTCAATATAACTTTTCTTTTCTTTTATTTTTTAAACTGTTTCAGCGCACTCGCACTTTTTCACTTTAATTCTTTTATTTCCGCAAATAAAACTTTTAAAATTTAAAATTTCCTTTTCTTTATTGCCTTTAAAAAATCTTTTTTTTTATCTAAGGCGAGACGACTTTACGTCACAAGCTAATAGTGTTCGACTGTTTTAGCGCACTCGCACCTTTTCACTTTAATTCTATTATTTCCCGAAATAAAATTTTTAGAATTTAAAATTTCTTTTCATATATGGCCTTTGCTTTAAAAAAATTATTTTATTTAAAAGGGGAAACGACTTTATGTCACAAACTGATAGTTATAGTCTTCGACTTTTTGATCACTAGAGTAGACTATCTCTGCTGATGGTAAATGTTCAACTCACTTACTAATTGTTAATCTTCGACTCCCTATCTTCATCATCGACCTACCACAACCACCACCCGTTTTTCGTCATCGAACATTCTAGAAATAATTTCGGCGCTAAATATTATTCTCTCCTTTGTCTTCTCCTTCTTGGCGGGTAAGCTATGTCCTATTCCCGTCCTTTTTTTTAAAACTAAAAATCACAATTACTAATAATTAAACATGAATAACGATCACACAACACCTAAAATATTTATCTATATATTTTTTCAGCAAATCCTCAAACCAACTTTACCCCAAAATATTTATCTTAGCTCCCAAGTCTCTTTTGCTTCTCCAACACCATCTGTGTGCAACGAAACTTTTGTCACTTCATGTAGGAAACCTTTGCCATTCCAATTACTCGAGTTAATTTGAGCCGCTGATTGATATCAACTGACAGATATCGGTCAGCAGGTTATTTTGTTGTCAAATCGTGTGTGTGGATTGTTTATGTTTCGTTTGTTTTCTTTTTCTTTGTTTGTTTTTTATTTTTATTAATCATATCGGGTGTGTAAAATTTGTGAAATATAGTGTCGATAGGGCTAGGGGAATATCCAGCCCTTAGCCCTGAAATCACTTGGATGGAGAAAATGCAATGCATTTTACATGCATGCAGAAGTAGTGAAATTTGCTGCTTTTGCAAAATCAACAAGTAAATGTAAATATATTAATATAGAGGCGTGATTTCTGCATTTCAAAAAAAAAGGAATAATTAATTGAAAGTAGATATCGTGCCTCAATATAACTTTTCTTAAGGTGAACAAATATAGCCTGCCGTTTTGTCACTCTGTTTGAAGTTGCGTCTGTACACGATTTGTCCAACTTGGTATCTGATGTCTCGGCTTCTCCCAAAATCTTTTCTCCTTTGTCATGTAATTTTTTAAAATTTTTAAATATTTCGACTCTAATAGCTTGTTGCTTTTCTTTTGTCTCAAGGATTCTAACGTCTGAGTATTTTGTGTCGTTTAACCGTCGCATGATGTCAAACGCGCATCCGTTCTGTGCCATTTGAAAGCCAAATACAGCTTAATAAGGCTCTAGACTCATGCCGCAAAGCTAACATGTTTGTCCCAGTCGCGTTGGTCGCTTCCCAGGTACGAACGGATCTTAGTCAGTACACTACGGTTCACACGTTCTGAGGCATTGGCCTGCGGCGAGTAGACCGCAGTTCTCACGGGCTTAACCCCGTAGCGCTTTAAAAATCTAGAAAACAATTCGGAAAGGATTTGCTTTCCATTGTCAGAATGTACGTAATCTGGAACCCCATACACATGAAAAATGGCTTCCTCTAAGTACTGGACCACTGCAGCTAAAGTTGCCTTCCTTATAGGTTTAAGGAACACAAACTTGCTGAAGTGGTCGAGTACAACGAAAATCTGGGTATTGCCATTTTTCGTTCTGGGATAGGGTCCCAGAAAGTCTATTGGAGGTCTGTTTGTCCTATTTGTACTCTTATTGCACTGACATGTATCACAGTCCTTAATAAAATTGTTAACGTTAATTGTCATTCCAGGCCAAAAGTATTTCTCTCTTAATGGATGCCTCCATGCCCTGCAGCTGGAGAATCATGAGCCGAACTCAGAAGACTCTTCCTCAACCCCGACGGTACCCAGAGCTTCCAAGCTCTGTCTTCTTGTAGTGCGTCCCCGGTACGTATATTTGTCCGTTTGTAAACATAATTGTCTGAAATGCTGAAATGCATATATCTGGGAAATGTAAATATATTAATATAGAGGCGTGATTTCTGCATTTCAAAAAAAAAGGAATAATTAATTGAAAGTAGATATCGTGCCTCAATATAACTTTTCTTAAGGTGAACAAATATAGCCTGCCGTTTTGTCACTCTGTTTGAAGTTGCGTCTGTACACGATTTGTCCAACTTGGTATCTGATGTCTCGGCTTCTCCCAAAATCTTTTCTCCTTTGTCATGTAATTTTTTAAAATTTTTAAATATTTCGACTCTAATAGCTTGTTGCTTTTCTTTTGTCTCAAGGATTCTAACGTCTGAGTATTTTGTGTCGTTTAACCGTCGCATGATGTCAAACGCGCATCCGTTCTGTGCCATTTGAAAGCCAAATACAGCTTAATAAGGCTCTAGACTCATGCCGCAAAGCTAACATGTTTGTCCCAGTCGCGTTGGTCGCTTCCAAGGTACGAACGGATCTTAGTCAGTACACTACGGTTCACACGTTCTGAGGCATTGGCCTGCGGCGAGTAGACCGCAGTTCTCACGGGCTTAACCCCGTAGCGCTTTAAAAATCTAGAAAACAATTCGGAAAGGATTTGCTTTCCATTGTCAGAATGTACGTAATCTGGAACCCCATACACATGAAAAATGGCTTCCTCTAAGTACTGGACCACTGCAGCTGAAGTTGCCTTCCTTATAGGTTTAAGGAACACAAACTTGCTGAAGTGGTCGAGTACAACGAAAATCTGGGTATTGCCATTTTTCGTTCTGGGATAGGGTCCCAGAAAGTCTATTGGAGGTCTGTTTGTCCTATTTGTACTCTTATTGCACTTACATGTATCACAGTCCTTAATAAAATTGTTAACGTTAATTGTCATTCCAGGCCAAAATTATTTCTCTCTTAATGGATGCCTCCATGCCCTGCAGCTGGAGAATCATGAGCCGAACTCAGAAGACTCTTCCTCAACCCCGACGGTACCCAGAGCTTCCAAGCTCTGTCTTCTTGTAGTGCGTCCCCGGTACGTATATTTGTCCGTTTGTAAACATAATTGTCTGAAATGCTGAAATGCATATATCTGGGAATTTATCTTGTCTTTCTTTTATTGTCTTCTTTAGCTCCTCGTATTCGTCGGAAGAAAAATGCGGAGAATTCTGAGTCAAATTGGAAAAGGACGCTCCCAACACCAGTCGTAGATGCAAAATCATCAAGGAAGTAGTCGACTTTGTTCAGTCTATCAGCCCACAGTTCGTCAGGTCATCATCTGAAAAGCGCCGGAGAAAACCACCACGGGATCATCGATCTCAGCCACACACCACGCCAACGTAATCCTCACTCATGATGTTCAACATCAAATACAAGCAAGAGAAAGAAAAATAGTACCTCCAACCCAAAGGTTAAGCAAAAATAAAATTCAAAGTTTCTTCATTTATACGTTATAAACTTTTATTGTAAACTAATTAATTTTGGGGACTGTTTATTTGTCCCTTGAATTCAGAAGGATTTATATGAAACTTAACTATTCAAAAAAAATTCAAATGTTTATATATATATCTGTACTTAAATAAAATGTATAGTTTATTTGTAAAAAAAAGAATATACCAAAGTAATTGTTGATGCAACTATGTTGCAATAAATTATACATGATGCAGTTAATGTAAATTTATTAAAAAATCAAAATTAAAAAAAATAATGAATAAGTAAATATTCATTACTGCTCTTAGTTGTAAAAACATGTGTATAAAAGAATTATGCATGTGAAACTTACTTGGTTGTTTTAAATGAGATCTTGCCGGGATGATGTCGTTGAAGTACCTGTTGTAAAGCTGTGGCAATTTATTGACAACTACTAAATGCAGTTTACAATTAATAAAACTATTTAATTATAAGTTAAAAATTCCAAAAAACTCAAAATAGTAAAAAAAAAAAATCAATTTTAAATTAAATTCAATTAAAAAAAAATCAAAGAAAAGGTAAACTCAATTTTAAACCAAATGAATCTCAATAAAAAAACTCAAAAAAGTAAAAACTCAATTTTAAATTTAATAAAACTCAATTTCAGAAACAAAAAAATCTCAACTCGCGGTTTAAGAAGCTTTCTTTTTTTTTAACTTAGAACTCTGCTTGAGAAATACATTCGATCAAGCTTTTTAAAATTCGGAGGTTGTTGTCTTTGATAAAATGTAATAATTTCCGTCGCTGGCACGAAGATCGTCTATTGGTTTTGCAGCACCCTCTTTTTTTTTCCTTTAATAGCTTAATGGCAAATGGCTTTTCCTCTAGTAAAATATATTCGCACTGTCTCACTAATAGGTATAAATTGTTTTTATTTATGTATGACGTCCTTTCGAACAATTTAGCGCACTTTATTGTTTCCGCAAAAACTTTTGAGATTTGGAATTTTTGGGTACTGATAAAACATGGCGGTTCTCACCACGACGCTTTTTTTTAAACTGTTTCAGCGCACTCGCACTTTTTCACTTTAATTCTTTTATTTCCGCAAATAAAACTTTTAAAATTTAAAATTTCCTTTTCTTTATTGCCTTTAAAAAATCTTTTTTTTTTATCTAAGGCGAGACGACTTTACGTCACAAGCTAATAGTGTTCGACTGTTTTAGCGCACTCGCACCTTTTCACTTTAATTCTATTATTTCCCCAAATAAAATTTTTAGAATTTAAAATTTCTTTTCATATATGGCCTTTGCTTTAAAAAAATTATTTTATTTAAAAGGGGAAACGACTTTACGTCACAAACTGATAGTTATAGTCTTCGACTTTTTGATCACTAGAGTAGACTATCTCTGCTGATGGTAAATGTTCAACTCACTTACTAATTGTTAATCTTCGACTCCCTATCTTCATCATCGACCTACCACAACCACCACCCGTTTTTCGTCATCGAACATTCTAGAAATAATTTCGGCGCAAAATATTATTCTCTCCTTTGTCTTCTCCTTCTTGTCGCGTAAGCTATGTCCTATTCCCGTCCTTTTTTTTAAAACTAAAAATCACAATTACTAATAAACATTAAACATGAATAACGATCACACAACACCTAAAACATTTATTTATATATTTTTACAGCAAATCCTCAAACCAACTTTACCCCAAAATATTTATCTTAGCTCCCAAGTCTCTTTTGCTTCTCCAACACCATCTGTGTGCAACGAAACTTTTGTCACTTCATGTAGGAAACCTTTGCCATTCCAATTACTCGAATTAATTTGAGCCGCTGATTGATATCAACTGACAGATATCGGTCAGCAGGTTATTTTGATGTCAAATCGTGTGTGTGGATTGTTTATGTTTCGTTTGTTTTCTTTTTCTTTGTTTGTTTTTTATTTTTATTAATCATATCGGGTGTGTAAAATTTGTGAAATATAGTGTCGATAGGGCTATCCAGCTAGCCCTGAAATCACTTGGATGGAGAAAATGCAATGCATTTTACATGCATGCAGAAGTAGTGAAATTTGCTGCTTTTGCAAAATCAACAAGTAAATGTAAATATATTAATATAGAGGCGTGATTGTGATTTCTGCCTTTCAAAAAAAAAGGAATAATTAATTGAAAGTAGATATCGTGCCTCAATATAACTTTTCTTAAGGTGAACAAATATAGCCTGCCGTTTTGTCACTCTGTTTGAAGTTGCGTCTGTACACGGTTTGTCCAACTTGGTATCTGATGTCTCGGCTTCTCCCAAAATCTTTTCTCCTTTGTCATGTAATTTTTTAAAATTTTTAAATATTTCGTCTCTAATAGCTTGTTGCTTTTCTTTTGTCTCAAGGATTCTAACGTCTGAGTATTTTATGTCGTTTAACCGTCGCATGATGTCAAACGCGCATCCGTTCTGTGCCATTTGAAAGCCAAATACAGCATAATAAGGCTATAGATTCGTAGCTTCGTGCGCACTTCGCAGTGAAAATGCCGCAAAGCTAACATGCTTGTCCCAGTCGCGTTGGTCGCTTCCAAGGTACGAACAGATCTTAGTCAGTACACTACGGTTCACACGTTCTGAGGCATTGGCCTGCGGCGAGTAGACCGCAGTTCTCACGGGCTTAACCCCGTAGCGCTTTAAAATGCTAGAAAACAATTCGGAAATGAATTGCTTTCCATTGTCAGAATGTACGTATTCTGGAACCCCATACACATGAAAAATGGCTTCCTCTAAGTACTGGACCACTGCAGCTGAAGTTGCCTTCCTTATAGGTTTAAGGAACACAAACTTGCTGAAGTGGTCGAGTACAACGAAAATCTGGGTATTGCCATTTTTCGTTCTGGGATATGGTCCCAGAAAGTCTATGTATAACATTTGGAATGGTCTTTTCGTCAATGTCTGTGTACCCATTGGAGGTCTGTTTGTCATATTTGTACTCTTATTGCACTTACATGTATCACAGTCCTTAATAAAATTGTTAACGTCAATTGTCTTTCCAGGCCAAAAGTATTTCTGTCTTAATGGATGCCTCCATGTCCTGCAGCTGGAGAATCATGAGCCGAACTCAGAAGACTCTTTCTCAACCCCGACGGTACCCAGAGCTTCCAAGCTATGTCTTCTTGTAGTGCGTCCCCGGTACGTATATTTGTCCGTTTGTAAACATAATTGTCTGAAATGCTGAAATGCATATATCTGGGAATTTATCTTGTCTTTCTTTTATTGTCTTCTTTAGCTCCTCGTATTCGTCGGAAGAAAAATGCGGAGAATTCAGGTTTGTGAGATGTAAGCAATCGGCCTCTCTCTACCCTCTGAGTCAAATTGGATAAGGACGCTCCCAACACCAGTCGTAGATGCAAAATCATCAAGGAAGTAGTCGACTTTGTTCAGTCTATCAGCCCACAGTTCGTCAGGTCATCATCTGAAAAGCGCCGGAGAAAACCACCACGGGATCATCGATCTCAGCCACACACACATTTGTCCCTTGGCAATAAATTATACATGATGCAGTTAATGTAAATTTATTAAAAAATCAAAATTAAAAAAATAATGAATAAGTAAATATTCGTTACTGCTCTTAGTTGTAAAAACATGTGTATAAAAGAATTATGCATGTGAAACTTACTTGGTTGTTTTAAATGAGATCTTGCCGGGATGATGTCGTTGAAGTACCTGTTGTAAAGCTGTGGCAATTTATTGACAACTACTAAATGCAGTTTACAATTAATAAAACTATTTAATTAAAAGTTAAAAATTCCAAAAAACTCAAAATAGTAAAAAAAAAAACAATTTTAAATTAAATTCAATTAAAAAAAAATCAAAGAAAAGGTAAACTCAATTTTAAACCAAATGAATCTCAATAAAAAAACTCAAAAAAGTAAAAACTCAATTTTAAATTTAATAAAACTCAATTTCAGAAACAAAAAAATCTCAACTCGCGGTTTAAGAAGCTTTCTTTTTTTTTAACTTAGAACTCTGCTTGAGAAATACATTCGATCAAGCTTTTTAAAATTCGGAGGTTGTTGTCTTTGATAAAATGTAATAATTTCCGTCGCTGGCACGAAGATCGTCTATTGGTTTTGCAGCACCCTCTTTTTTTTTCCTTTAATAGCTTAATGGCAAATGGCTTTTCCTCTAGTAAAATGTATTCGCACTGTCTCACTAATAGGTATAAATTGTTTTTATGTATGTATGACGTCCTTTCGAACAATTTAGCGCACTTTTTTGTTTCCGCAAAAACTTTTGAGATTTGGAATTTTTGGGTACTGATAAAACATGGCGGTTCACACCACGCCGCCTTTTTTTTAAAATGGTTTCAGCGCACTCGCACTTTTTCACTTTAATTCTATTATTTCCGCAAATAAAACTTTTAAAATTGCCTTTAAAAAATCTTTTTTTTTATCTAAGGCGAGACGACTTTACGTCACAAGCTAATAGTGTTCGACTGTTTTAGCGCACTCGCACCTTTTCACTTTAATTCTATTATTTCCGCAAATAAAATTTTTAGAATTTAAAATTTCTTTTCATATATGGCCTTTGCTTTAAAAAAAAATATTTTATTTAAAAGGGGAAACGACTTTACGTCACAAACCGTTTTTCGCAATCAAACATTCTAGAAATAATTTCGGCGCAAAATATTATTCTGTCCTTTGTCTTCTCCTTTTTGACACTATTTAAATAGCGCGTAAGCTTACTAATCAACATTAAACATGAATTACAATCATACAACACCTAAAACAACTATTATGCAGATACATTTATATATTTTTACAGCAAACCCTCAAACCAACCTTACCCCAAAATATTTATCTTAGCTCCCAAGTCTCTTTTGCTTCTCCAACACCATCTGTGTGCAACGAAACTTTTGTCACTTCATGTAGGAAACCTTTGCCATTCCACTTACTCTAGTTAATTTGAGCAGCTGATTGATATCAACTGGCAGATATCGGTCAGCAGGTTATTTTGTTGTCAAATCGTGTGCGTGGATTGTTTTCTTTTTCTTTGTTTGTTTTTTTATTTTTATTAATCATATCGGGCGTGTAAAATTTGTGAAATATAGTGTCGATAGGGCTATCCAGTCCCTAGCCCTGAAATCACTTGGATGGAGAAAATGCAATGCATTTTACATGCATGCAGAAGTAGTGAAATTTGATGCTTTTGCAAAATCCACAAGTAAATGTAAATATATTAATATAGAGGCTGATTTCTGCCTTTCAAAAAAAAGGAATAATTAATTGAAAGTAGATATCGTGCCTCAATATAACTTTTCTTAAGGTGAACAAATATAGCCTGCCGTTTTGTCACTCTGTTTGAAGTTGCGTCTGTACACGGTTTGGGATTTTGATTATAAATATGATAGTATTTTCATATAGAGCAAGTTGTAATTTAGCCTGTGAAAGTTTTTCTATTGTTATATTGTTTTCGTCAAGTTCTGTTTCTGAAAAAATATCCTTGCTTAGGCTTCCTAATCTAGATGTTAAAACTATGTCTTTAATTTTTTCTATGTCATTTATTAGGTATTTTATATTGTCTTTAACTTCTATTTCCAATTTTCATTTGTGAAAGTCTCGTTTCTAAATCGTGTTCTGTGCGAGTAAATTTTCCTACATACTTAATTAATTTTTTATTTTTTTTATTAAATGTATTTTTTTTTTTTTTTTAATATATTTAAACTTATTGCCAAGGGAATTATCCCTCAATGACTTGCGCCACGGCAATAAGGTGGGCTAAGCCCCTTATTAAAGTTAAGAATAAATCGGAGAAATGTGATTTACAATATATCACATTCCTCACGTTTGTAGCCGGTTTCAAATTATTTTCTAAGAATTTGTTTTTTAAAATGATTAAGTTTGAATTTTCAATTACTTTGTGTGCATTTGTTTCTATTAATATTAACCTTTTTTCTATCCTCGTCATCCATGGTTTCGTATAAAAATTTCATTCCTGTACCTAAAATAATAAAAAGTCCTCCTTTCTGTCTAGCGTGTGGTATTATAGTTTCAAATTCTTTTCTTGTGTGTTTCATTAGATTATTAATGTCCATATTTTGTTTGGGTAAAAGTCTTACGTGGTCTTCTAATATATTTAAATTTGTTTCGTAATTAGTTTAATTTATAATGTGTAGTATTTTAGTGAAGTTTCCTATAATTTGCATCTGTTGTAGCTGTATAACAGTGAAACCATTACCATGGTTGAAATCTGTTATTTGAATTTTTTTTTAACTATTGGAATGAGGATAATTAAGATGGTTACCCTTTAGATGTAGTGGGTTGATCAGATGAAGATCCGCATTTGATGAAGTGTCGTCCCTGTCTGCCCCTGTCTTTTCTGTGAATTTCTTTAATCTATGGAATTGATGTTTATGTAAGGTTCTGTTTTTTTTTCTGAATTGGTTAGTACGTCCGAAAATAGGCTGAATAGTGGACCCGTGAGCTCGAGTTGAGGCACGGGTATTACGGATGGGTTGGAAAATGGGCGGGATGCATCTGCATATTTTTTTTGAACAGCGCTTGTGGAACAAGCGATAAAACAGTGCAGGAAACATTCCTACGATGTTCAAGCGATTCGATTGTTTTCGCGATATGTACGTCACCAATAAGTTTTAACGCGCGGTTCTGAACTCTGTGTAGTAGATGCAATGTGGTCTGCCCAGACAATACAGTTGTATTCAAGTTTAGGGCGAATATACGCCTTGTAAATAGTAGCCAGATCTGAAGGAGTGAAGCATTTTTGGCGATGGAAAATATGTGGTCATTCCAACGAAGCTTGTTGTTGACGCACATAGCGAGAATTAAGAGTTTTCCAGTTTCTTTGATGCAAGATCCATTCATGGATAAAGGTTGGGGGTTTAAATTACGCTTAGACGACAGAGGACCGTATTGGGTTTTAGAAGCGTTAAATTCAACTCTATTATGTAGTCCCCACCTTGTTATGCTGTCAAGGTCAGAATTTAACGTGCTTAGCATACGTTGTTGCTCAAGTTCCACTTGTGACGAAGAGGGGCGTGCAGAAAGCGAGAAGTCATATGAAAAGCTAAGAGTGCTGTCGTCAGCAAAGGAATGGATTGGATTAGAGGTGGTGGATAGGAGATCATTAATAAAAATCAGGAAGAGTGTCGGAGATAAAACAGAGCCTTGAGGAACACCGGCGTTTATGCGGTGAACATTGGATTTAAATCCGTCTAATACGACCTGGATTGAACGGTCAGAAAGGTAGTTACTTGTCCATTCGAGCAGGGAGTTATTAATTCCATTAGCATTCATTTTCGACAAAAGAGCTTGATGAACAAAAAAAACAAAAAAAAGACTCTGTCAAATGCCTTGGAAATATCGAGTGCAACAACTTTATTTTCATCAAATTTGTGAATAGACTTGTTCCACTATTCAGTTAGATAAGCCATCAGATCACCTGTAGAACGCTGCCTACGAAAACCATACTGCTGGTCAATAAGGATTTTACGTGATTCAAGGTATTGCATAAGCTTACGATTGATCAGGGTTTCCATGACCTTGTAGAGTATAGATGTTAGCGCAATGGGTCGGTACGAGGAAAGAGATGACGTTTCGTTTTTTTTAGGAACAGATAAAGGCTGTTTTTCAATTCCTTGGGACGACTCCAGAAGAATAAGAGAAATAGAAAAGTGAAGCAAGCAGATTGGCCTTGTCTAAGAGCTGACAGTTGGAATGTCATTAGGAATGAGCGTTGGAAATGAAGAGGAGGCAGTATTTTTAATTCGTTTCACAAATGACAAAAAATTTGTACTTCCTTTGGTACATTGAAGTATTTTTTGTCTCAGTTTTTGGTCATAGTCGAATTTGGCGCGTTTAAGGTAGGCGTTGCAATCATTTCTGGTTCGGTTTTCCACAGTGGGGTTTTTTTTTATATAACCGAAAGCAATATTGCCTTCTTTAAGCGTATATTTTTTTCCTTCTTTATTTATTATGTTTATTTTTTTATAATTAAGGGTCAATTTGTTATTTAATTATCGGGTTCGGTTGTTTTCACGTATTGTTCGTTTATTTCATTATTCTTACGTTTTTCATTTAATTTGTTAATTACCTTGTTTTTACTATCTTCTATTCGTTTAAAAATTATTTCTTTATTTATGACACCAAATGGATATCGAAGGGTTTTTCTCGAGTTAGGTGGATAATATTATTATAAGCATTTAGAGCTTGAACCGTATGTATGATCACTTGGATCAAGTTGTTCACCAATTTGTTCGATTGATGATAAAATACGTAAAAGTTCGTTGAGGGTTCCATGAAGTCTTTCAATGTCAGAATTTCCTGTGTGCCGGTTGGCTGTACAGTAATGTATTTGTATGTCTTTATTTGTTAAATAATTGTTGAGGGAATCTGAAACAAAAGCATTGTCGTTGCCGAGAGTTATGAAATTCGGTGATACCATATATGAGAAAATCTTTGTTAAAGCTTTTATAGTATCTATGTGAGTTTATGTCTATAGGTTCTGCTGCGGCATATTTGCTAAATTTGTCTAAACATGTAACATATTTCTTCTTTTTGTTTAAGAACCATATATCAATGTGGTAATTCTGCCTGGGTCCTGTTGGATTGGGTAGTGGTAGTTTAACTGGATTTCTATCAACTTTGGTCATGTTTTTTTATTTAAAATTTTATTAATCATGAGTTTTATATTGGGTATATAATTTTCTTTGGATAACTCTAAATAAACTTTTTCTATTCCTATATGATTATATTTTTTGTGTATATTGTGGATAAGCTCATCGGCTTCGATTGTGTTAAGGTCATTTAAAAGTTTTGTGCTACGATATAAAATATTTTTTTTACCTTTATTTTCATTTTTCCAAACTTTTTTGAAGTTGTTAAATATTTCATCATCTTTGGCATATAAGGAATTTATCATTGTAGTGTCCACTTCTTTTATTATATCTAAAAAATCTTTCTCTTTGTATTCTTTTTTACTACATATTATTCTTCTTTTTCAAAAATGTGGATACAAATTTTCTTGATGATCATTTTCATTGATTTCAAGTATTACTTGTCGATTAAATAATGTATCGTATTGGACTGATATTGCAAGTCAACTTAGTATTCGATCCTATACGAGTTGGTATTTTATTATTCAGATTTATTTAATGATACTTTAAGATTTGCGCTCTAAAGTGTCAATAAGATTTTATGGAGTGAATCCATATGTTCTTGTAGGCTAGAGGAAAATATTATGATATCATCTAAATAAACGTAGCATATTTTTACTATGTAGTCTTTTAAGACTTCATTCATGAGTCTTTGAAAGGTTGCGGGTGCATTCTTTAAACCGAATGGCATTCGTAAAAACTCATAGTGTCCAGTTAATGTGCTAAATGCTGTTTTTCTTTTTGTGAGATCTAATGTTGTAAAGTATACTGCTTGTTCTAGTTTATCTAATATCGAATCCATGTTTGGGATGGGATATTTATCTTCTTTGCTAACATTATTTTATTTTCTGTAGTCTAGTACGATTCGCCACTCTTTATTACCAGCGTGGTCTTCTTTTTTAGGTACGACCCAGATTGGGGCGTTATATGGCGAAGTGGAATGCTGAATTATTTTTGATTCTCTTACTTGCCTATCCACTTCTTTTTTGTGGATTTCAGGATATCTGTATATTCTTGTATATATAGCGGAAGTATTTTCCGTTGGTATGTTGTGTTTTACGTGGTTGGTGAAACTTAAATCGTCACCTTTATAGTAAAAAGAATTTTTGTGAGTTTTTAATAATTTTATTATTGTATTTTTTTCTTCTGAGTTCAAATGTTCAGTCCTAAGTTCATTTGTAAAAGAATGTTCAATAATTGTAATAAGAGGTGAAATATTATTTCTGTTGAGGAAGGGTATGCTTTACCTTTCAACTTTAATATTTTTTTTTGTAGTTGATTGCACAATTATTAGGAATTAAAATATTATTCCCTATTATTCCGTTGTATTCTGAACTGAATGTGTGGATTTGGAATTCACAATCTTCAATGATTGAAAAAATAAATTGATCCTTAGGTAAATAATTTCTTTATTTATAGTTACTGGGTTCCCACGTTTTTATAATTAGAGGATTTCTTCTTATTTTAATAAATTTCTTTGAAGCATCTACTTCTCTGAGAAGGCTAATAGTTGTTCCTGTATCAATGAGCATTCTAAAAGTTATTTGTCCTTTTTTTAATTAGCTTTTGGTATTCGTTTGATTTAAGAGTAGGATAGAGTAGGATCAACATCCATAGGCTTTTGGTTTGTTGTCTATAGTTGTTAGGGTTATAGTTTCTGTTACAATTGTTATTATAATTGTTATTATTTGGTCTTTGGTAATTGTTTTGATTGTTTGCCACGTACGTTTTTGGTTGCCAATTATTATTATTTTAGTTGTTATTATTATTTTCTCTATTCTGATGGGGTTATTGGGGGTTTTAAAATTATTACTATTTTTGTGTTCATACCTATTTTCTAATTTTTTATTATAGTGTTTTTGTTTTTCATTGTATCTTTCTACATCGTTGTTTTGTCTTATGACAAATCCTGCACTATTTAACTCATAAATTGCTAACTCCATGGTGTCTGGTTTTAGAGCATAAAGGATTGTCCTCATATGAGTTGGCAATTTTTCTTTAAAGATATTACGTGCCGCTTGGTTTTTTCTAGGAAAATCTAAGAGGTTATTTTCCTGTTGGCATTTTTGATTTAATGAAGAGAGAGTTTTCTGAATGTAGTTATAAAATCTTATAACATCCCCTCTGTACTGAGAATTTTTCAATTCCTCATATAATTGGTTGCTATTTTTGAAGCCACCGAAATTTTCTATAAGCATAGCTTTGATTTCTGTCTGATCAATGTATTCCAATAAAGTGGGAATAATGTCATCGACATTTTGAATAAAAATTAATAAAAATTGTGAGATCTTCTGTTATTCCATCAAAAGTATTAAGTCTTTGTATGTATTTTAATGGGTTTAAGTATAGACTTTTTATAACTACATTATTATTATTATTAATATTATAACCATTTCCTAGTTGTGGTTGTTGTTGTTCGTGTTGATTGATTATTCATCATGATGCCTCCGTCGTCCTCTTCGGAGCTTGAATTATTAGACGACTGTTGCTGTTTGTAAGGGTTGAATTTGCGCTGTTTCCTTAATTGTTCTTTTAATCTCTTTATTTATCGATCACGTTCCCCATACCACTTTTCTTCAGTTTGTTGTTTTTTGTTGGTTTTTTTTTTATTCATTTTTCATAATTTCCTTCACTTTAGATGAAATTATTTTTCTTGGTTTTATTATTGGTTCTTCACTTTTCTTGAAATCATTTCCTCTATGAGGTTTCGTAACATTAATTATTTTCGTTAATTTTGGTTACTAAATAATTTATATTTCAATATTATATTCGATTTTCGTTCGAATAATTTATTGTCACTTCACTTTTTTTTAACTTTATTTAGTGTTTAAACATTGAATTTGTTAAAATGTAAATTGATGATATTCGTTCATAATTGGAACACTTTTCACTTTCAATGTTTCCACGCAGTTTGCAGATTTTCGCGTGTTTGTTCGTTTCACGGATTGACTTAATTTAGAGATTTTCGTTCTATTTAGTCAATCCTATCGACTGCGCCAATTTTAATAAAGGATTCACGTTTAGTTAAAAAAAAAACAATATTTTTAATTTTTAAAACGGATATCTTTATTATTTGAGAATTTAAACTAGAGCTTCGCAGCATTTTTATTGCGGATGATAAAATCAATATTAGCTGCATTTTAATTGTCGAGCGAGTTCGGAATTCGAATGTCAAAACCAGCCAAAACCAGCCCAACAGCAGGTTTTCACAATTCCAAAGAAGGATTTCGACAGTGCAATTGTTGTTGTTCCTCGGCAAATAAAATACGGCTGTTGTTTACATAGTGATCTGTTTATAAAGCTTAATTGCTAACGCAGCATTTTGGTTACTCTCGATGAGATACATTTAAATGACAAAAGTGCTGACGTGCAACTTTGTAGTGATTTCTATGCATTACATTTACTGGTTGAATTTAAAGTCCAGGATTTGTTTATCTTTATATTGGTTTGTTGATATTTGTTGGGGCGTACAAGTTGGCTCTGACATAACATCTCCCCCTTAAGGCCCGATTTTATGAACGCGAGTAAATGATTAATCCTCGGATTAATCGTCGTTTGCATTTTATGAACGACGATAAATGAGAAAATTAATCCGAGGATTTTTTTCTACTCTCTGTTTTATCTGCTGATTTTTGTAGGTAAATCAGAGGGTAAAAAAGGTGTTGTTGTTATTATAAATTTTGACGTTTTAAAATTTAAACATTATATTTATTAGTGAGAATTTACAATTGAGAAGAGATCAATTGATCATAATTTAATAAATTAAATTAATTTAAATTATTGAAAATGGAATAATAAAAAAAGAAAATTAAGTATAAGTAAGTACAAAATAGTTAAAAAATATAAAAATATTGTGATTTCGAAATTTTTAATCATACACACAACATTAAATATTATTATAAACTATATAAGTGTAAATGCCAAAAAACTGTTACCACTCGTACAAAAAACTGCGGTATAACTGCAATAAAGCCTGTAATAATTTACGAATTTTTATAATCTATCGTCGTTCATAGAATCGACGAAAAGAAAAATCCGAGAGTAAAGATTAATCTTTAATCTCGGATTTTATTTTATCTATCGTCGTTCATAAAATCGGGCCTTAAAGTCTTCTGTGGGTCGAAAAGCTCGTGGAAGATTGACATTATTTATAATTTTCATTTTTTTTATATTTAAGATATAAAAGAATATGATCATTATAATTGTTAAAACTATCATAAAGATAGTTAAATTTGTATAGTTGTGTTTGTATTTTAATTCTTGAATTTCTTTTAAGTTTTTTATATTTTGATAATTTAATTCTTTGAAGTTAAATCATTTGATTTAGTATAATTGATATTTGCGATTGTATTTGGAATTAAGGGTTCGTGTTTGTAGTTTTTTCTCTCGTAATTTTTATTATCTTTTTTAATTTTACAATTTTCAAACTTAATTATGTAATTACCTTTAACAATAATGTTTTGATTGTTACAATTTTGGATAATTTCTTGTAATCTTAAATTAATTAACATTAAATTGTTATTTCCTATTTCCATTATTTGTTTACTTGTATTTTGTATTAAATTACAATTCATTTGATTTTTAAATAAATTTTGTAAACAATTGTCTATATCTGATAAATATTTTTTCATATTGGTATTATTATAAATTGTTTGGTCTTTAGTCAAATACATTTTATTGCTAATATCTAATTGTCGGCTTGGAAGACCGTGGGGCTTACTCCCATTGGTATCGAGACCTTTGTATTGGGTCCGAAGACACCAGCACCAACTCCAGATTCCATCTTTAATCCATCAGTGAACCAAACCAGACTATTAGCGTCTAGTGTCGGAACAGCATTAGACCAGCTTGCACGGTCTAAGATTTCTACCTCAAATAACCTGCCGAAACAGTACTCCCTGACCATAACGTCAGGTATTGTGCAGAACATGTCTCTTTCGGGAATTGAGCTAAGAATTTCTCAGGTGTCCCTCAAGGTCGCCTGGTTTATACTTATATTCTAGTTGCAGCTTTAGAGCGCATCTAGCGGCCGTCTTCCTAATGAAGATTTGTAGGGGCGAAAGCCCTACGATAGCTTCTAATGCTTCACAGCTGGAATGTCGTTGTGAATGATTGTTATAATTGGCGACGAGGCAGTATTTTTAATTCTTTTCCACTACGGTCTAAAATTGTTTACTAATGCGCGCTGACCTCAATCCGATTCTTTTGTTAGTTTTTTTCGCAATTTCAAACTCGTTATCATCGACATATTCATTGCATTTGTTTGCTTTGTTGAAAATATATATAAGCAGGTTTAGAAAGAGGAAAATACCTTGATGTACATCAGGTCTATCGGTAAGGAGAACAAACAAAAATCTCAATAAAAAACTCAAAAAAGAAAAACTCAATTTTAAATTTAATAAAACTCAATTTCAGAAACAAAAAAATCTCAACTCGCGGTTTAAGAAGCTTTCTTTTTTTTTTAACTTAGAATTCTGCTTGAGAAATACATTCGATCAAGCTTTTTAAAATTCGGAGGTTGTTGTCTTTGATAAAATGTAATAATTTCCGTCGCTGGCACGAAGATCGTCTATTGGTTTTGCAGCACCCTCTTTATTTTCTTTCTTCTAGAGTGAAATTCCCTTTAATAGCTTAATGGCAAATGGCTTTTCCTCTAGTAAAATATATTCGCACTGTCTCACTAATAGGTATAAATTGTTTTTATGTATGTATGACGTCCTTTCGAACAATTTAGCGCACTTTCCGCAAAAACTTTTGAGATTTGGAATTTTTGGGTACTGATAAAACATGGCGGTTCACACCACGCCGCCTTTTTTTTAAAACGGTTTCAGCGCACTCGCACTTTTTCACTTTAATTCTATTATTTCCGCAAATAAAACTTTTAAAATTTAAAATTTCCTTTTCTTTATTGCCTTTAGAAAAAACTTTTTTTTTTATTTAAGGCGAGACGACTTTACGTCACAAGCTAAAAGTTTTCGATCTTTTAAAAACTGTTTTAGCGCACTCGCACTTTTTCACTTTAATTCTATTATTTCCGCAAATAAAATTTTTAGAATTTAAAATTTCTTTTCATATATGGCCTTTGCTTTAAAAAAACTTATTTTATTTAAAAGGGGAAGCGACTTTACGTCACAAACTGATAGTTAGTCTTCGACTTTTTGAACACTAGAGTAGACTATCTCTGCTGATGGTAAATTTTCAACTCACTTCCTAATTGCTAATCTTCGACTCCCTATCTCCCTCATCGACCGACCACCACCACCCGTTTTTCGCCATCGAACATTCTAGAAATAATTTCGGCGCAAAATATTATTCTGTCCTTTGTCTTCTCCTTTTTGACACTATTTAAATAGCGCGTAAGCTTACTAATAAACATTAAACATGAATAACAATCATACAACACCTAAAACAACTATTATGCACATACATTTATATATTTTTACAGCAAACCCTCAAACCAACTTTACCCCAAAATATTTATCTTAGCTCCCAAGTCTCTTATGCTTCTCCAACACTATCTGTGTGCAACGAAACTTTTGTCACTTCATGTAGGAAAACTTTGCCATTCCAATTACTCTAGTTAATTTGAGTAGCTGATTGATATCAACTGGCAGATATCGGTCAGCAGGTTATTTTGGTGTTAAATCGTGTGTGTGGATTCTTTATGTTTAGTTTGTTTTCTTTGTTTGTTTTTTTATTTTTATTAATCATATCGGGTGTGTAAAATTTGTGAAATATAGTGTCGATAGGGCTAGGGGGAATATCCAGCCCCTAGCCCTGAAATCACTTGGATGAAGAAAATGCAATGCATTTTACATGCATGCAGAAGTAGTGAAATTTGATGCTTTTGCAAAATCAACAAGTAAATGTAAATATATTAATCATTGTAATATTTAAATGAAAGCAGATTCTTTTTTCTTGTTTCTTTTCCTTTTTCAGGCACTTTCATCACCTAGCCAAACCAGCATGCGACGCCGCTGCCAAAGTCAGCGCATAAGAGTATGTGATTACGAATTAAAAGGGTAAGTGCTAGTCCTATAAATTACTTTATAGTTTATTTTTAATATATACGCGTACATAACAGGCTCGTCTCCATTACATGAGTGGTCGCGAGTGGAATGGTACGTAAAAAGAGTAAGCGTATGCAGTAAAGATGTTGTAACTTAAATTCAAGTGGCAATTTAAATACATTACATCCATATACCCTTCAAAATAGTCTCCGCGAGTGTGTCACCTAACGTGGGTCAAGGGCCTACTCCCTGAGATCGTGCTCTAAATTTTTCTTACACTTCTTATGCGAATGTATAAAATGTTTATATATATAGTCAACAAATAATTAAAAAACACATATAAAATACATCCACGAATCATAGCTAAATTAATCAATAAAATAAATAGATAATAAATAATCAAGATTGCATAAAATATTACAGATAAATCTAAATCTAATATAAAATATAGCACATAATCCTAAAGCCTTAAACCTAAATATCACAGGAATTTTGCAGTCAATGAAATAAATATGAATATATAATTAAATAATAAATAAAAATAATAAATGATAAATAATAAAAAATAAAGATCGTCAGTTTCCTAGATTCCTAAAATCATTAACGGACAAAGAGGTCTTTGCCATAAAAAATGCCCACCTTTTTTCCGGCCATATTTCCTACTTCGTATAAGGAATTCCCTATTGTCTTTAATATGAGGCTTTTCCCCTTCGGCCCAAGTTTGGCATTATAGCCTGCCGTTTTGTCACTCTGACGTTCTGAGGCATTGGCCTGCTGCGTTGTTAACGTCAATTGTCATTCCAGGCCAAAAGTATTTCTGCCTTAGCTTATGGAGCGTCTTATGGATGCCTCCATGTCATGCAGCTGGAGAATCATGAGCCGAACTCAGAAGACTCTTCCTCAACCCCGACGGTACCCAGAGCTTCCAAGCTCTGTCTTCTTGTAGTGCGTCGCCGGTACGTATATTTGTCCGTTTGTAAACATAATTGTCTGAAATGCATATATCTGGGAATTTATCTTGTCCTTCTTTTATTGTCTTCTTTAGCTCCTCGTATTCGTCGGAAGAAAAATGCGGAGAATTCAGGTTTGTGAGATGTAAGCAATCGGCCTCTCTCTACCCTCTAAGTCAAATTGGAAAAGGACGCTCCCAACACCAGTCGTAGATGCATCACATTGGATTTAAAAATGTCTTGTAAAATCGGGGTAGATTTTTCGGTGTTAGTCAACCTGTCATTTTGATGGGGATGAAATGTACATTGACTTTCTATCAATGCAGGCTGATTTATTGGTGTTGAACCTTGAGAAATATGCCTTTTGTCGTCGTACTTTTGTTGTAACTCAAGGGTTACCCTTTATGAGTCAACATTTCTAATTTTTCATTCAGGCTACTATTAATGTCCTCTAATTTTTTTTCGAACATCGAACCAAATTTCATATGATTCTCCTGGACCACCCCCAACATTGCCTCTTGAATAATTTTTATAAAATGGTTGTCTTCTGTCGTAACGCCTGATGCTCTCTGAACGCCATGGTGAATACCTGCTAAGCTTCCTGTTGGATAAGCTGTTGCACCTTTTTCTTCGGGTTTGTCGTCAAGATTGGCTTTGTCAATAAGATCATCAAAGAATGTACAGTTACCCATCTCTACTGGCCTACTAAGGTCTGCTGGATTTATTCTCCCCTCTGCATTATTTGCAGAACCTGAAACTGTTTCCTGCCGAATTTGCTCCACTAAAAGACCTTCGGGTTGACCGAGTAAAAACCTATCCTGACATTCTGCTTCTTGACCATTCTGTCTGTTGTCCATTTGATTACGAGTACCCGCTCTCTTTAAGAGCTCACGAGTCCTTTGTCTCGTCTGCAATCCATTCCCCATGTCAGGAAGATTTTTCGGGATAGCCCCAGTTTTTCTATTAGGATTACTCATTTCCCACTTGTAATTTATATTATTTAAATATGAGTTTTGAACTTTGAAAAGAAACGGAAACGTTCAGTTCAATTTCACAAAAAAACAGAAAGAGAATGTAAATAAAAAAAGAAATTATAAAATCGTCCCAATTTCAATTTCCAAATCTTTGTTCTTGCGCACAATTGCGTGTGTGAAGAACCGAGTAAAATTTTGCAAATGTGCAAAAATATTTATCTGTATATTTTTTTTATTGAAACGGGCTAGTGTGTGGCTAGAGTAGGTCCTCCGTGATGATCTCCAACGCTCAGATTCCCGACCCGCCAAGAATAAGAAGAACCTCTGCCTTTTTCTTTTGACAAAAGGAGCAGTGAACCCACTTTTACCTGTACTAATTGTCTTGAGGTAACGGCTGTCCACTGCACCCCTGTCGCGTCTTTGTCCATTCGGCAGTCAAGCGAACCGGAGTCAGGCTCCTAATTCTAATTGTCCTAACCGAATACTGACGTCGACTGCTTTGTTCCTCAAACGAGTTGGCACCACCAAATTCCAGATTTGTAAAAATCTTTGAATTGGTATTGTCAACTCGCCCGAAGAGCAGCCGATATCCCAATAGTTCTGTCATGTCATGTCCTGGAAAAAGGTAGTTTTTGGATAGGAATTATGTGGAATTAAAAATGGGAATAAGGAAAATTTCGGAAAAGGAAGTGAAAAGGTTATTAAAAGGAAATTTAAAAAAAAAATAACCAAAAAAATAAAAGAGTTAAAAAAAAATTATAAAATTAATGTAAGCTACGTTAAAAAAAAGGATAAAAAAAGGAAAATGCTGTACTGCCATCGTTTGTCGAAAGCCAAGAACTTCCTTTCGGAAATTCCTGTCCTTCAAGAACGATTGGGGTTCTGTAACTAGCAAGGACATCACGACACGCTCGCAGTTGCTTGGTCTAGCTCGTCGGACGGGCGGTTCTTGTCTTTTGCCAGTGACACAAAAACTTTAACTATATTTTTTATCTATAACCTAACCTATTCTAGAACGAATGACCTGGTTGCATCTGCACCGAGGCATCGCAAAATCATCAAGGAAGTAGTCGACTTTGTTCAGTCTATCAGCCCACAGTTCGTCAGGTCATCATCTGAAAACCGCCGGAGAAAACCACCACGGGATCATCGATCCCAGCCACACACCACGCCAACGTAATCTACTCACTCATGATGTTCAACATCAAATACAAGCAAGAGAAAAGGAAAATAGTACCTCCAACCCAAAGGTAAAGCAAAAATAAAATTCAAAGTTTCTTCATTTATACGTTATAAACTTTTATTGTAAACTAATTAATTTTGGGGACTGTGTATTTGTTCCTTGAATTCAGAAGGATTTATATGAAACTTTACTATTCAAAAAAAATTCAAATGTTTATATATATATATATATATGCGCATATATATATGAAATGTATAGTTTATTTGTAATAAAAAAAAGAATATACCAAAGTAATTGTTGATGCAACTATGTTGCAATAAATTATACATGATGCAGTTAAAGTAAATTTAATAAAAAATCAAAATTAAAAAAAATAATAAATAAGTAAATATTCATTACTGCTCTACAACTAAGAGCATGTGTATAAAAGAATTATGCATGTAAAACTTACTTGGTTGTTTTCAATGAGATCTTGCCGGCATGATGTCGTTGAAGTACCTGTTGTAAAGCTGTGGCAATTTATTGACAACTACTAAATGCAGTTTACAATAAATAAAACTATTTAAATATAAGTTAAAAATTCAAAAAAAAACTCAAAATAGTAAAAAAAATTCAATTTTAAATTAAATTCAATTAAAAAAAACTCAAAGAAAAGGTAAACTCAATTTTAAACCAAATGAATCTCAATAAAAAAACTCAAAATAGTAAAAACTCTATTTTAAATTTAATAAAACTCGATTTCAGAAACAATAAAACTCAATTCGCGGTTTGATGAGCTTTCTTTTTTCTTTGGACTTAGAACTCTGCTTGAGAAATATATTCGATCAAACTTTTTAAAATTCGGAGGTTGTTGTCTTTGATAAAATGTAATAATTTCCGTCGCTGGCACGAAGATCGTCTATTGGTTTTGCAGCACCCTCGTTTTTTTTTCTTCTATAGTGAAATTCCCTTTAATATCTTAATGGCAAATGGCTTTTCCTCTAGTAAAATATATTCGCACTGTCTCACTATTAGGTATAAATTGTTTTTATGTATGTATGACGTCCTTTCGAACAATTTAGCGCACTTTATTGTTTCCGCAAAAACTTTTGAGATTTGGAATTTTTGGGTACTGATAAAACATGGCGGTTCACACCACGCCGCCTTTTTTTTAAAACGGTTTCAGCGCACTCGCACTTTTTCACTTTAATTCTATTATTTCCGCAAATAAAACTTTTAAAATTTAAAATTTCCTTTTCTTTATTGCCTTTAGAAAAAACTTTTTTTTTTATTTAAGGCGAGACGACTTTACGTCACAAGCTAAAAGTTTTCGATCTTTTAAAAACTGTTTTAGCGCACTCGCACTTTTTCACTTTAATTCTATTATTCCGCAAATAAAATTTTTAGAATTTAAAATTTCTTTTCATATATGGCCTTTGCTTTAAAAAAAAATTATTTTATTTAAAAGGGGAAGCGACTTTACGTCACAAACTGATAGTTAGTCTTCGACTTTTTGAACACTAGAGTAGACTATCTCTGCTGATGGTAAATTTTCAACTCACTTCCTAATTGCTAATCTTCGACTCCCTATCTCCCTCATCGACCGACCACCACCACCCGTTTTTCGCCATCGAACATTCTAGAAATAATTTCGGCGCAAAATATTATTCTGTCCTTTGTCTTCTCCTTTTTGACACTATTTAAATAGCGCGTAAGCTTACTAATAAACATTAAACATGAATAACAATCATACAACACCTAAAACAACTATTATGCACATACATTTATATATTTTTACAGCAAACCCTCAAACCAACTTTACCCCAAAATATTTATCTTAGCTCCCAAGTCTCTTATGCTTCTCCAACACTATCTGTGTGCAACGAAACTTTTGTCACTTCATGTAGGAAAACTTTGCCATTCCAATTACTCTAGTTAATTTGAGCAGCTGATTGATATCAACTGGCAGATATCGGTCAGCAGGTTATTTTGTTGTCAAATCGTGTGCGTGGATTGTTTAAGTTTCGTTTGTTTTCTTTTTCTTTGTTTGTTTTTTTATTTTTATTAATCATATCGGGCGTGTAAAATTTGTGAAATATAGTGTCGATAGGGCTATCCAGCCCCTAGCCCTGAAATCACTTGGATGGAGAAAATGCAATGCATTTTACATGCATGCAGAAGTAGTGAAATTTGCTGCTTTTGCAAAATCAACAAGTAAATGTAAATATATTAATATAGAGGCGTGATTGTGATTTCTGCCTTTCAAAAAAAAGGAATAATTAGTTGAAAGTAGATATCGTGCCTCAATATATAACTTTTCTTAAGGAGAACAAATATAGCCTGCCGTTTTGTCACTCTGTTTGAAGTTGCGTCTGTACACGGTTTGTTCAACTTGGTATCTGATGTCTCGGCTTCTCCCAAAACCTTTTCTCCTCTTTTCTCCTTTGTCATGTAATTTTTTAAAATTTTTAATATTTCGTCTCTAATAGCTTGTTGCTTTTCTTTTGTCTCAAGGATTCTAACGTCTGAGTATTTTATGTCGTTTAACCGTCGCATGATGTCAAACGCGCATCCGTTCTGTGCCATTTGAAAGCCAAATACAGCATAATAAGGCTCTAGACTCGTAGCTTCGTGCGCACTTCGCAGTGAAAATTCCGCAAAGCTAACATGCTTGTCCCAGTCGCGTTGGTCGCTTCCAAAGTAGGAACGGATCTTAGTCAGTACACTATGGTTCACACGTTCTGAGGCATTGGCCTGCGGCGAGTAGACCGCAGTTCTCACGGGCTTAACCCCGTAGCGCTTTAAAAAGCTAGAAAACAATTCGGAAATGAATTGCTTTCCATTGTCAGAATGTACGTATTCTGGAACCACAAACACATGAAAAATGGCTTCCTCTAAGTACTGGACCACTGCAGCTGAAGTTGCCTTCCTTATAGGTTTAAGGAACACAAACTTGCTGAAGTGGTCGAGTACAACGAAAATCTGGGTATTGCCATTTTTCGTTCTGGGATAGGGTCCCAGAAAGTCTATATATAACCTTTGGAATGGTCTTTTCGTCAATGTCTGTGTACCCATTGGAGGTCTGTTTGTCCTATTTGTACTCTTATTGCACTTACATGTATCACAGTCCTTAATAAAATTGTTAACGTCAATTGTCATTCCAGGCCAAAAGTATTTCTGTCTTAATGGATGCCTCCATGTCCTGCAGCTGGAGAATCATGAGCCGAACTCAGAAGACTCTTCCTCAACCCCGACGGTACCCAGAGCTTCCAAGCTCTGTCTTCTTGTAGTGCGTCCCCGGTACGTATATTTGTCCGTTTGTAAACATAATTGTCTGAAATACTGAAATGCATATATCTGGGAATTTATGTTGTCTTTCTTTTATTGTCTTCTTTAGCTCCTCGTATTCGTCGGAAGAAAAATTCAGGTTTGTGAGATGTAAGCAATCGGCCTCTCTCTACCCTCTGAGTCAAATTGGAAAAGGACGCTCCCAACACCAGTCGTAGATGCAAAATCATCAAGGAAGTAGTCGACTTTGTTCAGTCTATCAGCCCACAGTTCGTCAGGTCATCATCTGAAAACCGCCGGAGAAAACCACCACGGGATCATCGATCCCAGCCACACAACACGCCAACGTAATCTACTCACTCATGATGTTCAACATCAAATACAAGTAAGAGAAAAGGAAAATAGTACCTCCAACCCAAAGGTTAAGCAAAAATAAAATTCAAAGTTTCTTCATTTATACGTTATAAACTTTTATTGTAAACTAATTAATTTTGGGGACTGTTTATTTGTTCCTTGAATTCAGAAGGATTTATATGAAATTTTACTATTCAAAAAAAAATTCAAATGTTTATATATATATATATATGTACTTAAATGAAATGTATAGTTTATTTGTAATAAAAAAAAGAATATACCAAAGTAATTGTTGATGCATCTATGTTGCAATAAATTATACATGATGCAGTTAAAGTAAATTTAATAAAAAATCAAAATTACAAAAAATAATGAATAAGTAAATATTTATTACTGCTCCTAGTTGTAAAAATATGTGTATAAAAGAATTATGCATGTGAAACTTACTTGGTTGTTTTCAATGAGATCTTGCCGGCATGATGTCGTTGAAGTACCTGTTGTAAAGCTGTGGCAATTTATTGACAACAACTAAATGCAGTTTACAATAAATAAAACTATTTAAATATAAGTTAAAAATTCAAAAAAAAACTCAAAATAGTAAAAAAAAACTCAATTTTAAATTAAATTCAATTAAAAAAAACTCAAAGAAAAGGTAAACTCAATTTTAAACCAAATGAATCTCAATAAAAAAAACTCAAAATAGTAAAAACTCTATTTTAAATTTAATAAAACTCGATTTCAGAAACAAAAAAACTCAATTCGCGGTTTGAGGAGCTTTCTTTTTTCTTTGGACTTAGAACTCTGCTTGAGAAATACATTCGATCAAACTTTTTAAAATTCGGAGGTTGTTGTCTTTGATAAAATGTAATAATTTCCGTCGCTGGCACGAAGATCGTCTATTGGTTTTGCAGCACCCTCGTTTTTTTTTTCTTCTATAGTGAAATTCCCTTTAATATCTTAATGGCAAATGGCTTTTCCTCTAGTAAAATATATTCGCACTGTCTCACTATTAGGTATAAATTGTTTTTATGTATGTATGACGTCCTTTCGAACAATTTAGCGCACTTTATTGTTTCCGCAAAAACTTTTGAGATTTGGAATTTTTGGGTACTGATAAAACATGGCGGTTCACACCACGCCGCCTTTTTTTTAAACGGTTTCAGCGCACTCGCACTTTTTCACTTTAATTCTATTATTTCCGGAAATAAAACTTTTAAAATTTAAAATTTCCTTTTCTTTATTGCCTTTAGAAAATTTTTTTTTTTATTAAAGGCGAGACGACTTTACGTCACAAGCTAAAAGTTTTCGATCTTTTAAAAACTGTTTTAGCGCACTCGCACTTTTTCACTTTAATTCTATTATTTCCGCAAATAAAATTTTTATTTGCTTTAAAAAAAATTATTTTATTTAAAAGGGGAAGCGACTTTACGTCACAAACTGATAGTTAGTCTTCGACTTTTTGAACACTAGAGTAGACTATCTCTGCTGATGGTAAATTTTCAACTCACTTCCTAATTGTTAATCTTCGACTCTCTATCTCCCTCATCGACCGACCACCACCACCAGTTTTTCGCCATCGAACATTCTAGAAATAATTTCGGCGCAAAATATTATTCTGTCCTTTGTCTTCTCCTTTTTGACACTATTTAAATAGCGCGTAAGCTTACTAATAAACATTAAACACGAATAACAATCATACAACACCTAAAACAACTATTATGCACATAAATTTATATATTTTTACAGCAAACCCTCAAACCAACTTTACCCCAAAATATTTATCTTAGCTCCCAAGTCTCTTTTGCTTCTCCAACACCATCTGTGTGCAACGAAACTTTTGTCACTTCATGTAGGAAACCTTTTCCATTCCAATTACTCTAGTTAATTTGAGCAGCTGATTGATATCTACTGGCAGATATCGGTCATCAGGTTATTTTGGTGTCAAATCGTGTGTGTGGATTGTTTATGTTTCGTTTTTTTCTTTGTTTGTTTTTTTATTTTTATTAATCATATCGGGTGTGTAAAATTTGTGAAATATAGTGTCGATAGGGCTAGGGGGAATATCCAGCCCCTAGCCCTGAAATCACTTGGATGAAGAAAATGCAATGCATTTTACATGCATGCAGAAGTAGTGAAATTTGCTGCTTTTGCAAAATCAACAAGTAAATGTAAATATATTAATCATTGTAATATTTAAATGAAAGCAGATTCTTTTTTCTTGTTTCTTTTCCTTTTTCAGGCACTTTCATCACCTAGCCAAACCAGCATGCGATGCCGCTGCCAAAGTCAGCGCATAAGTGTATGTGATTACGAATTAAAAGGGTAAGTGCTAGTCCTATAAATTACTTTATAGATTTGAGGGTGGTTTTTTTATATTTCTAGTTTATTTTTAATATATACGCGTACATAACAGGCTCGTCTCCATTACATGAGTGGTCGCGAGTGGAATGGTACGTAAAAAGAGTAAGCGTATGCAGTAAAGATGTTGTAACTTAAATTCAAGTGACAATTTAAATACATTACATCCATATACCTTTCAAAATAGTCTCCGCGAGTGTGTCACCTAACGTGGGTCAAGCGCCTACTCCCTGAGATCATGCTCTAAATTTTTCTTACACTTCTTATGCAAATGTATAAAATGTTTATATATATAGTCAACAAATAATTAAAAAAAAACATATAAATACATCCACGAATCATAGCTAAATTAATCAATAAAATAAATAGATAATAAATAGTCAAGATTGCATAAAATATTACAGATAAATCTAAATCTAATATAAAATATAGCACATAATCCTAAAGCCTTAAACCTAAATATCACAGGAATTTTGCAGTCAATGAAATAAATATGAATATATAATTAAATAATAAATAAAAATAATAAATGATAAATAATAAAAAATAAAGATCGTCAGTTTCCTAGATTCCTAAAATCATTAACGGACAAAGAGGTCTTTGCCATAAAAAATGCCTACCTTTTTTCCGGCCATATTTCCTACTTCGTATAAGGAATTCCCTATTGTCTTTAATATGAGGCTTTTCCCCTTCGGCCCAAGTTTGGCATTATAGCCTGCCGTTTTGTCACTCTGACGTTCTGAGGCATTGGCCTGCGGCGAATAGACCGCAGTTCTCACGTGCTTAACCCCGTAGCGCTTTAAAAAGCTAGAAAACAATTCGGAAATGAATTGCTTTCCATTGTCAGAATGTACGTATTCTGGAACCCCAAAAACATGAAAAATGGCTTCCTCTAAGTACTGGACCACTGCAGCACTGCACTGCCTTCCTTATAGGTTTAAGGAACACAAACTTGCTGAAGTGGTCGAGTACAACGAAAATCTGGGTATTGTCATTTTTCGTTCTGGGATAGGGTCCCAGAAAGTCTATGTATAACCTTTGGAATGGTCTTTACGTCAATGTCTGTGTACCCATTGGAGGTCTGTTTGTCCTATTTGTACTCTTATTGCACTTACATGTATCACAGTCCTTAATAAAATTGTTAACGTCAATTGTCATTCCAGGCCAAAAGTATTTCTGCCTTAACTTATGGAGCGTCTTATGGATGCCTCCATGTCATGCAGCTGGAGAATCATGAGCCGAACTCAGAAGACTCTTCCTCAACCCCGACGGTACCCAGAGCTTCCAAGCTCTGTCTTCTTGTAGTGCGTCGCCGGTACGTATATTTGTCCGATTGTAAACATAATTGTCTGAAATGCATATATCTGGGAATTTATCTTGTCCTTCTTTTATTGTCTTCTTTAGCTCCTCGTATTCGTCGGAAGAAAAATGCGGAGAATTCAGGTTTGTGAGATGTAAGCAATCGGCCTCTCTCTACCCTCTAAGTCAAATTGGAAAAGGACGCTCCTAACACCAGTCGTAGATGCATCACATTGGATTTAAAAATGTCTTGTAAAATCGGGGTAGATTTTTCGGTGTTAGCCAACCTGTCATTTTGATGAGGATGAAATGTACCTTGACTTTCTATCAATGCAGGCTGATTTATTGGTGTTGAACCTTGAGAAATATGCCTTTTGTCGTCGTACTTTTGTTGTAACTCAAGGGTTTCCCTTTATGAGTCAACATTTCTAATTTTTCATTCAGGCTACTATTAATGTCCTCTAATTTTTTTTCGAACATCGAACCAAATTTCATATGATTCTCCTGGATCACCCCCAACATTGCCTCTTGAATAATTTTTATAAGATGGTTGTCTTCTGTCGTAACGCCTGATGCTCTCTGAACGCCATGGTGAATACCTGCTAAGCTTCCTGTTGGATAAGCTGTTGCAACTTTTTCTTCGGGTTTGTCGTCAAGATTGGATTTGTCAATAAGATCATCAAAGAATGTACAGTTACCAATCTCTACTGGCCTACTAAGGTCTGCTGGATTTATTCTCCCCTCTGCATTATTTGCAGAACCTGAAACTGTTTCCTGCCGATTTTGCTCCACTAAAAGACCTTCGGGTTGACCGAGTAAAAACCTATCCTGACATTCTGCTTCTTTACCATTCTGTCTGTAGTCCATTTGATTACGAGTACCCGCTCTCTTTAAGAGCTCACGAGTCCTTTGTCTCGTCTGCAATCCATTCCCCATGTCAGGAAGATTTTTCGGGATAGACCCAGTTTTTCTATTAGGATTACTCATTTCCCACTTGTAATTTATATTATTTAAATATGAGTTTTGAACTTTGAAAAGAAACGGAAACGTTCAGTTCAATTTCACAAAAAGGCAGAAAGAGAATGTAAATAAAAAAAGAAATTATAAAATCGTCCCAATTTGAATTTCCAAATCTTTGTTCTTGCGCACAATTGCGTATGTGAAGAACCGAGTAAAATTTTGCAAATGTGCAAAAATATTTATCTGTATATTTTTTTATTGAAACGGGCTAGTGTGTGGCTAGAGTAGGTCCTCCATGATGATCTTCAACGCTCAGATTCCTTATAGGTGTGTACTAGTCTCGTAAGTCAAGTCGTAGTCGGTTTCCTTGATGATTTTGCGGAAAGTCGTTTAACGTCAGTAGAGGTTTCGTCTTCCAGCGGATCGCAACTCAAAGCACTGGCTTGGAACCTTTGTGGCGGGGCCGACCCGCCAAGAAAAAGAAGAACATCTGCCTTTTTCTTTTGACAAAAGGAGCAGTGAACCCACTTTTACCTGTACTAATTGTCTTGAGGTAACGGCTGTCCACTGCACCCCTTTCGCGTCTTTGTTCATTCGGCAATCAAGCGAACCGGAGTCCGGCTCCTAATTCACTGTCCTAACCGAATACTGACGTCGACTGCTTTGTTCCTCAAACGAGTTGGCACCACCAAATTCCAGATTTGTAAAAATCTTTGAATTGGTATTGTCAACTCGCCCGAAGAGCAGCCGATGTCCCAATAGTTCTGTCCTGTCATGTCCTGGAAAAAGGTAGTTTTTGGATAGGAATTATGTGGAATTAAAAATGGGAATAAGGAAAATTTCGGAAAAGGAAGTGAAAAGGTTATTAATAGGAAATTTAAAAAAAAATAACCAAAAAAATAAAAGAGTTAAAAAAAAATTATAAAATTAATGTAAGCTACGTTAAAAAAAAGGATAAAAAAAAGGAAAATGCTGTACTGCTATCGTTTGTCGAAAGCCAAGAACTTACTTTCGTAAATTCCTGTCCTTCAAGAACGATTGGGGTTCTGTAACTAGCAAGGACATCACGATACGCTCGCAGTTGCTTGGTCTAGCTCGTCGGACGGGCGGTACTTGTCTTTTGCCAGTGACACCTCCTCATGAACAAAAACTTTAACTATCTTTTTTATCTATAACCTAACCTATTCTAGAACGAATGACCTGGTTGCATCTGCACCGAGGCATCGCAAAATCATGAAGGAAGTAGTCGACTTTGTTCAGTCTATCAGCCCACAGTTCGTCAGGTCATCATCTGAAAACCGCCGGAGAAAACCACCACGGGATCATCGATCCCAGCCACACACCACGCCAATGTAATCTACTCACTCATGATGTTAAACATCAAATACAAGCAAGAGAAAAGGAAAATAGTACCTCCAACCCAAAGGTTAAGCAAAAATAAAATTCAAAGTTTCTTCATTTATACGTTATAAACTTTTATTGTAAACTAATTAATTTTGGGGACTGTTTATTTGTTCCTTGAATTCAGAAGGATTTATATGAAACGTTACTATTCAAAAAAATTCAAATGTTTATATATATATATATATATGTACTTAAATGAAATGTATAGTTTATTTGTAATGAAAAAAAAGAATATACCAAAGTAATTGTTGATGCAACTATGTTGCAATAAATTATACATGATGCAGTTAAAGTAAATTTAATAAAAAATCAAAATTACAAAAAATAATGAATAAGTTAATATTTATTACTGCTCCTAGTTGTAAAAATATGTGTATAAAAGAATTATGCATGTGAAACTTACTTGGTTGTTTTCAATGAGATCTTGTCGGCATGATGTCGTTGAAGTACCTGCTGTAAAGCTGTGGCAATTTATTGACAACTACTAAATGCAGTTTACAATAAATAAAACTATTTAAATATATGTTAAAAATTCCAAAAAAACTCAAAATAGTTAAAAAACTCAATTTTAAATTAAATTCAATTAAAAAAACTCAAAGAAAAGGTAAACTCAATTTTAAACCAAATGAATCTCAATAAAAAAAACTCAAAAAAGTTAAAACTCAATAATTTAATAAAACTCAATTTCAGAAATAAAAAAAAAACTGAATATCGCGGTTTTAGAAGCTTTCATTTTTCTGTGAACTTAAAACTCTGCTTGAGAAATACATTCGATCAAGCTTTTTAAAATTCGGAGGTTGTTGTCTTTGATAAAATGTAATAATTTCCGTCGCTGGCACGAAGATCGTCTATTGGTTTTGCAGCACCCTCTTTTTTTTTTTTCTTCAAGAGTGAAATTCCCTTTAATATCTTAATGGCAAATGGCTTTTCCTCTAGTAAAATATATTCGCACTGTCTCCCTAATAGGTATAAATTGTTTTTATGTATGTATGACGTCCTTTCGAACAATTTAGCGCACTTTATTGTTTCCGCAAAAACTTTTGAGATTTTGAATTTTTGGGTATTGATAAAACATGGCGGTTCTCACCACGACGCCTTTTTTTAAACTGTTTCAGCGCACTCGCACTTTTTCACTTTAATTCTATTATTTCCGTAAATAAAACTTTTAAAATTTAAAATTTCCTTTTCTTTATTGCCTTCAGAAAATCTTTTTTTTTTTATTTAAGGCGAGACGACTTTACGTCACAAGCTAATAGTTTCGACTGTTTTAGCGCACTCGCTAAACTTTTCACTTTAATTCTATTATTTCCCCAAATAAAATTTTTAGAATTTATAATTTCTTTTCATATATGGCCTTTGCTTTAAAAAAATTATTTTATTTAAAAGGGGAAACGACTTTACGTCACAAACTGATAGTTATAGTCTTCGACTTTTTGAACACTAGAGTAGACTATCTCTGCTGATGGTAAATGTTCAACTCACTTACTAATTGTTAATCTTCGACTCCCTAACTTCATCATCGACCTACCACCACCACCCGTTTTTCGTCATCGAACATTCTAGAAATAATTTCGGCGCAAAATATTATTCTCTCCTTTGTCTTCTCCTTCTTGGCGCGTAAGCTATGTCCTATTCCCGTCCTTTTTTTAAAACTAAAAATCACAATTACTAATAATTAAACATGAATAACGATCACACAACACCTAAAACATTTATCTATATATTTTTACAGCAAATCCTCAAACCAACTTTACCCCAAAATATTTATCTTAGCTCCCAAGTCTCTTTTGCTTCTCCAACACCATCTGTGTGCAACGAAACTTTTGTCACTTCATGTAGGAAACCTTTGCCATTCCAATTACTCGAGTTAATTTGAGCCGCTGATTGATATCAACTGACAGATATCGGTCAGCAGGTTATTTTGATGTCAAATCGTGTGTGTGGATTGTTTATGTTTCGTTTGTTTTCTTTTTCTTTGTTTGTTTTTTATTTTTATTAATTATATCGGGTGTGTAAAATTTGTGAAATATAGTGTCGATAGAACTAGGGGAATATCCAGCCCCTAGCCCTGAAATCACTTGGATGGAGAAAATGCAATGCATTTTACATGCATGCAGAAGTAGTGAAATTTGGTGCTTTTGCAAAATCAACAAGTAAATGTAAATATATTAATATAGAGGCGTGATTTCTGCCTTTCAAAAAAAACGAATAATTAATTGAAAGTAGATATCGTGCCTCAATATAACTTTTCTTAAGGTGAACAAATATAGCCTGCCGTTTTGTCACTCTGTTTGAAGTTGCGTCTGTACACGGTTTGTCCAACTTGGTATCTGATGTCTCGGCTTCTCCCAAAATCTTTTCTCCTTTGTCATGTAATTTTTTAAATTTTTTAAATATTTCGTCTCTAATAGCTTGTTGCTTTTCTTTTGTCTCAAGGATTCTAACGTCTGAGTATTTTATGTCGTTTAACCGTCGCATGATGTCAAACGCGCATCCGTTCTGTGCCATTTGAAAGCCAAATACAGCATAATAAGGCTCTAGACTCGTAGCTTCGTGCGCACTTCGCAGTGAAAATGCCGCAAAGCTAACATGCTTGTCCCAGTCGCGTTGGTCGCTTCCAAGGTACGAACGGATCTTAGTCAGTACACGGTTTACACGTTCTGAGGCATTGGCCTGCGGCGAGTAGACCGCAGTTCTCACGGGCTTAACCCCGTAGCGCTTTAAAAAGCTAGAAAACAATTCGGAAATGAATTGCTTTCCATTGTCAGAATGTACGTATTCTGGAACCCCACACACATGAAAAATGGCTTCTTCTAAGTACTGGACCACTGCAGCTGAAGTTGCCTTCCTTATAGGTTTAAGGAACACAAACTTGCTGAAGTGGTCGAGTACAACGAAAATCTGGGTATTGCCATTTTTCGTTCTGGGATATGGTCCCAGAAAGTCTATGTATAACCTTTGGAATGGTCTTTTCGTCAATGTCTGTGTACCCATTGGAGGTCTGTTTGTCCTATTTGTACTCTTATTGCACTTACATGTATCACAGTCCTTAATAAAATTGTTAACGTCAATTGTCATTCCAGGCCAAAAGTATTTCTGTCTTAATGGATGCCTCCATGTCCTGCAGCTGGAGAATCATGAGCCGAACTCAGAAGACTCTTCCTCAACCCCGACGGTACCCAGAGCTTCCAAGCTCTGTCTTCTTGTAGTGCGTCCCCGGTACGTATATTTGTTCGTTTGTAAACATAATTGTCTGAAATTCTGAAATGCATATATCTGGGAATTTATCTTGTCTTTCTTTTATTGTCTTCTTTAGCTCCTCGTATTCGTCGGAAGAAAAATGCGGAGAATTCAGGTTTGTGAGATGTAAGCAATCGGCCTCTCTCTACCTTCTGAGTCAAATTGGAAAAGGACGCTCCCAACACCAGTCGTAGATGCAAAATCATCAAGGAAGTAGTCGACTTTGTTCAGTCTATCAGCCCACAGTTTCTCAGGTCATCATCTGAAAAGCGCCGGAGAAAACCACCACGGGATCATCGATCTCAGCCACACACCACGCCAACGTAATCTACTCACTCATGATGTTCAACATGAAATACAAGCAAGAGAAAAGGAAAATAGTACCTCCAACCCAAAGGTTAAGCAAAAATAAAATTCAAAGTTTCTTCATTTATACGTTATAAACTTTTATTGTAAACTAATTAATTTTGGGGACTGTTTATTTGTCCCTTGAATTCAGAAGGATTTATATGAAACTTAACTATTCAAAAAAAAAATTCAAATGTTTATATATATATATATACTTATATATATATATATATACTGTACTTAAATGAAATCTATAGTTTATTTGTAAAAAAAAGAATATACCAAAGTAATTGTTGATGCAACTATGTTGCAATAAATTATACATGATGCAGTTAATGTAAATTTAATAAAAAATCAAAATTAAAAAAAATAATGAATAAGTAAATATTTATTACTGCTCTTAGTTGTAAAAACATGTGTATAAAAGAATTATGCATGTGAAACTTACTTGGTTGTTTTCAATGAGATCTTGCAGGCATGATGTCGTTGAAGTACCTGTTGTAAAGCTGTGGCAATTTATTGACAACTACTAAATGCAGTTTACAATAAATAAAACTATTTAATTATAAGTTAAAAAAACCAAAAAACTCAAAATAGTAAAAAAAAATCAATTTTAAATTAAATTCAATTAAAAAAAACTCAAAGAAAAGGTAAACTCAATTTTGAACCAAATGAATCTCAATAAAAAAACTCAAAAAAGAAAACACTCAATTTTAAATTTAATAAAACTCAATTTCAGAAACAAAAAAATCTCAACTCGCGGTTTGAGAAGCTTTCTTTTTTTTGAACTTAGAACTCTGCTTGAGAAATACATTCGATCAATCTTTTTAAAATTCGGAGGTTGTTGTCTTTGATAAAATGTAATAATTTCCGACGCTGGCTTTTGAGATTTTGAATTTTTGGGTACTGATAAAACATGGCGGTTCTCACCACGACGCCTTTTTTTAACTGTTTTAGCGCACTCGCAATTTTTCACTTTAATTCTATTATTTCCGTAAATAAAACTTTTAAAATTTTAAATTTCCTTTTCTTTATTGCCTTTAGAAAATCTTTTTTTTTATTTAAGGCGAGACGACTTTTCGTCACTAGCTAATAATAATTTCCGTAAATAAAACTTTTAAAATTTAAAATTTCCTTTTCTTTATTGCCTTTAGAAAATCTTTTTTTTTTATTTAAGGCGAGACGACTTTACGTCACAAGCTAATAGTTTCGACTGTTTTAGCGCACTCGCACCTTTTCACTTAAATTCTATTATTTCCGCAAATAAAATTTTTAGAATTTAAAATTTCTTTTCATATATGGCCTTTGCTTTAAAAAAATTATTTTATTTAAAAGCGGAAACGACTTTACGTCACAAACTGATAGTTATAGTCTTCGACTTTTTGAACACTAGAGTAGACTATCTCTGCTGATGGTAAATGTTCAACTCACTTCCTAATTGCTAATCTTCGACTCCCTATCTCCATCATCGACCTACCACCACCACCCGTTTTTCGTCATCGAACATTCTAGAAATAATTTCGGCGCAAAATATTATTCTCTCCTTTGTCTTCTCCTTCTTGGCGCGTAAGCTATGTCCTAATCCCGTCATTTTTTTTAAAACTAAAAATCACAATTACTAATAATTAAACATGAATAACGATCACACAACACCTAAAACATTTATCTATATATTTTTACAGCAAATCCTCAAACCAACTTTACCCCAAAATATTTATCTTAGCTCCCAAGTCTCTTTTGCTTCTCCAACACCAGCTGTGTGCAACGAAACTTTTGTCACTTCACGTAGGAAACCTTTGCCATTCCAATAACTCGAGTTAATTTGAGCAGCTGATTGATATCAACTGACAGATATCGGTCAGCAGGTTATTTTGATGTCAAATCGTGTGTGTGGATTGTTTATGTTTCGTTTGTTTTCTTTTTCTTTGTTTGTTTTTTATTTTTATTAATCATATCGGGTGTGTAAAATTTGTGAAATATAGTGTCGATAGGGCTAGGGGAATATCCAGCCCCTAGCCGTGAAATCACTTGGATGGAGAAAATGCAATGCATTTTACATGCATGCAAAAGTAGTGAAATTTGCTGCTTTTGCAAAATCAACAAGTAAATGTAAATATATTAATATAGAGGCGTGATTTCTGCCTTTCAAAAAAAAGGAATAATTAATTGAAAGTAGATATCGTGCCTCAATATAACTTTTCTTAAGGTGAACAAATATAGCCTGCCGTTTTGTCACTCTGTTTGAAGTTGCGTCTGTACACGGTTTGTCCAACTTGGTATCTGATGTCTCGGCTTCTCCCAAAATCTTTTCTCCTTTGTCATGTAATTTTTTAAAATTTTTAAATATTTCGTCTCTAATAGCTTGTTGCTTTTCTTTTGTCTCAAGGATTCTAACGTCTGAGTATTTTGTGTCGTTTAACCGTCGCATGATGTCAAACGCGCATCCGTTCTGTGCCATTTGAAAGCTAAATACAGCATAATAAGGCTCTAGACTCGTAGCTTCGTTCGCACTTCGCAGTGAAAATGCCGCAAAGCTAACTCAATTTCAGAAACAAAAAAATCTCAACTCGCGGTTTGAGAAGCTTTCTTTTTTTTGAACTTAGAACTCTGCTTGAGAAATACATTCGATCAATCTTTTTAAAATTCGGAGGTTGTTGTCTTTGATAAAATGTAATAATTTCCGACGCTGGCTTTTGAGATTTTGAATTTTTGGGTACTGATAAAACATGGCGGTTCTCACCACGACGCCTTTTTTTAACTGTTTTAGCGCACTCGCAATTTTTCACTTTAATTCTATTATTTCCGTAAATAAAACTTTTAAAATTTTAAATTTCCTTTTCTTTATTGCCTTTAGAAAATCTTTTTTTTTATTTAAGGCGAGACGACTTTACGTCACAAGCTAATAATAATTTCCGTAAATAAAACTTTTAAAATTTAAAATTTCCTTTTCTTTATTGCCTTTAGAAAATCTTTTTTTTTTATTTAAGGCGAGACGACTTTACGTCACAAGCTAATAGTTTCGACTGTTTTAGCGCACTCGCACCTTTTCACTTAAATTCTATTATTTCCGCAAATAAAATTTTTAGAATTTAAAATTTCTTTTCATATATGGCCTTTGCTTTAAAAAAATTATTTTATTTAAAAGCGGAAACGACTTTACGTCACAAACTGATAGTTATAGTCTTCGACTTTTTGAACACTAGAGTAGACTATCTCTGCTGATGGTAAATGTTCAACTCACTTCCTAATTGCTAATCTTCGACTCCCTATCTCCATCATCGACCTACCACCACCACCCGTTTTTCGTCATCGAACATTCTAGAAATAATTTCGGCGCAAAATATTATTCTCTCCTTTGTCTTCTCCTTCTTGGCGCGTAAGCTATGTCCTAATCCCGTCATTTTTTTTAAAACTAAAAATCACAATTACTAATAATTAAACATGAATAACGATCACACAACACCTAAAACATTTATCTATATATTTTTACAGCAAATCCTCAAACCAACTTTACCCCAAAATATTTATCTTAGCTCCCAAGTCTCTTTTGCTTCTCCAACACCAGCTGTGTGCAACGAAACTTTTGTCACTTCACGTAGGAAACCTTTGCCATTCCAATAACTCGAGTTAATTTGAGCAGCTGATTGATATCAACTGACAGATATCGGTCAGCAGGTTATTTTGATGTCAAATCGTGTGTGTGGATTGTTTATGTTTCGTTTGTTTTCTTTTTCTTTGTTTGTTTTTTATTTTTATTAATCATATCGGGTGTGTAAAATTTGTGAAATATAGTGTCGATAGGGCTAGGGGAATATCCAGCCCCTAGCCCTGAAATCACTTGGATGGAGAAAATGCAATGCATTTTACATGCATGCAAAAGTAGTGAAATTTGCTGCTTTTGCAAAATCAACAAGTAAATGTAAATATATTAATATAGAGGCGTGATTTCTGCCTTTCAAAAAAAAGGAATAATTAATTGAAAGTAGATATCGTGCCTCAATATAACTTTTCTTAAGGTGAACAAATATAGCCTGCCGTTTTGTCACTCTGTTTGAAGTTGCGTCTGTACACGGTTTGTCCAACTTGGTATCTGATGTCTCGGCTTCTCCCAAAATCTTTTCTCCTTTGTCATGTAATTTTTTAAAATTTTTAAATATTTCGTCTCTAATAGCTTGTTGCTTTTCTTTTGTCTCAAGGATTCTAACGTCTGAGTATTTTGTGTCGTTTAACCGTCGCATGATGTCAAACGCGCATCCGTTCTGTGCCATTTGAAAGCTAAATACAGCATAATAAGGCTCTAGACTCGTAGCTTCGTTCGCACTTCGCAGTGAAAATGCCGCAAAGCTAACTCAATTTCAGAAACAAAAAAATCTCAACTCGCGGTTTTAGAAGCTTTTTTTTTTGAACTTAGAACTCTGCTTGAGAAATACATTCGATCAATCTTTTTAAAATTCGGAGGTTGTTGTCTTTGATAAAATGTAATAATTTCCGACGCTGGCTTTTGAGATTTTGAATTTTTGGGTACTGATAAAACATGGCGGTTCTCACCACGACGCCTTTTTTTAAACTGTTTCAGCGCACTCGCAATTTTTCACTTTAATTCTATTATTTCCGTAAATAAAACTTTTAAAATTTTAAATTTCCTTTTCTTTATTGCCTTCAGAAAATCTTTTTTTTTTCTTTAAGGCGAGACGACTTTACGTCACAAGCTAATAGTTTCGACTGTTTTAGCACCTTTTTACTTTAATTCTATTATTTCCGTAAATAAAACTTTTAAAATTTAAAATTTCCTTTTCTTTATTGCCTTTAGAAAATCTTTTTTTTTTATTTAAGGCGAGACGACTTTACGTCACAAGCTAATAGTTTCGACTGTTTTAGCGCACTCGCACCTTTTCACTTTAATTCTATTATTTCCGCAAATAAAATTTTTAGAATTTAAAATTTCTTTTCATATATGGCCTTTGCTTTAAAAAAATTATTTTATTTAAAAGGGGAAACGACTTTACGTCACAAACTTATAGTTATAGTCTTCGACTTTTTGAACACTAGAGTAGACTATCTCTGCTGATGGTAAATGTTCAACTCACTTCCTAATTGCTAATCTTCGACTCCCTATCTCCATCATCGACCTAACACTACCACCCGTTTTTCGTCATCGAACATTCTAGAAATAATTTCGGCGCAAAATATTATTCTCTCCTTTGTCTTCTCCTTCTTGGCGCGTAAGCTATGTCCTAATCCCGTCCTTTTTTTAAAACTAAAAATCACAATTACTAATAATTAAACATGAATAACGATCACACAACACCTAAAACATTTATCTATATATTTTTACAGCAAATCCTCAAACCAACTTTACCCCAAAATATTTATCTTAGCTCCCAAGTCTCTTTTGCTTCTCCAACACCAGCTGTGTGCAACGAAACTTTTGTCACTTCATGTAGGAAACCTTTGCCATTCCAATTACTCGAGTTAATTTGAGCAGCTGATTGATATCAACTGACAGATATCGGTCAGCAGGTTATTTTGTTGTCAAATCGTGTGTGTGGATTGTTTTTGTTTCGTTTGTTTTATTTTTCTTTGTTTGTTTTTTATTTTTATTAATCATATCGGGTGTGTAAAATTTGTGAAATATAGTGTCGATAGGGCTGGGAGGAATATCCAGCCCCTAGCCCTGAAATCACTTGGATGGAGAAAATGTAATGCATTTTACATGCATGCAGAAGTAGTGAAATTTGCTGCTTTTGCAAAATCAACAAGTAAATGAAAATATATTAATATAGAGGCGTGATTTCTGCCTTTCAAAAAAAAGGAATAATTAATTGAAAGTAGATAAGGTGCCTCAATATAACTTTTCTTAAGGTGAACAAATATAGCCTGCCGTTTTGTCACTCTGTTTGAAGTTGCGTCTGTACACGGTTTGTCCAACTTGGTATCTGATGTCTCGGCTTCTCCCAAAATCTTTTCTCCTTTGTCATGTAATTTTTTAAATTTTTTAAATATTTCGTCTCTAATAGCTTGTTGCTTTTCTTTTGTCTCAAGGATTCTAACGTCTGAGTATTTTATGTCGTTTAACCGTCGCATGATGTCAAACGCGCATCCGTTCTGTGCCATTTGAAAGCCAAATACAGCATAATAAGGCTCTAGACTCGTAGCTTCGTGCGCACTTCGCAGTGAAAATGCCGCAAAGCTAACATGCTAGTCCCAGTCGCGTTGGTCGCTTCCAAGGTACGAACGGATCTTAGTCAGTACACTACGGTTCACACGTTCTGAGGCATTGGCCTGCGGCGAGTAGACCGCAGTTCTCACGGGCTTAACCCCGTAGCGCTTTAAAAAGCTAGAAAACAATTCGGAAATGAATTGCTTTCCATTGTCAGAATGTACGTATTCTGGAACCCCATACACATGAAAAATTGCTTCCTCTAAGTACTGGACCACTGCAGCTGAAGTTGCCTTCCTTATAGGTTTAAGGAACACAAACTTGCTGAAGTGGTCGAGTACAACGAAAATCTGGGTATTGCCATTTTTCGTTCTGGGATAGGGTCCCAGAAAGTCTATGTATAACCTTTGGAATGGTCTTTTCGTCAATGTCTGTGTACCCATTGGAGGTCTGTTTGTCCTATTTGTAATCTTATTGCACTTACATGTATCACAGTCCTTAATATAATTGTTAACGTCAATTGTCATTCCAGGCCAAAAGTATTTCTGTCTTAATGGATGCCTCCATGTCCTGCAGCTGGAGAATCATGAGCCGAACTCAGAAGACTCTTCCTCAACCCCGACGGTACCCAGAGCTTCCAAGCTCTGTCTTCTTGTAGTGTGTCCCCGGTACGTATATTTGTCCGTTTGTAAACATAATTGTCTGAAAGGCTGAAATGCATATATCTGGGAATTTATCTTGTCTTTCTTTTATTGTCTTCTTTAGCTCCTCGTATTCGTCGGAAGAAAAATGCGGAGAATTCAGGTTTGTGAGATCTAAGCAATCGGCCTCTCTCTACCCTCTGAGTCAAATTGGAAAAGGACGCTCCCAACACCAGTCGTAGATGCAAAATCATCAAGGAAGTAGTCGACTTTGTTCAGTCTATCAGCCCATAGTTCGTCAGGTCATCATCTGAAAAGCGCCGGAGAAAACCACCACGGGATCATCGATCTCAGCCACACACCACGCCAACGTAATCTACTCACTCATGATGGTCAACATCAAATACAAGCAAGAGAAAAGGAAAATAGTACCTCCAACCCAAAGGTTAAGCAAAAATAAAATTCAAAGTTTCTTCATTTATACGTTATAAACTTTTATTGTAAACTAATTAATTTTGGGGACTGTTTATTTGTCCCTTGAATTCAGAAGGATTTATATGAAGCTTAAATATTCAAAAAAAAATTCAAATGTTTATATATATATATGTACTTAAATAAAATGTATAGTTTATTTGTAAAAAAGAATATACCAAAGTAATTGTTGATACAACTATGTCGCAATAAATTATACATGATGCAGTTAATGTAAATTTAATAAAAAATCAAAATTAAAAAAAATAATGAATAAGTAAATATTTATTACTGCTCTTAGTTGTAAAAACATGTGTATAAAAGAATTATGCATGTGAAACTTACTTGGTTGTTTTCAATGAGATCTTGCCGGCATGATGTCGTTGAAGTACCTGTTGTAAAGTTGTGGCAATTTATTGACAACTACTAAATGCAGTTTACAATAAATAAAACTATTTAATTATAAGTTAAAAATTCCAAAAAACTCAAAATAGTAAAAAAAAATCAATTTTAAATTCAATTCAATTAAAAAAAACTCAAAGAAAAGGTAAACTCAATTTTAAACCAAATGAATAGCAATAAAAAACTCAAAAAAGTAAAAACTCAATTTTAAATTTAATAAAACTCAATTTCAGGAACAAAAAAATCTCAACACGCGGTTTGAGAAGCTTTCTTTTTTTTTGAACTTAGAACTCTGCTTGAAAAATACATTCGATCAAGCTTTTTAAAATTCGGAGGTTGTTGTCTTTGATAAAATGTAATAATTTCCGTCGCTGGCACGAAGATCGTCTATTGGTTTTGCAGCACCCTCTTTATTTTCTTTCTTCTAGAGTGAAATTCCCTTTAATAGCTTAATGGCAAATGGCTTTTCCTCTAGTAAAATGTATTCGCACTGTCTCACTAATAGGTTTAAATTGTTTTTATGTATGTATGACGTCCTTTCGAACAATTTAGCGCACTTTATTGTTTCCGCAAAAACTTTTGAGATTTGGAATTTTTGGGTACTGATAAAACATGGCGGTTCTCACCACGACGCCTTTTTTTTTAACTGTTTCAGCGCACTCGCACTTTTTCACTTTAATTCTATTATTTCCTCAAATAAAACTTTTAAAATTTAAAATTTCCTTTTCTTTATTGCCTCGACTGTTTTAGCGCACTCGCACCTTTTCACTTTAATTCTATTATTTCCGCAAATAAAATTTTTAGATTTTAAAATTTCTTTTCATATATGGCCTTTGCTTTAAAAAAAAAATTATTTTATTTAAAAGGGGAAACGACTTTACGTCACAAACCGTTTTTCGCCATCGAACATTCTAGAAATAATTTCGGCGCAAAATATTATTCTGCCCTTTGTCTTCTCCTTTTTTACACTATTTAAATAGCGCGTAAGCTTACTAATAAACATTAAACATGAATAACAATCATACAACACCTAAAACAACTATTATGCACATACATTTATATATTTTTACAGCAAACCCTCAAACCAACCTTACCCCAAAATATTTATCTTAGCTCCCAAGTCTCTTTTGCTTCTCCAACACCATCTGTGTGCAACGAAACTTTTGTCACTTCATGAGCAGCTGATTGATATCAACTGGCAGATATCGGTCAGCAGGTTATTTTGTTGTCAAATCGTGTGCGTGGATTGTTTATGTTTCGTTTGTTTTCTTTTTCTTTGTTTGTTTTTTTATTTTTATTAATCATATCGGGCGTGTAAAATTTGTGAAATATAGTGTCGATAGGGCTATCCAGCCCCTAGCCCTGAAATCACTTGGATGGAGAAAATGCAATGCATTTTACATGCATGCAGAAGTAGTGAAATTTGCTGCTTTTGCAAAATCAACAAGTAAATGTAAATATATTAATATAGAGGCGTGATTTCTGCCTTTCAAAGAAAGGAATAATTAATTGAAAGTAGATATCGTGCCTCAATATAACTTTTCTTAAGGTGAACAAATATAGCCTGCCGTTTTGTCACTCTGTTTGAAGTTGCGTCTGTACACGGTTTGTCCAACTTGGTATCTGATGTCTCGGCTTCTCCCAAAATCTTTTCTCCTTTGTCATGTAATTTTTTAAATTTTTTAAATATTTCGTCTCTAATAGCTTGTTGCTTTTCTTTTGTCTCAAGAATGTTAGAATTAACGTCTGAGTATTTTATGTCGTTTAACCGTCGCATGATGTCAAACGCGCATCCGTTCTGTGCCATTTGAAAGCCAAATACAGCATAATAAGGCTCTAGACTCGTAGCTTCGTGCGCACTTCGCAGTGAAAATGCCGCAAAGCTAACATGCTAGTCCCAGTTGCGTTGGTCGCTTCCAAGGTACGAACGGATGTTAGTCAGTACACTACGGTTCACACGTTCTGAGGCATTGGCCTGCGGCGAGTAGACTGCATTCCTCACGTAATTAACCCCGTAGCGCTTTAAAAAACTAGAAAACAATTCGGAAATGAATTGCTTTCCATTGTCAGAATGTACGTATTCTGGAACCCCAAACACATGAAAAATAGCTTCTTCTAAGTACTGGACCACTGCAGCTGAAGTTGCCTTCTTTATAGGTTTAAGGAACACAAATTTGCTGAAGTAGTCGAGTACAATGAAAATCTTTGTTCTGGGATAGGGTCCAGAAAGTCTATGTATAACCTTTGAAATGGTCTTTCAATCAAAGTCTGTGTACCCATTGGAGGTCTGTTTGTCGTATTTGTACTCTTATTCCACTTACATGTATCACAGTCCTTAATAAAATTGTTAACGTCAATTGTCATTCCAAGCCAAAAGTATGCCGCGTTGGTGGTGAGTAACAGGCAAACGGAGGCATAGTGCGAATGTCAGATTACCTATGGTGCGTCTTTTCGTTCGCGTTTTATTTTACCTGATGGTCGCAGTGTCCGTCGAAAGTCCTCTGGTTGTTTCGATTTGAGACGACGATCAGCTGCGTGCACGCCAAGCGGTGTGCTAGCTTGAGCTCGTCTGGATGTGGGGGGGTTCTTGCCGGTCATCTCAAACCCACTACATTTTATACAAAAAAAATTTGTTATTTGCGTGCACTTATTGGATTAAATCTGAAAAGGGGGTGGGAGAAAAGGAGGGAGAAAAATAAGCATGTGGTGGTTTCTACGGAATCGTAATCCGGTTCCGAATTTCCGACTTGTTGAACACTAAGTCTCATGTACCTTGCTTTTCTCTTTCTTTTTGGTCAAAATAAAGTCGAATTTTTTTTTTTTTTTTTATATAACTAAAACTATTAGAGATGTGTTGCAGCATAACTATTATAAAAAAAACTAGTTGGATGGAACGAAATCCACAAAAAAATACTCCAAACAATATTGATGGCGGCGCACCACACCCAGTACTTCATTGGCATACCCAAAAAGTCAAAAAAATAAAATGGTTATTGTACTAATTCCATTTTTTTGCAAATCAAACACCGGTTTGTCAACCTCGCCGATGGTCAGGAACAAAAGTAGTAGTAGTAGTAGGCAGCCATCTTTTGAAGACATGTGCCCCGCGCAAAATTTCTCATTACGACCGCGTGTCGTAAAGTTTTATAAAATTAGTTTTATAAAATTTTTATATGGTGTAGCTATTCTCAGCTAATCACCTTTTTTCCCCAAAAAAAAATCATAAACTCCTTTTTCGAGTTAGTGGTTTAAAATTCAATTTCCGCGCATTATTATTATGATTATAATTATGAATGATACGCCATTTTCTGGCGTGGCCGCAAAATTTACCAATACGACCGCGTGTCGTAAAATTTTCATAAAATTCGTTTTATAAAATTTTGTTATGGTGTAGCTATGCTCAGCTAATCACCCTATTTTCACAAAAATCATATATTCCTTTTTACGAGAAATGATTTAATATAAAATTTCCGCGCACCACAAAGAATATGAATGATACGCCATTTTTCTGGCGTGGCCGCAAAATTTTCAATGCGACCCGTGTCGCAAAAGTTTTATAAAATTTTTTATATGGTGTAGTGCTCAGCTAGTCACCTTTTTTTCACAAAAAAACATAAACTCCTTTTTCGAGTGAATGATTTAAAATAAATCGATGAACGAGGCGCCATTTTCTAGCGTGGCCGCAAAATTTCTCAATACGACCGTGTGTCGCAACAGTTTTATAAAATTCGTTTTTATAAAAAAAAATTTTACGATGTAGCTATGCTCAGCTAATCACCTTTTTTTCACAAAAAAATCATAAACTCCTTTTTCGAGTTAATGATTTAAAATAAAATTTCCGCGCACCACTAAAATCCATGAACGAGGCACCATTTTCTGGCGTGGCCGCAAAATTTCTCAATACGACCGTGTGTCGTAAATTTCATAAAATTCGTTTCATAAAATTTTGTTATGGTGTAGCTATGCTCAGCTAATCACTTTTTTTCCTTTTTTTTATACATTTTTTTACGGTGTAGCTATGCTCAGCTAATCACCAATTTTAACGAAATCATAACTTCTTTTTAGGAGTAACTGATTTAAAATTCAATTTCCGCGCACCACTAAAATTGATGAACGAGGCGCCATTTTTCTGGCGTGGCCGTAAAAATTTTCAACACGACCGCGTGGCGTAAATTTTCCGAATCAATCGTCAGATATATTTTAATCTTCTCTATTTCCACAATTTATGATGAAACATTCTTTGCTACGTAGCAATTCTTACACACAAATAAAAAATCCTTTTTCCAAATAAAAAAAAAATTGTCTACATGGCCACCTCGACTCTTTGTTGCTACACATAAACCCACTAACAAAAACACGAATATTCCACTACTGGAATTTGTACTACCCCAGACAGGCTGTTAATGGCTTTCTATAGGGCTATGAAAGGCAACTTCTGATGCATATGTGGGAAGAAAGCAAAAACACAACGAAGCCAAAGAGCCATCACAATACTCAGATGTGCTGCAATCGTACATTCTCTCGGACTTCTGCTAGGTAGGCGACTTGGGCCACCCGCCAATAGGGTGTTGAGTAAAAAAAAAATTTCAAAAAAAATAGCCTCCACAAAACAGGCTTTTAGGGGTTCCCATCTCGGAGCCTCGAAACGGCTGAGAAAAGGATACAATTATTGTCGTAAAGGACTACTGTTTAATGTCTTTGGCGTGGAAAGTACACCGATTTTTTCCTTGGTGGTCATCCAAGGCATAGAAGCAATTTCCCAATTTAGACTTTGCTGAGTTAAGGACTGCAATTGGTAAATGAAGTTATCGACGGTTAGCCCATCGGACGATCCTTCGAACTGGAGATGCCAACTTGAGATGATGTTGGACATTTTTACGGCGGTGTTGATGTTCAATTGAGACAAATGGGCTGGGTAAGTGGCCCGAGGATCTTCATCCCTTCGCTCGAATGGCATGTCGTGTGGCCAAGTGTTCGAATTCTGGCGTGTTAGCTGGGACTACAGTAGCCCTTGTTTCGCTCTCCTGCAGGTTCAACCTGTCAAAGCACCGTTCAACGTAGGTTTCGACTAGCTTTGAAAGGTCTTGCGAAATTTGATGCAACATTGACTCTTGAATCGGTCGAGGGAGTCATTAACCACTCGCTGGATCTTTGTCACTAGGCTGGACTCTCTCCGGTTCTGTTCAACCGTGTTGACAGGCAACGAAAGTCGCGTGCGAGTTTCAGTGATAGTGGCACCTCTAGGTTTTTTCCCTAGACCTTCGCCTGCCAATTGATCTTAAAGGCGCTGACCCCTCTGCGCACCCTGTTGGATTCGGAGCGGGGGCTTCCTTTTTGACATATTGCGGGTGTTGTGGACATTTGTGTCATCTGCCGCTCCGTTGGGACCTACGCCATTGGGACTAAGTCGAACAAAGAACGGTCGCAACGTGCTTAGTACACAAGGCTGGTTGCACTCCGGGCAGATTTCCGAACTTGTGAGTATTTCAGCTAAGCAGTATTTGTGGAATACGTGTTTGCAGGTGGTGATCACGCTCTCCGCACTACCGTCGATTTCGATCCTGCACAGTCGACATTCGAGTGACTCGCGAGCAATAACCTTCGGGGGTAAAATAGGCCTTCTGGGGCCATCAAGGATACGTCGGACTGCCATGCCGAGGTAGATCAGGGTAAAATAGTTAACGGGTTAATCAAGAAAAGATGTTACTGAATGGGAAGTTTGTTTGATAGATTACTACAAAGAAGCGAGCGTTTCTCGTCGTAGTTTGGCAAATGAAAAGCAATTATACTAGGCCAATTGCCAAAAGAATAAAGGTTATTAGCCAAGAAAAGAAAAAAGAAAAAAAAAGAAATCCTCGACCTAATCTTCCGGAGATTAGTGGGTTTAACGTGCGCAAAGCAAATCCTTCCTTCGCAACAATTGAAGGCGGTGTTCAACCCCAATACTCAAAACTTCAAAGGAAGATATAATACCAAAGAACAAAGCCCAAATTCACGGATTCGGTCTTAAACTAAAATTTAACAATGCCAGTAAGCGCAGCCAAAATTAATATAATATATAATTTAATTTAGGGTAACAAACTGCGATGTACGATTCGGATTCGGTACACTAATTAAAATCCAAGTTACCAGTGGACGAAACAAAAAAAGATTTATTTGTATACTAAGTAAGCGTTAATATTACTTGGCGTATAAGAAAAAAAATCAGATTTATGCTGACGAGGATAGTTACCTAAGGGTATGTATCAGATCAGCATAAGGCATACAAGAACCGTGTCAAACTACTAGTCGACCCCGGTCCAGTACCGGCGATAATCTGTGACCAGTTCGTTCAAGCAATTACTTGAACAAAGCTAATAAAAAAAGTTATTTGTATAATATAAGTAACGTATACTAATTATGATGATAAGTCTCAATGGTTCATCCATCTACCGACCTTCTTCTCTTTCGGGCACCGCGCGTAGGAGGGGAACCCAAAACGAGCGCCTCATCACCACCATCAGGACAAATTCTCCACTACTTGTGGCTGAACAGAACTAATCACGATTTGCTACCAAGCAATGATGTACTTCCGGGAAGAAAAAAAAAATCAAACATAGGATCAGAGAAACCTTCAGCTCCTCAAGAAGGGACAGTCTATGAAATCAAAGGCAGGACAAAAATGACTCAGCAACGAAATTACTAAGAGCAAACGCAAATCAACTTCTACTCAATCGTCCTCAACGTCCATAGTTCCACCTGGGAAAACCACGTCACACAGACAATGAAATTTTCATAAAATTCGTTTCATAAAATGTTGTTATGGTGTAGCTATGCTCAGCTAATCACTTTTTGTTTCACACAAATCATAAATTCCTTTACTAGAAATGATTTAATATAAAATTTCCGCGCACCACAAAGAATATGAATGCTACGCCATTTTTCTGGCGTGGCCGCAAAATTTTCAATGCGACCCGTGTCGCAAAAGTTTTTATAAAAATTCCTTTTTATTTTATAAATTTTTTTACGGTGTAGCTATGCTCAGCTAATCACCAATTTTAACGAAATCATAACTTCTTTTTAGGAGTTACTGATTTAAAATTCAATTTCCGCGCACCACTAAAATTGATGAACGAGGCGCCATTTTTCTGGCGTGGCCGTAAAAATTTTCAACACGACCGCGTGGCGTAAATTTTCCGAATCAATCGTCAAATATATTTTAATCTTCTATATTTCCACAATTTATGATGAAACATTCTTTGCTACGTAGCAATTTTTACACACAAATAAAAAATCCTTTTTCCAAATAAAAAAAAAATTCAACTAGCTGGACTACGCAAAAATAAACTTTTCGTGATCAGAAGAACGAAGCGGCCATTTTACTGATGTGACCAAGCTTAAGCGTCGTGACGACCGCTTATGACCAAAGTTACTTTCTGACTCCCCTCATCATTCTTGACTTCATTCTCATGACTCAAAAAAATAAATTTCGTTTCTTTCCAGTCGCAGGTAAGATCGATTGTCTCCCCTTTTCTTGTTGGCAGTACGCACATTGGGTCACCCTTCATCTTCTCCCTTCCTTACATATTTTTGTAATTGTCTCTTCGCAATGCTCTCCATACCCGTCGAGTGATAACACGAGTTGTATGCTAGTAGTGGTGCAATGGATTCCGTCGCTTAGAGAGTGCGAAATTTGAGTACGACATTGTCTACATGGCCACCTCGACTCTTTGTTGCTACACATAAACACACTAACAAAAACACGAATATTCCACTACTGGAATTTGTACTACCCCAGACAGGCTGTTAATGGCTTTCTATAGGGCTATGAAAGGCAACTTCTGATGCATATGTGGGAAGAAAGCAAAAACGAAACGAAGCCAAAGAGCCATCACAATACTCAGATGTGTTGCAATCGTACATTCTCTCGGACTTCTGCTAGGTAGGCGACTTGGGCCACCCGCCAACAGGGTGTTGAGTAAAAAAAAATTTTCAAAAAAAATAGCCTCCACAAAACAGGCTTTTAGGGGTTCCCATCTCGGAGCCTCGAAACGTCTGAGAAAAGGCTACAATTATTGTCGCAAAGGACTACTGTTTAATGTCTTTGGCGTGGAAAGTACACCGATTTTTCCCTTGGTGGTCATCCAAGGCATAGTAGCAATTTCCCAATTTAGACTTTGCTGAGTTAAGGACTGCAATTGGTAAATGAAGTTATCGACGGTTAGCCCATCGGACGATCCTTCGAACTGGAGATGCCAACTTGAGATGATGTTGGACACTTTTACGGCGGTGTTGATGTTCAATTGAGACAAATGGGCTGGGTAAGTGGCCCGAGGATCTTCATCCCTTCGCTCGAATGGCATGTCGTGTGGCCAAGTGTTCGAATTCTGGCGTGTTAGCTGGGACTACAGTAGCCCTTGTTTCGCTCTCCTGCAGGTTCAACCTGTCAAAACACCGTTCAACGTTGGTTTCGACTAGCTTTGAAAGGTCTTGCGAAATTTGATGCATCATTGACTCTTGAATGTGGTCGAGGGAGTCATTAACCACTCGCTGGATCTTTGTCACTAGGCTGGACTCTCTCCGGTTCTGTTCAACCGTGTTGACAGGCAACGAAAGTCGCGTGCGAGTTTTAGTGATAGTGATAGATAGGTTTTTTCCCTAGACCTTCGCCTGCCAATTGATCTTAAAGGCGCTGACCCCTCTGCGCACCCTGTTGGATTCGGAGCGGGGGCTTCCTTTCTGACATATTGCGGGTGTTGTGGACATTTGTGTCATCTGCCGCTCCGTTGGGACCTACGCCATTGGGACTAAGTCAAACAAAGAACGGTCGCAACGTGCTTAGTACACAAGGCTGGTTGCACTCCGGTCAGATTTCCGAACTTCTGAGTATTTCAGCTAAGCAGTATTTGTGGAATACGTGTTTGCAGGTGGTGATCACGCTCTCCGCACTACCGTCGATTTCGATCCTACACAGTCGACATTCGAGTGACTCGCGAGCAATAACCTTCGGGGGTAAAATAGGCCTTCTGGGGCCATCAAGGATACGTCGGACTGCCATGCCGAGGTAGATCAGGGTAAAATAGTTAACGGGTTAATCAAGAAAAGATGTTACTGAATGGGAAGTTTGTTTGATAGATTACTACAAAGAAGCGAGCGTTTCTCGTCGTAGTTTGGCAAATGAAAAGCAATTATACTAGGCCAATTGCCAAAAGAATAAAGGTTATTAGCCAAGAAAAGAAAAAAGAAAAAAAAAGAAATCCTCGACCTAATCTTCCGGAGATTAGTGGGTTTAACGTGCGCAAAGCAAAGCCTTCCTTCGCAACAATTGAAGGCGGTGTTCAACCCCAATACTCAAAACTTCAAAGGAAGATATAATACCAAAGAACAAAGCCCAAATTCACGGATTCGGTCTTAAACTAAAATTTAACAATGCCAGTAAGCGCAGCCAAAATTAATATAATATATAATTTAATTTAGGGTAACAAACTGCGATTTACGATTTAGCAAAACAAAAAAAAACTTATGATTTCGAGTTATGATGTTTTACAACAAGAAAGGTTTTCTCGGATTCGGTACACTAATTAAAATCCAAGTTACCAGTGGACGAAACAAAAAAAGATTTATTTGTATACTAAGTAAGCGTTAATATTGCTTGGCGTATAAGAAAAAAAATCAGATTTATGCTGACGAGGATATTTACCTAAGGGTATGTATCAGATCAGCAAAAGGCATACAAGAACCGTGTCAAACTACTAGTCGACCCCGGTCCAGTACCGGCGATAATCTGTGACCAGTTCGTTCAAGCAATTACTTGAACAAAGCTAATAAAAAAAGTTATTTGTATAATATAAGTAACGTATACTAATTATGATGATAAGTCTCAATGGTTCATCCATCTACCGACCTTCTTCTCTTTCGGGCACCGCGCGTAGGAGGGGTACCCAAAACGAGCTGCTTGTGGCTGAACAGAACTAATCACGATTTGCTACCAAGCAATGATGTACTTCCGGAAAGAAAACAAAAATCAAACATAGGATCAGAGAAACCTTCAGCTCCTCAAGAAGGGAAAGTCTACGAAATCAAAGGCAGGACAAAAATGACTCAGCAACGAAATTACTAAGAGTAAACGCAAATCAACTTCTACTCAATCGTCCTCAACGTCCATAGTTCCACCTGGGAAAACCACGTCACACAGACAATGCAATTTTAAGGAAAGAGGAAGACTTACTTTCGTTTTATCAGACTGCCAAGTATTTGACTGGTCAGGTATTCAGCCGATGCCGAAAACTTCTGCTTTTCCCGGTCAAATAATTAACAAGTTCAAAAACGAAAAACACAAAAAAAAAATTTAGCCAGCGGAGGATACACCCAGGACCGTCGAAATTTCTCCAAAAGACAACTTCGGGCAAGTGTCATCGGTCAAGCATCCGGCAGTCAAACGCCAGATCACTTGCATTTCCTGATGGAACTAGCCAAAGAAGACGAGGCAACCTTTAGGTCCTCAAAGAATAAGACACGATTTTGCCTTATCTACAATTTGACCGAAATTATCCTGGGTGAATTTGTCAGTTCATTTACTACAATCCTGACGTCTCTAACTAACACAAATGAAGGGAGTGGAGGGAATTTACAAGCTTCCATTTTATCGAACCGCCCGGTATCTAACCGGTCAGAGTTATATAGTAGGTTTTAAACCAAACCCTGCATTTCCTAGTCCACCTTGGACAGTTCAAGGAATGGAAGGCGAACAAAAAAAAACACAATTAACTTTGATCAATCTAGCGTCATATAACCTTTAACAGAAGACATCTTCCGAAGAGTGAAATTTAACGCTAATCATCGGTCAGGTATCCAGCAGTTTTACGCTAGATCACCTGCATTTCCAGATGAACTAAAACAACCCAGCTTCATAGGTCAAGTATCCAGCCGTCAAACGCCAAATCACTTGCGGTCCCAGATGGCCTGACCCGCTTTACACGCTGGACCAAAAAAATATGTACCGTGCATTAAGACCGTGATCTTTTTTTTTTAATTAATCTATCCGCTTAGTAAAATTTTGGGATGAGAAATAAAAGTTTTGTTGGAATCCGAAAGAATCTCCTAACGCAAATCTCTTCGAGCTCCTGGGGGTTTAAATACAGCAATGTATGGGACTCGACTGGATCAAGAAACCCTGGGAAGTCTGGGCTCCTCGGAATCCTCCTCCTAAGATCAGGCAACGAAAACGCGCAACACATAGCCTCTCTCGCTGCAAGACCGTTGAAGGGTACAATCTACCCACCTACACGAGGTGATCCTGTCTTGCAGAATTCAACGGATCTAGAGGAGAGAACCTCGATAAAAAATCCTCAATCCAAGGTGAGACACGTGCGCTGAGAGATGAATGGCCATGAGAACTTTGGTCGCTAGCACGGAACTCCGGATACATGGTACCCTCCGGTTTCAAGTGACCTTACCACTGCAAGAGGCTCTGCGGTGGCGGACCTTTCCCTTCCTCATCTTTAAAAATTCATGGATAGATTTGAAAATATAACCCCTGAGGGCGATGCTCCTCCAAACGCACCAATCTCGGAAGCCAAGGACCGTCAAACAGACGACAGCACAGACTCGTCTATAACCCTAACCGAGGACTACGTCCCAGCACAGGGCTACATCGTGCCAAAATGCTCGGATAATGCGTCCAATTCTACCACCTCTGACATAAGGGATGGGCTAACAAGCTTAGACATCGAAGACCGAAGGAAGAAAAGACCACACCTAAGTGGAGCCGCAAGGAAACGTCTGAATTTCCTTAAACAGACAGGACTCTCCCATGACGAGGCACTAGCCCAGGGCCAAACAAAAGTAAAAAACAGGAAGGTCATATCCACCATAAATCGGAGCCGATCGAACGACTCTAGTCCCAAGAGCCCGCCAAAAGGAGACAGACAAACTCACCCCCTCAAACCAGCCGAAAACACCATAAGGGCAGGAAATACTGGTTCAGGCGAGGCGGAGGTTGCGGGTGGATCGAACGAAGCGTTACGCTACAGTGACATCACGGAGGCCATCAGGTTGGCAATCACTGACCAAGGCTTTCCTGATGTTAAACTGAACGCGGCGCAAATGGCAACGATGGCATTAGCCCTAACTTTCTGGGCTGCAAGGCCAAAAGTGGTTGGCTATCCGTGAACTGTGCAGATAACGAAATGGAAGCATGGCTTACCAATACGGTACCAACCCTGATGGCTGACGGCTGAAACCATGGCCAGATGCCAGTTTGAAAATAATCGGGGAAGACGAAATCCCTCGCAACCAGATTTTCTATTTCTATCTTCCGCACTGCAGGAATGAGACGAAAGAGAAAATCAGCAGGCGCCTAGTAGTTCAAAATAAGGAGCTACGCAACGCAGAATGGAAAATCCTGTCAAGAAAAGACAGAGAAAGAGAAAATGACTACCTGCAGTTGACCATCTCGGCGTCACAAAAAATAACGGAGAACCTAAAGGGCTCCAATTATAAAGTAAACTTGCTCTTCGGGTCCGTTTACTTCAGACCAAAGAAGGTTAAAGAAACGGCCATGGAAACCAAAGCCAAAACCATAGAAGCGCCATCAAAACCAGGGCAACCAAGTCTGCCAAAGAGACCAACACATCCCACCACTGCCAACACTAAAGCCAAACCCATTGACCGAACACGGAAACCTGGTCACTTGTGACACAAGGTCGGTATAAAAGCCTCAAAGAAGCACGGCTTATCGGCGGACAGATTAAAAAACCTCCCACAACTGTAATTAGTCAGGGCCCACAGGCAAATGTGTGCAAATAAACTTGCATAGATCGAAGGCAGCTACTGCCAATCTATGCCACCTCTTCGCAACCAAAAACTGGGAAGTTGCTCTTATCCAAGAGCCCTGGACCAAGAACGAAAAAATTCTGGGATTCCCAAGTAAACTAGGTAAGTTGATTTATGACAAAGAAAATGGGAGACCAAGGCCAGCAATTCTGTGCCGTCACTCTCTCAACATTTACTTAATAAATCAATTTATTTTCAGAGATTTAGTCACGATCTCCGTAGAGACGCTCTCGCCACAAGGAAGCAAGAGCACCACAAACTTTGCATCTGCCTACTTCCAAGGCGAGGAAGAAGACCCCCCTCCAGAGACAACACAGAGCTTCATCAACTTCTGTACAGCTCAAGGTACACCACGTAGTCTGGGGAAGCACTAACATAACAGAGGTGAGCAACTCTTTAACAATTGTTCATCTAAAAATATTATGATAAACAACGTGGGGAACGATGCAACCTTCATAAACGCCATACGGAGCGAGGTACTGGATCTTACCCTATCCGATACAAGGACGGCCAGCACGATCCATAAATGGCACGTAATAAAGGAGGCATCATTTTTCGACCACATGTATATTAGATTCAATCTTGAAACTCCTAACAGGGCTCAATCCCTTATAAGAACCCCTAAACATACTAATTGGCAAGTCTTCTCAGACCAACTCAAATGTAACTTAACTAGTATATGTACCCCCATTAACTCTATTGCTGAACTTGATAACTCAACAAACGACCTTACCGAGGCAATCATAAACGCCTACCACGCAAGTTCCCCTATAATTTGCATCAGGTGCACCAGGGACGTTCCATGGTCACGAAGTCGAGGCTAAGCGAAGAGAAGTTCGTAAACTCTTTAACAAAGCCAAGCGTACACACACCTGGACGGCCTATAAAACTGCCCTGACCAGATACAACGTGGCTTTAAGGGACAGCAAAAGAAAAAGCTGGAGAGAGTTTTGCGAAAGCATCGACACACTGCCAACAGCTTGTCGACTACACAAAGCCCTCTCACTTGAACACAACAATCCACTTGGTTCGGTAAAAAAACCAAACGGTGAACTTACATCCTCTAGACAAGAAACTCTTGAGTGTCTGGTTAAGAGTCATTTTCCCAAGTGCATCATACTAGCTAATCAAGAAGTATACGAGGATATAAACATGCACCCACACCTTATCTCAACTGAAGCCTACAGACGCTCAGCCAGCATTTTCCCACCAGAAAGCATCCGCTGGGCGATAGACTCTTTCGGATCATACAAGTCTCCAGGTGGAGACGGGCTGTATCCAATCCCCCTGCATCAAGGCAATAAATTAATAGAACCAGTACTCGTAAAACTCTACAGAGCCAGTCACAGCCTAGAATACGTTCCAAGGTGCTGGAGAGATGTGCGGGTTCTGTTCTTACCAAAAGGAGGAAAGAAATCCCCCGAGGATACTAGGTCGTATAGACCTATCAGCCTTACATCCTTCATCCTAAAGTCTATGGAGAAAATAATAGGCCATTACGTAAGGTCGAATGCGCTCCAACGAATTCCCTTGAATACCTGCCAACACGCATAGCAGACTGGTAAATCGACAGTAACAGCATTACATGAGCTGACAACTGAAATCGAAGACACACTTCGAAGCAAAGAAATGTTATTATGCGCCTTCATCGACATACAAGGCGCTTTTGACATCACTAGCTTCGAAGTAATTCAAACACAATCTAGATTAAGGGGCATCGACTCCTCTACCATAGGATGAGCATGCTAAGAAGCAGGAAGATTCAAGCCTCACTCGGCGAGGAAAGCATCACAATAGCGGCAACCAGAGGCTGTCCACAAGGTGGTGTCCTATCGCCCCTTCTGTGGCTATTAGTGATAGATAAGCTGCTCGCCAGGCTAGAAAACAACGGCCTTACTAATATTAGCTATGCAGATGACCTAGTCCTAGTAGTTCGTGGCAAATTCGAGAGCACGATAACAGATCGCATGCAAATTGCTCTCAAACAAGTCAAAGACTGGTGCAAAGTGGTTGGACTAAGCGTCAATCCTGACAAGATAGTTTGCACCCTATTCACCAAAAGACAAAAAGTAACGCTACCAGCAACACAATTCCAAGGCAAAACCCTTAAATTAATGCCAGAAGCCAAATATTTAGGGGTCGTGTTTGACAAAAAACTAACATGGAACCCCCACATATCATATATCACAAACAAAGCTAATAAAGCTTACTTTACCTGTCAACGTATGTTTAGCAAAACGTGGGGAATAAACCCGCAAATTACCCTCTGGCTATACCAAAGCATAATCCGACCCAGGATCACATACGTGGCCCTGGTTTGGTGGCCAAAAACAGAGCAATCAACGACACGCTCAAAACTGAACAAAATACAAAGACTAATATGTCTAAGTGCAACGGGTGCAGTTAAGAGCTGCCCAACGGCAGCTCTGGAAAAACTTCTAGGACTTCCTCCCCTGCACATACACATCAAAAGCGAGGCTGTATCAAGAGCCACAAAACTAAAAATGTTTAAACAAATAAAGGCAAACAAACTAGGACACTCTAGCATCATAACCAAAACAGACTTGGAATATGTAACTGTCCAACCAACAGACCTAATGATAAAAACTACTAATTTCAAAAGGAATTTTTCGATTAAAATACCTGATCGGAATCAAGTTGAAAATATCATAAGTACCATTCCAAACCATGCATCCATCTGGTATACAGACGGATCAAAAACAAACACAGGAACCGGAGCAGGAGTATTCGGACCCAGAATCACCCTACGAATACCCCTAGGTAGATCTCCAACAGTATTCCAGGCAGAAACTATAGCAATAGAAGCCTGCGTCCTGGAATGTACTACAAGAAAGTACAGAAGAACCGAATTCTATGTGATCTCAGACAGTCAAACAGCATTGCTAGCATTAAAATATCCAGTCTTTTACTCTAAAACAACGTGGAGCTGTTTCCGCCACTTAGAAGAACTGGCCAAAAATAACAAAATCACACTTATGTAGTTTCCCGGACACTCAGGCATATCAGGAAACGAGGCAGCAGACCTATGTGCAAGAGAAGGCGCAGAAGGAATTTTCACTGGCCCAGATCCCAGCATTGCCTATTCCAAATGCCATATCAACAGAAAAATTAAAGAGTGGGAAAACGCTACTAACTAAGCGGAATGGAATTTTTCGTCTGGGATGAGACAAGCCAAGAAGCTTCTAAACTACAACATTAGTCATATGGACAGGGCCATCAAACTGGACCGCCATACACTAAGAACACTAATCTGGTATATGACAGGACATGGCCCATTTCATGACCATCTTTTGAAAATGGGCAAATCCCAATCGGACCGCTGCCGATTCTGTAACGAGGCAAAGGAAACGTCAGAGCATATACTCTTCGTATGCGTAGCCCTCACCCAGAAAAGAATAAAACATCTCAAGGCCTATACAGTTCCATGGCCGAATGCCAGACCAATCGCGTTGTCAGATGTGGTGGCATTCACGAAGGAACTGAGCAACCACATAATGTGGTAAAACGTCAGGGACGCACAATAGACCTAAAGGTCGCAGTGCTCAGGGCTTTTTAGCCGCACCTAATAATAATAATAATGGGACTCGGGAGTAGGGAGCTACCAACCCCGTCGGGCCCCACGTTGGTCGCCAATTTATGTAACGGTGTACGTGCGGGTGCATACAGAAAGTTTACTGTTGCATACGATCAAACAACAATGTTTAGACCGCATGACTAAAGAAATTGTATGCAAACGGAGGCATAGTGCGAATGTCAGATTACCTAGGGTGCGTCTTTTCGTTCGCGTTTTGTTTTATCTGATGGTCGCAGCGTCCGTCGAAAGTCCTCTGGTTGTTTCGATTTGAGACGACGATCGGCTGCGTGCACGCCAAGCGGTGTGCTAGCCATTTTCTGGCGTGGCCGCAAAATTTACCAATACGACCGCGTGTCGTAAGAGTTTCATAAAATTCGTTTTATAAAATTTTATTATGGTGTAGCTATGCTCAGCTAATCGTAGGCGCCGTGGCTCAGTGGTAATGAACATGGCTGCTGCGCAGGACGTTCAGGTTCGATTCCCCAGCAACACCAAATGTATTTTTCACGGTGTCCCACCTCTCGCGAATGGGTGACAAACGTTCCGAGAGTAATACCAATACCTTGTCACGGAAAGCTTCTCAATTCGCCGTTCGGATCCGGCCTTAAATTATAGGTCCCTTCCATTTGTGTCCAAAAATTAACATGTGCAGCACAAATGGTCGCGAGAAGTTAGGCCTTGGACCGCAATGGTCTGTCGCGCCAAATATTATTATTATTATGCTCAGCTAATCACCCTTTTTTCACAAAAATCATATATTCCTTTTTACGAGAAATGATTTAATATAAAATTTCCGCGCACCACTAAAATCGATGAACGAGGCTCCATTTTCTGGCGTGGTCACAAAATTTCTTAATACGACCGTGTGTCGCAACAGTTTTATAAAATTCGTTTTTATAAAAAAAAATTTTACGGTGTAGCTATGCTCAGCTAATCACCTTTTTTTTCACAAAAAAATCATAAACTCCTTTTTCGAGTTAATGATTTAAAATAAATTGTCCGCGCACCACTAAAATCGATGAACGAGGCGCCATTTTCTGGCGTGGCCGCAAAATTTCTCAATACGACCGTGTATCATAAATTTCATAAAATTAGTTTATAAAATTTTGTTATGGTGTAGCTATGCTCAGCTAATCACCTTTTTTTTCACAAAAGAATATGAATGATACGCCATTTTTCTGGCGTGGCCGCAAAATTTTCAATGCGACCGCGTGGCGTAAATTTTCTGAATCAATCGTAAAATATATTTTAATCTTCTCTATTTCCACAATTTATGATGAAAGCATTCTTTGCTACGTATCAATTTTTACACACAAATAAAAAACCTTTTTTCCAAATAAAAAAAAATTTCAACTAGCTGGACTACGCAAAAATAAATTTTTCGGGATCAGAAGAACGAAGCGGCCATTTTACTGATGTGACCGAGCTTAAGCGTCGCGACTACCGCTTATGACCAAAGTTACTTTCTGACTTCCCCTTCATCATTCTTGACTTCATTCTCATCACTCAAAAAAAAAATTTCGTTTATTTCCATTCGCAGGTAAGATCGATTGTCTCCCGTTTGCTTGTTGGCAGTACGCACATTGGTTCGCCCTTCATCTTCTCCCTTTCTTTACATATTTTTGTAATTGTCTCTTCGCAATGCTCTCTATACCCGTCGAGTGATAACACGAGCTGTATGCTAGTAGTGGTGCAATGGATTCCGTCGCTTAGAGAGTGCGAAGTTTGAGTACGACATTGTCTACATGGCCACCTCGACTCTTTGTTGCTACCCATAAAGCCACTAACAAAAATACGAATATTCCACTACTGGAATTTGTACTACCCCTGACAGGCTGTTAATGGCTTTCGATAGGGCTATGAAAGGCAACTTCTGATGCATATGTGGGAAGGAAGCAAACACACAACGAAGCCAAAGAGTCATCACAATACTCAGATGTGCTGCAATCGTACATTCTCTCGGATTTCTGCTAGGTAGGCGACTTGGGCCGCCCGCCAACAGGGTGTTGAATCAAAAAAAAATAGCCTCCACAGTACCCGGTACGTATATTTGTCCGTTTGTAAACATAATTGTCTGAAATGCTGAAATGCATATATCTGGGAATTTATCTTGTCCTTCTTTTATTGTCTTCTTAAGCTAAAGCTCCTCGTATTCGTCGGAAGAAAAATGCGGAGAATTCAGGTCAACGTCTATTAGGTTTACATCTGATGAGAGTTCCTCCATGTGAACACGGGAGAGGGCGTCAGGGACAACATTTTGTGTGCCCTTCCTGTGCTCAATTGGAAAATCAAAAGCTTGTAGCTTCAGGCTTCATCTGACCAAACGGCCAGACAGGTCCTTCTGCGACATAAGCCACTTCAAACTAGCATGATATCGTGAATCCGTGATATCGTGAAGGGCAGTAGTTCAATGTAGGCATGGAATTTCTGCACACTTAAGACTGCTGCATAACATTCCAGCTCCGTGACGATGTAGTTTCTTTGTGCCGAATTTAATTTTTGTGAGATGTAAGCAATCGGCCTCTCTCTACCCTCTGAGTCAAATTGGAAAAGGACGCTCCTAACACCAGTCGTAGATGCATCACATTAAATGTAAAAATGTCTTGTAAAATCAGGATTAGTCAAGATAGGTGCTGTTGTCAGGAGTTTTTTAAGCTCATCAAATGCCTTAATTGCGTCGTCCGTCATTTTGAAGTCTTTACCTTTTTTCAGGCATTCTTTCATTGGAGCAGTCATACTTGAAAAGTTTGGGATGAACCTGCGGTACCATCCGGTCATCCTGAGCTGTTTCGGAATCTTCGGAGCCGGAAATTGCTCCATTGCCGATACCTTTTCCGAGTCAGTCCTGAGGCAAGCGTCACCAACAATAAATCCGAGGTATTTTATTTCCTTATAGCAAAATTTGTTTTTTTTACATTAATCGTTAAGCCAGCCCCACGAAGACATCTCGCGAATTCCTCTAACAAACCCATATGGCTTTCGAAGTCCGGAGAGCAGACAAGGAGATCGTCAAGATACACAAAAACATTGTGCTTGAGCCTTGACGGTATCACCCTGTCCATAAGTCGGCGCATTCTCTATGCAGCATTAAACAGTCCAAATGGCATCACTGTAGGCTTGTCTTACCGAGGCCAAGTTTCGCGAAAGACGGGTACTTATCTTTAACCGCCTGCAGTGTCCTCAATAAACTTTATTGCGCCTTTACCTAAACAGCTTACAGAGGCACCACTGTCTAACAAACCTCTGGCCTCTAGACTTCTAAACCTATTTCTTTTTACGGCAAACTTTTCTCGCAGTTTCTTAATCCTAATAAAATTCTTTTTTTTTTTCATCTAGTGCAGGGTCTTTAGAGAAAATTCTTTTACGGGCCTCTTCGTAATCCAGGATACCCTGGTGGAGACTTAACCTTACAGGTATAGTCTTTACTGTTTCTTGCTCATCATTTTGTTTGTCTAATCTCTTTAAAATGCTTATTGTTCTAGTTTCTACTCCAGGAGTTTGTCCATTGTCCTTTTTACACGAAGGACATACCAAAACAGGAACATTAGACTGACCACACTAAAAACACACTAAGGAGTGGAAATGGGACGAACACTGGTTATGGACATCACAACGAACTAGGTTCCTATCGTCAGTATTTCTACTTTTATTTATGTTTACTTTGCCTTTTTGTAGTTAGCCTTTATTGCACACATGTCTTCGGTGTCATGATCAATGTACTCGTCCTCAACCTCCGATGTGGTTCGTAGTTCATTTACGCCTTTTCCGCTAAAGCGGTTCTCCCTTGCGTTGACGTGCTTCTCTGCCCGACGATAGGCAGATTGCAGATCAGCAAGGGAGAAAACCGTACAGCCGAAAACCAATGATGCTTCTTTATCGCGCAGATTTTGGCGAAGGATTGTGATGAGTTCCTTCTCCGTCAATTTAATTCTCATTTGAAAAACAAGTGCCTTGACATTCGAAAAGAACTCATCACAATTCTCGCCAGGCAACTGCTTTTTATCTATTATTTTTCTCATTATCTCATGATCAGAGTCTGACGCTCTGAATTGACGTATGAGCCCTCTTTTGAGGTCATGATAGTTGAAGGATCTGTCATTTGAGCGTCCTTCTAAAAATTGCCAGTACCACCTCTCGGCCACACCGGTCAAAAAGTCCTTTGTCTCGTCTGCAATCCATTCCCCATGTCAGGAAGATTTTTCGGGATAGCCTCAGTTTTTCTATTGGGATTACTCAATTCCCACTTGCAATTTATATTATTTAAATATGAGTTTTGAACTTTGAATAGAAACGGAAATGTTTTCACAAAAAGGCAGAAAGAGAATGTAAATAAAAAAAGAAATTATAAAATCGTCCCAATTTGAATTTCCAAATCTTTGTTCTTGCGCAAAATTGCGTATGTGAAGAACCGAGTAAAATTTTGCAAATGTGCAAAAAGATTTATCTGTATATTTTTTTTATTGAAACGGGCTGGTGTGTAGCTAGAGTAGATCCCCCGTGATGATCTGCAACGCTCAGATTCCTTATAGGTGTGTTATTGTCTCGTAAGTCAAGTCGTAGTCGGTTTCCTTGATGATTTTGCGTAAAGTCTTATAACGTCAGTAGAGGTTTCGTCTCACTCCAGCGGATCGCAACTCAAAGCACTGGCTTGGAACCTTTGTGGCGAGGCCGACCCGCCAAGAATAAGAGGTTCTTCCAACTTTTTTTTTTGACAAAAGGAGCAGTGAACCCTCGTTTACCTGTACTAATTGTACTTGTGGTAGCCGCTGTCCACTGTACCCCTGTCGCGTCTTTGTCCATTCTGCAGTCAAGCGAACCGGAGTCAGGCTTCTAATTCACTGTCCTAACCGAATACTAAACTCGACTGATTTGGTCCTCAAACGAGTTGGCACCACCAAATTCCAGATTTGTAAAAATCTTTGAATTGGGATTGTCAACTCGCCCGAAGAGCAGCCGATGTCCCAATAGTTCTGTCCTGTTATGTCCTGGAAAAAGGTAGTTTTGGGATGGGAATTATGTGGAATTAAAAATGGGAATAAGGAAAATTTCGGAAACGTTCGTCAGGTCATCATCTGAAAACCGCCGGAGAAAACCACCACGGGATCATCGATCCTAGCCACACACCACGCCAACGTAATCTACTCACTCATGATGTTCAACATCATATACAAGCAAGAGAAAGGAAAATAGTACCTCCAACCCAAAGGTTAAGCAAAAATAAAAATAAAATAAATTTCTTCATTTATACGTTATAAACTTTTATCGTAAACTAATTAAATTTGGGGACTGTATTTGTCCTTTGAATTTAGAAGGATTTATATGAAACTTTACTGTTAAAAAAAATTCAAATATGTATATATATATCTGTATCTACTTAAATGAAATGTATAGTTCGTTTGTTGTAATTGTTAATGCAACTATATTGCAATAAATTATACATGATGCAGTTAAAGTAAATTTAATAAAAAATCAAAATTAAAAAAAAATGAATAAGTAAATATTTATTACTGCTCTTAGTAGTAAAAACATGTGTATAAAAGAATTATGCATGTGAAACTTACTTGGTTGTTTTCAATGAGATCTTGCCGGCATGATGTCGTTGAAGTACCTGTTGTAAAGCTGTGGCAATTTATTGACAACTACTAAATGCAGTTTACAATAAATAAAACTATTTAAATATAAGTTAAAAATTCAAAAAAAAAACTCAAAATAGTAAAAAAAAACTTAATTTTGAATTAAATTCAATTAAAAAAAACTCAAAAAAAAAGGTAAACACAATTTTAAACCATATGAATCTCAATAGAAAAAACTCAAAAAAGTAAAAACTCAACTTTCAATTTAATAAAACTCAATTTCAGAAACAAAAAAAACTGAATTCGCGGTTTTAGAAGCTTTCATTTTTCTGTGAACTTAGAACTCTGCTTGAGAAATACATTCGATCAAGTTTTTTAAAATTCGGAGGTTGTTGTCTTTGATAAAATGTAATAATCTCCATCGCTGGCACGAAGATCGTCTATTGGTTTTGCAGCACCCTCGTTTTTTTTCCTTCTCGAGTGAAATTCCCTTTAATAGCTTAATGGCAAATGGCTTTTCCTCTAGTAAAATGTATTCGCACTGTCTCACTAATAGGAATAAATTGTTTTTATGTATGTATGATGCCCTTTCGAACAATTTAGCGCACTTTATTGTTTCCGCAAAAACTTTTGAGATTTGGAATTTTTAGGTACTGATAAAACATGGCGGTTCTCACCACGACGCCTTTTTTGTGTCAGCGCACTCTCACTTTTTCACTTTAATTCTATTATTTCCGTAAATAAAACTTTTAAAATTTAAAATTTCCTTTTCTTTATTGCCTTTACAAATCTTTTTTTTTTTATTTAAGGGGACGCGACTTTACGTCACAAGCTAATAGTCTTCGACTGTCTTAGCGCACTCGCTCCTTTTCACTTTAATTCTATTATTTCCGCAAATAAAATTTTTATAATTTAAAATTTCTTTTCATATATGGCCTTGCTTTAAAAAAATTCTTTTATTTAAAAGGGGAAACGACTTTACGTCACAAACTGATTGTAAGTCTTCGACTTATTGAACATTAGAGTAGACTATCTCTGCTGATGGTAAATTTTCAACTCACTTCCTAATTGCTAATCTTCGACTCCCTATCTCCCTCATCGACCCACCACCACCACCCCTTTTTTCGCCGTCGAACATTCTAGAAATAATTTCGGCGCAAATTATTATTCTGTCCTTTGTCTTCTCCATCTTGGCGCGTAAGCTATGTCATATTCCCGTCCTTTTTTTTTAAACTAAAAATCACAATTACTAATAAACATTAAACATGAATAACGATCACACAACACCTAAAACATTTATTTATATATTTTTACAGCAAATCCTCAAACCAACTTTACCCCAAAATATTTATCTTAGCTCCCAAGTCTCTTTTGCTTCTCCATCACCATCTGTGTGCAGCGAAACTTTTTTCACTTCATGTAGGAAACCTTTGCCATTCCTATTACTCGAGTTAATTTGAGCAGCTGATTGATATCAACTGACAGATATCGGTCAGCAGGTTATTTTGTTGTCAAATCGTGTGTGTGGATTGTTTTTGTTTCGTTTGTTTTATTTTTCTGTGTGTTTTTTATTTTTATTAATCATATCGGGTGTGTAAAATTTGTGAAATATAGTGTCGATAGGGCTGGGAGGAATATCCAGCCCCTAGCCCTGAAATCACTTGGATGGAGAAAATGTAATGCATTTTACATGCATGCAGAAGTAGTGGAATTTGCTGCTTTTGCAAAATCAACAGGTAAATGTAAATATATTAATATAGAGGCGTGATTTCTGCCTTTCAAAAAAAGAAAGGAAGGAAAATCAATTGGAAGTAGATATCGTGCCTCAATTTCACTTTTCTTAAGGTGAACAAATATTGCTCCCCTCCCCCCCTTTTTTTTTTAATTTTTCCAGATGTTCTGCCGCCGACTTTGACGTCGGCTTCGTCTGGACGTATTATTATGCAGGCAAGTAAATCATTGTAATATTTAAATGAAAGCAGATTCTTTTTTCTTGTTTCTTTTCCTTTTTTCCGGCACTTAAGGCACTTTCATCACCTAGCCAAACCAGCATGCGACGCCGCTGCCGAAGTCAGCGCATAAGTGTATGTGATTATGAATTAAAAGGGTAAGTGCTAGTCCTATAAATTACTTTATAGATTTGAGGGTGGTTTTTTATATTTCTAGTTTATTTTTAATATATACGCGTACTTAACAGGCTCGTTTCCATTACATGAGTGGTCGCGAGTGGAATGGTACGTAAAAAGAGTAAGCGTATGCAGTAAGGATGTTGTAACTTAAATTCAAGTGGCAATTTAAATACATTACGTCCATATACCCTTCAAAATAGTCTTTTCTCGCAGTTTCTTAATCCTAATAAAATTCTTTTTTTTTTTTTTTTCATCTAGTGCAGGGTCTTTAGAGAAGATTCTTTTACGGGCCTCTTCGTAATCCAGGATACCCTGGTGGAGACTTAATCTTACAGGTATAGTCTTTACTGTTTCTTGCTCATCATTTTGTTTGTCTAATATCTTTAAAATTGTTATTGTTCTAGTTTCCACTCCAGGAGGTTGTCCATTGTCCTTTTACACGAAGGACATACCAAAACAGTAACATTAGACTGACCACACTAAAAACACACTAAGGAGACGAAATGGGACGAACACTGGTTATGGACATCACAACGAACTAGGTTCCTATCGTCAGTATTTCTACTTTTATTTATGTTTACTTTGCCTTTTTGTAATTAGCATGTGCTTCTCTGCCCGACGACAGGCAGATTGCAGATCAGCAAGGGTGAAAACCGTACAGCCGAAAACCAATGATGCTTTTTTATCGCGCAGATTTTGGCGAAGGATTGTGATGAGTTCCTTCTCCGTCAATTTAATTCTCGTTTGAAAAACAAGTGCCTTGACATTCGAAAAGAACTCATCACAATTCTCGCCAGGCAACTGCTTTCTATCTATTATTTTTCTCATTATCTCATGATCAGAGTCTGACGCTCTGAATTGACGTATGAGCTCTCTTTTGAGGTCATTATAGTTGAAGGATCTGTCATCTGAGCGTCCTTCTAAAAATTGCCAGTACCACCTCTCGGCCACACCGGTCAAAAAGTCCTTTGTCTCGTCTGCAATCCATTCCCCATGTCAGGAAGATTTTTCGGGATAGCCTCAGTTTTTCTATTGGGATTACTCAATTCCCACTTGCAATTTATATTATTTAAATATGAGTTTTGAACTTTGAATAGAAACGGAAATGTTTTCACAAAAAGGCAGAAAGAGAATGTAAATAAAAAAAGAAATTATAAAATCGTCCCAATTTGAATTTTCAAATCTTTGTTCTTGCGCAAAATTGCGTATGTGAAGAACCGAGTAAAATTTTGCAAATGTGCAAAAAGATTTATCTGTATATTTTTTTATTGAAACGTGCTGGTGTGTAGCTAGAGTAGATCCCCCGTGATGATCTCCAACGCTCAGATTCCTTATAAAGGGTGTTTTTTTGGGAGGTTTGTTTTTCCGATAGATGTCGTTTTATTTTATGACAGTTGTTTTGACAGCTCAAAGTGGCATTTCTACTCAGTATTGTTTGGCAAATCATTATGAAAAAAAAAAAAAAAAAATGACATTTGTGAAAAATAGTCGTGGTAGCCATATGCCAGAAATTGTGTTTAAATGTTAAATGCCAAAAAATTATCTACCAAATAAAAAAAAATTTTGGTCATTTCATAATTTTATATGTGTTTTATTCAAAAAAAAAAATCGGCAACCTCTTAAAAAAACACCCGTTAGATATAACGTTTTTATTTGGTAGATAATTTTTTGGCATTTAACATTTAAACACAATTTCTGGCATATGGCTACCACGACTATTTTTCACAAATGTCATTTTTTTTTTTTTTTTTTTTTTTTTTTTCATAATGATTTGCCAAACAATACTGAGTAGAAATGCCACTTTGAGCTGTCAAAACAACTGTCATAAAATAAAACGACATCTATCGGAAAAACAAACCTCCCAAAAAAACACCCTTTAGGTGTGTTATTGTCTCGTAAGTCAAGTCGTAGTCGGTTTCCTTGATGATTTTTCGGAAAGTCTTATAACGTCAGTAGAGGTTTCGTCTCACTCCAGCGGATCGCAACTCAAAGCACTGGCTTGAAACCTTTGTGGCGAGGCCGACCCGCCAAGAATAAGAGGTTCTTCCAACTTTTTTTTTGACAAAAGAAGCAGTGAACCCTCGTTTACCTGTACTAATTGTACTTGTGGTAGCCGCTGTCCACTGCACCCCTGTCCACTGCACCCCTGTCGCGTCTTTGTCCATTCTGCAGTCAAGCCAACCGGAGTCAGGCTCCTAATTCACTGTCCTAACCGAATACTAAACTCGACTGATTTGGTCCTCAAACGAGTTGGCACCACCAAATTCCAGATTTGTAAAAATCTTTGAATTGGGATTGTCAACTCGCCCGAAAAGCAGCCGATGTCCCAATAGTTCTGTCCTGTTATGTCCTGGAAAAGGGTAGTTTTGGGATGGGAATTATGTGGAATTAAAAATGGGAATAAGGAAAATTTCGGAAAAGTTCGTCAGGTCATCATCTGAAAACCGCCGGAGAAAACCACCACGGGATCATCGATCCTAGCCACACACCACGCCAACGTAATCTACTCACTCATGATGTTCAACATCATATAAGTTAACAAAAACTCAAGAATAAACTTTAAAAAATTATATTTTTGCAGGCAGTTAGCCTGACCTTTATTCAATTCAAATATCAACTAAATTTACAATAATTCAATACTTATAATAATACCTCGCTTTTTTTAGCTACTTGCAAATGTGTAGAAATGTGTAGATCGTTTAGTCAGCATTTCCGTTGCATTTCTGTTGTTCGTGGGAAATTGAATTGTGGATCGTCTGTTCAGCATTTCCATTGAATTGCAATATTCTTTTGTGGTGAATGCCCCAGACGCTTGGTCAGCAGTTTAGTTTCCTATTTCTTGTTAATTCTTCCCCTCTTAAGTACGATTGTCCACAATCGTTTTAGAATTAAGGTAGGTAATTGAATTTAGTTTGTGGGATGAAATATGGTTTTGATTCTGGTACAATTTTGATGCTTGGAGGTTCTTTAGGTAGATCTTCTTCTGGAGTCCGAATGATAATTTTTGTATTATTGCGTTTGGTGAATCTGCATGCTGAAAGAGTTGTGAGTAATATTCCAATGCAATCGAAAAGTCCGTATGAAATTAGCTGGTGGTTTTCTTTACTGGATCGGAGTGACTGGATTTCTTTAGTGTTGTTAATGTGGAGTTCGTTGACCATTTCTAATGATAGGAGGTTGTGATATTCTTTTTCGATAGGTGATGGTTGTAGGATTGCAGGTAAGATCTGGTGAGAGGATGTTGCTTCCTTGGAAATGAATAGTCGATCGCTGATAGTAAGGTTGGTATTATGGTATTTGATGAGAAAAGTGCCTGATAAATTTTGCTGAGCTGATTCAGTTTTTAATGTTCCGTTGAAGTCATTCAAAAGTATGATTCCTGGTGAAATTTCATCTATGATGGGCAAGTGTTGGCTGTTCATGAGGTTGCAAGTAGCTTTAAGACTTTTAAGTAAATTTGGTATACATGTAGAATTAATAAGACTTACAATATTATTGGTATTACAAATGGATAAGTTATTTATAGTTTTACATTTATCTTTTATTCCATACATTTCTTCTTTATTTTTTATAATTATTTCAAAATCTATATCAGTAGCTATTTTCCCTTTTCTTATAGGTTTTAACATTAATTTTTCATATATTTTATAATTTGTCATAGGGATATTAACAATATAAAGTAAGGAAGATGAATTGGTAATAATTTTTATTTCTGCGAAGTTCAGTGCTTCCTCAATAGTTTCGTATGGTACGTTTTCTTTGTTTAGTGTTTCAGTTGCAATGCTTATTTCTTCTTTTGACAATATTAGGGAATTAATTATACCTAGTTTTGCCCAATGGACTGCAAGATTAATGTTTTGTAATTCTTCTTTAATCAGTTTTAGTTTATATTGAATTCTATAAATCATTCTACTATTAATTGTATTGTCTTTATTTATAGATTTTGATATTTCGTTTGTTATTTTTGTCAAGTTATTTATCCTTTCATTATGAAGACGGTTGATGACCACTTGATTGTTATTGTTTCCTAGTAAGTTCGACATCTTTCTTTTTATAGTAAGGAAGTCTTCATGGTCAGGATTGCCAGCAATCCACTTCCATGCTGAGCCAATAAAATTAAGTGACCTTTTCATGTTCTTGAAGTTTCCCTCTTTAATTTTAGCTTGTCCTACGTGCAAAGACACGAATTGCGCGTTAGTGAAGTCTAAGATTTGGATTTCTCCATTGACAGCGGTGTAAAGAAAATATCTGAAAAAGGATAGCCTATGTTAGTTTCGTATATGAGTTTTATGTACTATTTTCCCTGACTCTGTTAGAATTGTTGTGTTTCTGTTTTCTTTGACTATTTCCTTTTTGTATCGAACTTTTAACTTAGACCCTATTCTTTTGTTTTGTCTTATGAAGATGATATCTCCAGGAAGGTAATTTTATTGGTTTCTTGTTTTTGTTGTGGTACCTAAGGTTTTTTTCTTGTTTATTTTTAAGTTTCTCGATAGTGTCAATGCGTACTTGCTCGAACCGTTCTGGGTCTATTCTTGGAATACGACCGTAGTATAGTTCGACTGGTTTTTTACCCGTTGTGGAGTGGATTGTAAAATTGTATGCGTTGACTGCGCGGTCAAGCAAATCTTGAAAAGGACGAGGAGGTCCGTCTGCCTTAAGGCATCTCATTATTTCGGACAGCGTCGAATGAAAACGCTCTATTTGTCCGTTGACTTCGCTTTTGTAAGGGGGTGTCGTGAAGACTTTTATATTGAGGTCGTCCTCAAGCATTGATGTTATGGAAGCAGAATTGAGTGATTTTTCATTATCAATCACTACATTTTCTGGTACGCAAAAATAGAAAAGGATGTCTAGAAGGGGTCTTTTGATGTGTTCTATTGATCGGGAATCGATCAGTTTGGCTTGCGCAAATTTCGTAAATTTGTCGATTGCTGTGAGGACTAGAAATTTTTCCGTCGAGAATATGTCAATATGTACTGTATGACCGGGGTAATTTGGAATAGGAGTAGGTTCTATGAATTGGTTGTTAGGATGGCGTTCGTATTTGTTTTCTTTGCATATCGAGCAACGTTTAACCAAATTTTGAATTTTAGAGTTCATCTTAGGAAAATAATATTTTTCTATTATTTGCAATCGGTTCTCGTAAGCGTTGCGGTGAGCTCTTTTATGTTCTGTAAGTATAATTTCGTCCTGTCGGTCTTCGTTGGGTATGTCTTCGGCAATGGTTTGAGTATAACGGATTTTGTAGTTTCTAAAATGGATGGGGTATATTTCCTGTATTTTGCCCATGACATTTTCGGGTGCTGAGAGTCCGTTAATCGCATTAGGATTGAGGTATCTCTTAAGTAAGTTAATGATATCTGTTTCCGTAAAATTTCGTTGTATAAAAATGTGTCTTTGATAATTGGGGAAAGGGTTTTGTATTTGGTAGCTGTTCTCGTTTTCTATTTTAAATATGAGCTGGTTGCGAAAAGCGTTAATAGGGGTTTCGATAGTCGGGATTAGGTTATGGGATGAGCTATCTGCGCTATGTTGTGTCATAGTAAGTGAATTAACGTTTGTTGGATGTGGGAGTCTAGAAAGTGAGTCTGCTACAAGATTGGTTCTACCGGGCTTATATTGGAGCTCATAGTTGTATTCCTCCAATATGGCCTTCCAACGTTTCATTTTGCTGTTGGTGTTCTTGCTACTGAGGGCATACGTGAGCGGTTGGTGGTCAGTGAAGATTTTAATTTTTCTGGAACCGTAAAGGAAATTTCGTAAACTAGTGAGTGCCCAGATTATGGCCAACATTTCTTTTTCGTTGGTCGCATAACTCTCTTCCGTTTTGTTAAGCGTTCGTGACAAAAACGTTTTTGGTTTGTTGTTTTGCGACAGTACTGCGCCGATGGCGTAGTCAGAGGCATCTGTGGTTAATTCGAACTCTTTTTCGAAATTTGGGTGTGTTAGAATGATTTCTTCGGAGACTAGAACGTTTTTTAATTTTTGGAAAGCGTCCAATGCAACTTTGTCGAGTTGGAGGGTTTTATTTTTCGAGAGGTTTTTGGACACGCGTCCATCTTCCCCTCTTAAGAGGGATGTCAGGGGTTTTGCTAATTTCGCATAATCCCTGACAAACCGTCGATAATACCCTGACATTCCTAAAAAGGATCGAAGGTCTTTTAGATTTCGAGGTGGGAGTAGGTCGACTATAGCCTTAACATTTTGGGGTTTGTTTTTATTCCGTCGATTCCAACAATGAATCAAATTCTGCTTCTGATTTCAGAAATTCGGATTTATCGAGTTGTATTTTCATATTGGCTTTTTCGAGTGTTTTAAATACCATTTCCAAATTCTTAAAATGTTGTTCTTCATTTTCTCCAAATATGATGATATCATCTATGTAAATATAGCAACTTTTTCCTATATGTTCCCTCAGAATATCATCCAGTGTCCTTTGAAAGATTGAGGGCGCATTCTTGAGCCCGAAAGGTAGGCGGGTAAACTCAAATTTCCCGTTATTTATCGAGAAGACAGTCTTTTCGATATCGTTATCCTTTAGTGGAATCTGGTGGAAACCACTTTTAAGATCGATGACGGTGAAATATCGATTCTTTCCGAGATTTGAAAGAACCTCGTTTATTTCCGGTATAGGATATTTATCGGAAATAGTGACAGCATTTAGCTTCCTATAGTCTATCACCATTCGATATTTCTTCTTGCCGGAAGCATCTTGTTTCTTCGAAACGATCCATACGGGGGAGTTGTATGGTGATTTTGAAGGCCTTATTATTCCTTCATTTAGAAGTTCCTTGACCTGTTTCTCGACTTCGTCTTTTAGAGCCATAGGATATGGGTATGGCTTTGAGTAAACAGGAGAGTCAGTAGTAGTGCGAATTTCGCCCTTAACTCTGGTGGTAAATGTTAGTTTTTTATCGGGATCCGAGAAGAGGTTTGGACACTTTCTTATGATATCATTGAGCTTTATATTTTGTTCTTCGGATAAGTGGGAAATACGGAGATTGATATTATTTACATTCTCCGATGTGTATTGTTTAAGTAAGATTTTAGTGTTTGGATGGATAGTCATATAGCTACCTTCGGTATGGATGATTGCCTTTAGTTCTCTTAATGCGTCATTACCTATGATGCCATCAAAAGAGATCAGACTTGGAAGGATGAAAAATTTAGATTTTTTGTTTTGCTTGAAAAGGTCTATAAGAGCATGATGGGTTATTCTTATATTGCCTCCGACGAAATTAGCAAGGAATGGCTTTTCGTTAAGGATAGGAAATTAACTCGTCTGGGTTGTATGCAATTTTTGTTCGACCCTGTGTCTATTAGAAATTTCAGTGTCTCTCCACTTCGCGTCCTGCATTGGAAGTAAGGAAGTGAAGAGCGGTTTAACCTAAAAAATAGATGTCTTCTAATTGTTCATATTTCCTGTTCGTATTGTTCAATTGTTGGTTCTCCTTCGTTGCTATCGTTTTGGTTATTGTGATAAACTCTTTGGAATTTATTCGGGGGATGCATTTGGTAGAATTGGTTATTTTGATGAGGATTTTGTCGTTTAATTGGACCTGGGCGCATTTGTTGTCTATTTGCGTAATTTATCTGTTTTGAATGGATACTTCTATCGACATCCATTGTCTCTGGTGGTGTAAAGTATCTGGGTCTGTTTTCGTATCCGTATTGAGGTCTAATATTTGGTTGGTTTGTGAAAAAGTGTGGTCTTACAGGAATTTGTGGGCTGTGAATTAGTTCAGGGTAAAAGTTTCTTCTTGGAGCTGGAATAGGTTGGGGAACGTTATGAGAAGAAAAACGCTTTGGCGGTAAATGTGGTGGGATTTGCGATCTGCGTAAGATATTTTGACTGTTATTAGCGTATTGTGTTCTATAGTCGACATTTTGTAATTTAAGACAAAGATGTAAAGCTTGCGGAAGGTCCGCTGGTTCTTTTATACTAAGAAGACGTGGGAGGTCTCCCTTGAGTCCTCTTACAAACGTGTCCAGGGCCTTTCCACGGTAACATTGGATCATATTTGTAAGTGATTCGTGACTTACGTCCATACTAGAGAGCTTATTTAAAATTAGAGACAGATGTTGATGAACCATTTGATAAAATTCAGGAATTGTGTAATTCCCTTGAACTAGCGTAGTCATCTGGTATTCCAGAGTTCCGATATCTCTTTTATCGGCGTAGTGAAGGGTTAAACACTTAGATATTTTTTTCCAATTCAACGGAGTGTTGTAGGACTCCAATGCTACGTCAGCTTGGCCTACAATTTTATTCCTTATTACGCTTATTATACCGTAGTATTTTGGTGTACCTTGTAAATGGTTGTAAACACTAAGGATTCTCTCAACACTTTTACGCCAGGAGCTAAATTCTCCTGGTTGACCTGAGAACTCCCTTAAACTTTTGACAACGTCGGGTATCTTGTCTAGGTCGGCAAGGTTTCTGTCCGCGTTAAGAGTGATTGGTTGGTCGATGTCGTTCGCGATGTATTTAATATTCACTTGTGATTTCAATTAGATACACTTAATTTTTCTTTTGATAAATATGTGTAATCAGAAAGTATGTATGAATGAATAACTTGATTATTCAAAAGTATTAAGTATTGGAAGCTTAAATATTCATTTGTGATTTTTTTTTTGGTAAATATGTGTAATTAGTAGGTATGATTTCAATGTTTTCATAAATATATAGTTTGGTAAAATAATAAGTTTCTTTATTTTCTTAATTTTCAATTTTTCTTTAATTCTTGATAAAATTTTTTTTATTAATCTTTTAATTAATTTTTTCTTAAATTTTCAATAATTTTTCATTTTCTAGTTTTAAAAGTTTTTCTTAACTTACATAAGAAGATGTAGGACAGACATCTCTGAGTTGATAAATGTCTTGTTGAGTCTCGTTGTTGAAAAATGCACACACTTCCCGGTGATGTGTCCTTGTGTGTGGGAACCGAGCGTGGTCTTCTAGTTGCAACTGCGGAGGCGGCTACCTTCGTGTTTTACTCCTAACAGGAAGATTCCGTTTTGTCCGAATAGTGTTCGGTGACTCCGGGGCCTTAAATTTCCTTCGGCTGGATGAACTAGTTTCGTGGGTTTTTATTCCACTATTTGCCACGTTGTGATAGTCCTTGCTGAACTTTTGTTCATTATTTATTGGATTGTAACTTCACTATTTAGCACTTTTTGATTTTTAACACTGTGTGATTTTTAGCACTGTTAATAATCGATAGTAAAGATCAGTTAATTACTTATTTACTTACAACGGTCCCTGCTCGGGCGCCAGTTAACAAAAACTCAAGAATAAACTTTAAAAAAATATATTTTTGCAGGCAGTTAGCCTGACCTTTATTCAATTCAAATATCAACTAAATTTACAATAATTCAATACTTATAGTAATACCTCGCTTTTAGCTACTTGCAAATGTGTAGAAATGTGTAGATCGTTTAGTCAGCATTTCCGTTGCATTTCTGTTGTTCGTGGGAAATTGAATTGTGGATCGTCTGTTCAGCATTTCCATTGAATTGCAATATTCTTTTGTGGTGAATGCCCCAGACGCTTGGTCAGCAGTTTAGTTTCCTATTTCTTGTTAATTTATACAAGCAAGAGAAAGGAAAATAGTACCTCCAACCCAAAGGTTAAGCAAAAATAAAATTCAAAGTTTCTTCATTTATACGTTTTAAACTTTTATTGTAAACTAATTAAATTTGGGGATTGTTTATTTGTCCTTTGAATTCATAAGGATTTATATGAAACTTTACTGTTAAAAAAAAATTCAAATATTTATATATATATATGTATCTACTTAAATGAAATGTATAGTTCGTTTGTAATAAAAAAAATAATATACCAAAGTAATTGTTGATGCAACTATATTGCAATAAATTATACATTCTTCTTCTTTTCTTTATGTCCTGTATCCCCTTATGGGTCCTAGGGCCTCTACTACGCCTACGCGCCATCGCGTGCGGTTCCTGGCAATGAGCTTCAGCTCTCTCCAACTCTTCCCCAATTGCCGTGCCTCCTCCTCAACTGTTCTGCGCCATGTATTTCTCGGACGACCCGTTCTTCTACCATCCTGAGATAACGGGTTCCATTGCATTGCGTAGTTTGCTATGGAACTGTCGCCTTTTCGGAGTGTATGACCAATCCACTGCCACTTCCGTCGTTGGATGGTTGTGCCTATTGGTTCCTGACCCGTTCTCTGGTAAAGATGTTCGTTAGAGATACGGTTAGGCCAGAAAACCCTTATGATGTTCCGTAGGCACCTATTTACAAATGTTTGTAATCTTTTTGTGATAGTAGCGGTCACCTTCCAAGTGCTGCACCCATACAACAGCACAGATTCAACATTTGAGCGGAACAGTCGCAGCTTGGTGTTTAAGCTGATCGCATTGCTTCGCCATATCATGGACATCATTCCAAACACCGATTTTGCTTTGCCGATTCGGTTGGCAATGTCCTGTTCGGTTCCACCTTCGGTCGAGACAATACTCCCAAGATATTGGAAACTCTCTACTCTCTCTACCGGCTGTCCAGCAATGTTAACATGAGTAACTGAGTTAGTGCCGAGGTTGATGATTTTGGTTTTGGCAGTATTAATCTTCAAACCCGCAACATTTGCCTCCCTCTCCACATTTGTTGTCATTTGGTGCAGCTCCATAATTCTATGTGAGAGTAAACAAACGTCGTCAGCGTAATCCAGATGTTTGAGTTGAGATGTAAGAGTCCAACGAATTCCTCCGTTTCCAGTAGATAAAGCTGCGCGAAGTACATCGCTAATCACCAACAAAAAAAGTATCGGCGATAGAATGCAACCTTGTCGTACCCCACTTAGGATCTCGAATTCCTCTGACAGCTTTCCTCTATGCAGCACATGACATTTAGAGCCATCATAGGTTGCTTTAATAATAGCTATTAGTTTATCGGGTATACCTCTCCTGCGCAAGGCAAGCCAGATAAACTGTCTGTTGACACTGTCAAACGCCTTCTCAAAATCGATGAACAGCAGGTGCAGTGGTGACCGGAATTCAACGCACTGTTCAATAATGATCCGCAGGGTGTTTATGTGGTCTACACAGGAGGATCCAGTGCGGAAACCTGCTTGTTCGGCATCGATTGTATCTTCCAATAAATTATACATGATGCAGTTAAAGTAAATTTAATAAAAAATCAAAATTAAAAAAAAATTAATAAGTAAATATTTATTACTGCTCTTAGTAGTAAAAACATGTGTATAAAAGAATTATGCATGTGAAACTTACTTGGTTGTTTTCAATGAGATCTTGCCGGCATGATGTCGTTGAAGTACCTGTTGTAAAGCTGTGGCAATTTATTGACAACTACTAAATGCAGTTTACAATAAATAAAACTATTTAAATATAAGTTAAAAATTCAAAAAAAAAACTCAAAATAGTAAAAAAAACTTAATTTTAAATTAAATTCAATTAAAAAAAAACTCAAAAAAAAAGGTAAACACAATTTTAAACCATATGAATCTCAATAAAAAAAACTCAAAAAAGTAAAAACTCAACTTTCAATTTAATAAAACTCAATTTCAGAAACAAAAAAAACTGAATTCGCGGTTTTAGAAGCTGTGAACTTAGAACTCTGCTTGAGAAATACATTCGATCAAGCTTTTTAAAATTCGGAGGTTGTTGTCTTTGATAAAATGTAATAATCTCCGTCGCTGGCACGAAGATTGTCTATTGGTTTTGCAGCACCCCCGTTTTTTTCCTTCTAGAGTGAAATTCCCTTTAATAGCTTAATGGCAAATGGCTTTTCCTCTAGTAAAATGTATTCGCACTGTCTCACTAATAGGAATAAATTGTTTTTATGTATGTATGACGCCCTTTCGAACAATTTAGCGCACTTTATTGTTTCCGCAAAAACTTTTGAGATTTGGAATATTTTGGTACTGATAAAACATGGCGGTTCTCACCACGACGCCTTTTTTGTGTCAGCGCACTTTTAAAATTTAAAATTTCCTTTTCTTTATTGCCTTTAAAAAATCTTTTTTATTATTTAAGGGGAGACGACTTTACGTCAAAAGCTAATAGTCTTCGAATTTCTTAGCGCACTCGCACCTTTTCACTTAAATTCTATTATTTCCGCAAATAAAATTTTTAGAATTTAAAATTTCTTTTCATATATGGCCTTTGCTTTAAAAAAATTCTTTTATTTAAAAGGGGAAACGACTTTACGTCACAAACTGATAGTCTTTGACTTATTGAACATTAGAGTAGACTATCTCTGCTGATGGTAAATTTTCAACTCACTTCCTAATTGCTTATCTTCGACTCCCTATCTCCCTCATCGACGCACCACCACCACCCGTTTTTCGCCATCGAACATTTTAGAAATAATTTCGGCGCAAAATATTATTCTGTCCTTTGTCTTCTCCATCTTGGCGCGTAAGCTATGTCATATTCCCGTCCTTTTTTTAAAACTAAAAATCACAATTAATAATAAACATTAAACATGAATAACGATCACACAACACCTAAAACATTTATTTATATATTTTTACAGCAAATCCTCAAACCAACTTTACCCCAAAATATTTATCTTAGCCCCCAAGTCTCTTTTGCTTCTCCATCACCATCTGTGTGCAGCGAAACTTTTTTCACTTCATGTAGGAAACCTTTGCCATTCCTATTACTCGAGTTAATTTGAGCAGCTGATTGATATCAACTGACAGATATCGGTCAGCAGGTTATTTTGTTGTCAAATCGTGTGTGTGGATTGTTTTTGTTTCGTTTGTTTTATTTTTCTTTGTTTGTTTTTTATTTTTATTAATCATATCGGGTGTGTAAAATTTGTGAAATATAGTGTCGATAGGGCTGGGAGGAATATCCAGCCCCTAGCCCTGAAATCACTGGATGGAGAAAATGTAATGCATTTTACATGCATGCAGAAGTAGTGGAATTTGCTGCTTTTGCAAAATCAACAGGTAAATGTAAATATATTAATATAGAGGCGTGATTTCTGCCTTTCAAAAAAAAGAAAGGAAGGAAAATCAATTGGAAGTAGATGTCGTGCCTCAATTTAACTTTTCTTAAGGTGAACAAATATTGCTCCCCTCCCCCCTTTTTTTTTTTTAATTTTTCCAGATGTTCTGCCGCCGACTTTGACGTCGGCTTCGTCTGGGTGTATTATTATGCAGGCAAGTAAATCATTGTAATATTTAAATGAAAGCAGATTCTTTTTTCTTGTTTCTTTTCCTTTAATCAGGCACTTAAGGCACTTTCATCACCTAGCCAAACCAGCATGCGACGCCGCTGCCGAAGTCAGCGCATAAGTGTATGTGATTATGAATTAAAAGGGTAAGTGCTAGTCCTATAAATTACTTTATAGATTTGAGGGTGGTTTTTTATATTTCTAGTTTATTTTTAATATATACGCGTACTTAACAGGCTCGTTTCCATTACATGAGTGGTCGCGAGTGGAATGGTACGTAAAAAGAGTAAGCGTATGCAGTAAGGATGTTGTAACTTAAATTCAAGTGGCAATTTAAATACATTACATCCATATACCCTTCAAAATAGTCTCCGCGAGCGTATCACCTAACGTGGGTCAAGGGCCTACTCCCTGAGATCATGCTCTAAATTTTTCTTATACTTATTATGCTAATGTATAAAATATGTATATATATAGTCGACACATAATTAAAAACACATATCAATACATCCACGAATCATAGCTAAATTAATCAATAAAATAAATAGGTAATAAATAGTCAAGATTGCATAAAATATCACAGATAAATCTAATTCTAATATAAAATATAGCACATAATCCTAAAGCCTTAAACCTAAATATCACAGAAATTTTGCAGATAATTAAATAATAAATAAAAATAATAAATAAAAATAATAAATAACAAATGCTTCCTATAATCATTAACGGACAAAGAGGTCTTTGGCATGAAAAATGCTTACCTTTTTTCCGGTCATATTTCCTACTTCGTATAAGGAATTCCCTATTGTCTTTAATATTAGGCTTTTAATCGTTTGGCATTATAGCCTGCCGTTTTGTCACTCTGTTTGAAGTTGCGTCTGTACACGGTTTGTCCAACTTAGTATCTGATATCTCGGCTTCTCAAATTATAAGTCTTTTCTCCTTTGTCGTGTGATTTTTTTAAATTTTTAAAAAACTCGTCTCTAATAGTTTGTTGTTCTAATGTCTGAGTTTTTTATGTCGTTTAACCGTCGCATGATGTCAAACGCGCATCCATTCTGTGCCATTTGAAAGCCAAATACAGCATAATAAGGCTCTAGATTCGTAGCTTCGTGCGCAACACTTCGCAGTGAAAATGCCGCAAAGCTAACATGCTTGTCCCAGTCGCGTTGGTCGCTTCCAAGGTACGAACGGATCTTAGTCAGTACACTACGGTTCACACGTTCTGAGGCATTGGCCTGCGGCGTGTAGACTGCATTCCTCACGTAATTAACCCCGTAGCGCTTTAAAAAGCTAGAAAACAATTCGGAAATGAATTTCTTTCCATTGTCAGAATGTACGTATTCTGGAACCCCAAACACATGAAAAATGGCTTCTTCTAAGTACTGGACCACTGCAGCTGAAGTTGCCTTCTTTATAGGTTTAAGGAACACAAATTTGTTGAAGTGGTCGAGTACAATGAAAATCTTTGTTCTGGGATAGGGTCAAGAAAGTCTATGTATAACCTTTGAAATGGTCTTTCCGTCAATGTCTGTGTACCCATTGGAGGTCTGTTTGTCCTATTTGTACTCTTATTCCACTTACATGCATCACAGTCCTTAATAAAATTGTTAACGTCAATTGTCATTCCAGGCCAAAAGTATTTTTGTCTTAACCTATGGAGCGTCTTATAGATGCCTCCATGTCCTGCAGCTGGAGAATCATGAGCCGAACTCAGAAGACTCTTCCTCAGCCCCGACGGTACCCAGAGCTTCCAAGCTCTGTCTTCTTGTAGTGCGTCCTGTAACGGTGTACGTGCGGGTGCATACAGAAAGTATACTGTTGCATACGATCAAACAACAATGTTTAGACCGCATGACTAAAGCGATTGTATGCCGCGTTTGTGGTGAGTAACAGGCAAACGGAGGCATAGTGCGAATGTCAGATTACCTAGGGTGCGTCTTTTCGTTCGCGTTTTATTTTACCTGATGGTCGCAGCGTCCGTCGAAAATCCTCTAGTTGTTTCGATTTGAGACGAAGATCAGCTGCGTGCACGCCAAGCGGTGTGCTAGCTTGAGCTCGTCTGGATGTGGAGGGGTTCTTGCCGGTCATCTCAAACCCACTACATGTTACACAACAAAATTTGTTATTTGCGTGCACTTATTGGATTAAATCTGAAAAGGGGGTGGGAAAAAAGGAGGGAGAAAAATAAGCAAAAAAAAAGGAAAAGACAACACAAAACCAACTGGAACGCCGTGAATGGGTTTTCCTAGGACCACCTATGCGGGCCACTTCGGCCGATCAGATCACTTAGGATCTGTATTAGTACCGTATCCATCATTGGGTGCGCAGGGGTGAACACCCCGATTCGACCTGTCTTCACACCTCACCTTCACATGTTTAATAGATCCTAAAGCAAAAAAATCAAAATTCTTCCCCACGAGGCTCGGATTTTCCATTGTAGAGAAGAGGAGGGTTGGGAGATAAGATGAATTATGAAGACTTAGTTACCAATCATTTTTTAAGTTTCATTTTATTAATTCTAATTTTAACAACAATAAAAAAAATTTCAAAACAAACAAAATTTCCAAATGTTTTTTTTTTATGATAATAAAAAAAAACTAATACACTCAACTTGAGTTGGAGAGACCAGGAGAGAAAAAAGGAAAAAAAACAATTCCATCGGTACTTAGGTGCTCAATTTGGATGAAGATGGAAAACAAAGATCACGAAAAAAACGCTATAATTTAAAGGTTGCATAATTCCACTTACTTGATAAACCGTCACGTGTCCTCCGGCAGCGCTGGCAAAATTCGACGTGGCAAGTGACCAATCCTATTGAAAAAAGAATAGTTATTTATTTCTATGGAATCGTAATCCGGTTCCGAATTTCCGACTTGTTGAACACTAAGTCTCATGTACCTTGCTTTTCTCTTTCTTTTTGGTCAAAATAAAGTCGAACTTTATTTTATTTTTTTATATAACTAAAACTATTAGAGATGAGTTCCAGAACAACTATTATAAAAAAAACTAGTTGGATGGAACGAAATCCACAAAAAAATACTCCAAACAATATTGATGGCGGCGCTCCCGCGTTGCTACCGCTTCCGTTAGGTAAGTGGTGATGATTTCTTTACCACACCCAGTACTTCATGGCATACCCAAGAAGTCAAAAAAATAAAATTGTTACTGTACTAATGCCATTTTTTTTGCAAATCCAACACCGGTTTGTCAACCTCGCCGATGGTCAGGAACAAAAGTAGTAGTAGTAGTAGGCAGCCACCTTTTGAAGACATGTGGCCCGCGCAAAATTTCTCATTACGACCGCGTGTCGTAAAGTTTTATAAAATTAGTTTAATAAAATTTTTATATGGTGTAGCTATGCTCAGCTAATCACCTTTTTTCCCCAAAAAAAATCATAAACTCCTTTTTCGAGTTAGTGGTTTAAAATTCAATTTATTATTATGATTATAATTATGAATGATACGTCATTTTCTGGCGTGGCCGCAAAATTTACCAATACGACCGCGTGTCGTAACATTTTCATAAAATTCGTTTTATAAAATTTTGTTATGGTGTAGCTATGCTCAGCTAATCACCATTTTTTCACAAAAATCATATATTCCTTTTTACGAGAAATGATTTAATATAAAATTTCCGCGCACCACAAAGAATATAAATGATACGCCATTTTTCTGGCGTGGCCGCAAAATTTTCAATGCGACCCGTGTCGCGAAAGTTTTTATAAAAATTCCTTTTTATTTTATAAAATTTTTTTACGGTGTAGCTATTCTCAGCTAATAACCTTTTTTTCACAAAAATCATATATTCTTTTTTACGAGAAATGATTTAATATAAAATTTCCGCACACCACAAAGAATATGAATGATACGCCATTTTTCTGGCGTGGCAGCAAAATTTTCAATGCGACCCGTGTCGCAAAAGTTTTATAAAATTCTTTTTATAAAATTTTTTATATGGTGTAGCTATGCTCAGCTAGTCACCTTTTTTTCACAAACTCCTTTTTCGAGTTAATGATTTAAAATAAAATTTCCGCGCACCACTAAAATCGACGAACGAGGCGCTATTTTCTGGCGTGGCCGCAAAATTTCTCAATACGACCGTGTGTCGCAACAGTTTTATAAAATTCGTTTTTTAAAAAAAAAATATGCTCAGCTAATCACCTTTTTTTCACAAAAAAATCATAAACTTCTTTTTCGAGTTAATGATTTAAAATAAAATTTCCGCGCACCACTAAAATCGATGAACGAGGCGCCATTTTCTGGCGTGGCCGCAAATTTCTCAATACGACCGTGTGTCGTAAATTTCATAAAATTCGTTTTATAAAATTTTGTTATGGTGTAGCTATGCTCAGCTAATCACCTTTTGTTTCACACAAATCATAAATTCCTTTACTACAAATGATTTAATATAAAATTTCCGCGCAACACAAAGAATATGAATGCTACGTCATTTTTCTGGCGTGGCCGAAAAATTTTCAATGCGACCCGTGTCGCAAAAGTTTTTATAAAAACTCCTTTTTATTTTATAAAATTTTTTACGGTGTAGCTATGCTCAGCTAATCACTAATTTTAACGAAATCATAACTTCTTTTTAGGAGTTACTGATTTAAAATTCAATTTCCGCGCACCACTAAAATTGATGAACGAGGCGCCATTTTTCTGGCGTGGCCGTAAAAATTTTCAACACGACCGCGTGGCGTAAATTTTCCGAATCAATCGTCAAATATATTTTAATCTTCTCTATTTCCACAATTTAAGATGAAACATTCTTTGCTACGTAGCAATTTTTACACACAAATAAAAAACCTTTTTTCCAAATAAAAAAAAAATTTCAACTAGCTGGACTACGCAAAAATAAACTTTTCGGGATTAGAAGAACGAAGCGGCCATTTTACTGATGTGACCAAGCTTAAGCGTCGCGACGACCGCTTATGACCAAAGTTACTTTCTGACTCCCCTCATCATTCTTGACTTCATTCTCATCACTCAAAAAAATAAATTTCGTTTCTTTCCAGTCGCAGGTAAGATCGATTGTCTCCCCTTTGCTTGTTGGCAGTACGCACATTGGATCACCATTCGTCTTCTCCCTTCCTTACATATTTTTGTAATTGTCTCTTTGCAATGCTCTCCATACCCGTCGAGTGATAACACGAGTTGTATGCTAGTAGTGGTGCAATGGATTCCGTCGCTTAGAGAGTGCGAAGTTTGAGTACGACATTGTCTACATGGCCACCTCGACTCTTTGTTGCTAAACATAAACCCACTAACAAAAATACGAATATTTCACTACTGGAATTTGTACTACCCCAGACAGGCTGTTAATGGCTTTCGATAGGGCTATGAAAGGCAACTTCTGATGCATATGTGGGAAGGAAGCAAAAACACAACGAAGCCAAAGAGCCATCACAATACTCAGATGTGCTGCAATCGTACATTCTCTCGGACTTCTGCTAGGTAGGTGACTTGGGCCACCCGCCAACAGGGTGTTGAGTAAAAAAAATGTTTCAAAAAAAATAGCCTCCACAAAACAGGCTTTTAGGGGTTCCCATATCGGAGCCTCGAAACGTCTGAGAAAAGGCAACAATTATTGTCGCAAAGGACTACTGTTTAATGTCTTTGGCGTGGAAAGTGCACCGATTTTTCCCTTGGTGGTCATCCAAGGCATAGTAGCAATTTCCCAATTTAGACTTTGCTGAGTTAAGGACTGCAATTGGTAAATGAAGTTATCGACGGTTAGCCCATCGGACGATCCTTCGAACTGGAGATGCCAACTTGAGATGATGTTGGACACTTTTACGGCGGTGTTGATGTTCAATTGAGACGAATGGGCTGGGTAAGTGGCCCGAGGATCTTCATCCCTTCGCTCGAATGGCATGTCGTGTGGCCAAGTGTTCGAATTCTGGCGTGTTAGCTGGGACTACAGTAGCCCTTGTTTCGCTCTCCTGCAGGTTCAACCTGTCAAAGCACCGTTCAACGTTGGTTTCGACTAGCTTTGAAAGGTCTTGCGAAATTTGATGCAACATTGACTCTTGAATCTGGTCGAGGGAGTCATTAACCACTCGCTGGATCTTTGTCACTAGGCTGGACTCTCTCCGGTTCTGTTCAACCGTGCTGACAGGCAACGAAAGTCGCGTGCGAGTTTCAGTGATAGTGGCACCTCCAGGTTTTTTCCCTAGACCTTCGCCTGCCAATTGATCTTAAAGGCGCTGACCCCTCTGCGCACCCTGTTGGATTCGGAGCGGGGGCTTCCTTTTTGACCTATTGCGGGTGTTGTGGACATTTGTGTCATCTGCCGCTCCGTTGGGACCTACGCCATTGGGACTAAGTCGAACAACGAACGGTCGCAACGTGCTTAGTACACAAGGCTGTTTGCACTCCGGGCAGATTTCCGAACTTTTGAGTATTTCAGTTAACAGTATTTGTGGAATAAGTGTTTGCAGGTGGTGATCACGCTCTCCGCACTACCGTCGATTTCGATCCTACACAGTCGACATTCGAGTGACTCGCGAGCAATAACCTTCGGGGGTAAAATAGGCCTTCTGGGGCCATCAAGGATACGTCGGACTGCCATGCCGAGGTAGATCAGGGTAAAATAGTTAATCAAGAAAAGATGTTACTGAATGGGAAGTTTTTTTGATAGATTACCACAAATAAGCGAGCGTTTCTCGTCGTAGTTTGACAAATGAAAAGCAATTATACTAGGCCAATTGCCAAAAGAATAAAGGTTATTATTTAAGAAAAGAAAAAAGAAAAAAAAGAAATCCTCGACCTAATCTTCCGGAGATTAGTGGGTTTAACGTGCGCAAAGCAAATCCTTCCTTCGCAACAATTGAAGGCGGTGTTCAACCCCAATACTCAAAACTTCAAAGGAAGATATAATACCAAAGAACAAATCCCAAATTCACGGATTCGGTCTTAAACTAAAATTTAACAATGCCAGTAAGCGCAGCCAAAATTAATATAATATATAATTTAATTTAGGGTAACAAACTGCGATGTACGATTTAGCAAAACAAAAAAAAACTTATGATTTCGAGTTATGATGTTTTACAACAAGAAAGGTTTTCTCGGATTCGGTACACTAATTAAAATCCAAGTTACCAGTGGACGAAACAAAAAAGATTTGTATACTAAGAAGGCGTTAATATTACTTGGCGTATAAGAAAAAAAATCAGATTTATGCTGACGAGGATATTTACCTAAGGGTATGTATCAGATCAGCAAAAGGCATACAAGAACCATGTCAAACTACTAGTCAACCCCGGACAAAAATGACTCAGCAACGAAATTACTAAGAGCAAACGCAAATCAACTTCTACTCAATCGTCCTCAACGTCCATAGTTCCACCTGGGAAAACCACGTCACACAGACAATGAAATTTTAAGGAAAGAGGAAGACTTACTTTCGTTTTATCAGACTGCCAAGTATTTGACTGGTCAGGTATTCAGCCGATGCCGAAAACTTCTGCTTTTCCCGGTCAAATAATTAACAAGTTCAAAAACGAAAAACACAAAAAAAAAAACATTTAGCCAGCGGAGGATACACCCAGGACCGTCGAAATTTCTCCAAAAGACAACTTCGGGCAAGTGTCATCGGTCAAGCATCCGGCAGTCAAACGCCAGATCACTTGCATTTCCTGATGGAACTAGCCAAAGAAGACGAGGCAACCTTTAGGTCCTCAAAGAATAAGACACTATTTTGCCTTATCTACAATTTGACCGAAATTATCCTGGGTGAATTTTTCAGTTCATTTACTACAATCCTGACGTCTCTAACTAACACAAATGAAGGGAGTGGGGGGGAATTTACAAGCTTCCATTTTATCGAACCGCCCGGTATCTAACCGGTCAGAGTTATATAGTAGGTTTTAAACCAAACCCTGCATTTCCTAGTCCACCTTGGACAGTTCAAGGAATGGAAGGCGAACAAAAAAAAACACAATTAACTTTGATCAATCTAGCGTCATATAACCTTTAACAGAAGACATCTTCCGAAGAGTGAAATTTAACGCTAATCATCGGTCAGGTATCCAGCAGTCCTACGCTAGATCACCTGCATTTCCAGATGAACTAAAACAACCCAGCGTCATAGGTCAAGTATCCAGCCGTCAAACGCCAAATCACTTGCGGTTCCAGATGGCCTGAGCCGCTTTACACGCTGGACCAAAGAAAATATGTACCGTGCATTAAAAGTTTTGTTGGAATCCGAAAGAATCTGCTAACGCAAATCTCTTCGAGCTCCTTGGGGTTTAAATACAGCAATGTATGGGACTCGACTGGATCCAGAAACCCTTGGAAGGCTGGGATCCTCGGAATCCTCCTCCTAAGATCAGGCAACGAAAACGCGCAACACATAGCCTCTCTCGCTGCAAGACCGTTGAAGGGTAAAATCTACCCACCTACACGAGGTGATCCTGTCTTGCAGAATTCAACGGATCTAGAGGAGAGAACCTCGATAAAAAATCCTCAATCCAAGGTGAGACACGTGCGCTGAGAAATGAATGACCATGAGAACTTTGGTCGCTAGCACGGAACTCCGGATACATGGTACCCTCCGGTTTCAAGTGACCTTACCACTGCAAGAGGCTCTGCGGTGGCGGACCTTTCCCTTCCTCATCTTTAAAAATCCATGGATAGATTTGAAAATATAACCCCTGAGGGCGGTGCTCCTCCAAACGCACCAATTTCGGAAGCCAAGGACCGTCAAAGTCCTACTTCCGAGATTAATCTCTTACAAACAGACGACAGCACAGACTCGTCTATAACCCTAACCGAGGACTACGTCCCAGCACAGGGCTACATCGTGCCAAAATGCTCGGACAATGCGTCCACTTCTACCACCTCTGACATAAGGGATGGGCTAACAAGCTTAGACCTCGAAGACAGAAGGAAGAAAAGACCACACCTAAGTGGAGCCCCAAGGAAATGTCTGAATTTCCTTAAACAGACAGGACTCTCCCATGACGAGGCACTAGCCCAGGGCAAACAAAAATAAAAAAATAAAAAAAAGGTCATATCCACCATAAGCGGAGCCGATCGAACGACTCTAGTCCCAAGAGCCCGCGAAAAGGAGACAGACAAACTCACCCCTTCAAACCAGCCGAAACACCATAAGGGCAGGAAATACTGGTTCAGGCGAGGCGGAGGTTGCGGACGGATCGAACGAAGCGTTACGCTACAGTGACATCACGGAGGCCATCAGGTTGGCAATCACTGACCAAGGCTTTCCTGATGTTAAACTGAACGCGGCGCAAATGGCAACGATCCAAGACAACATCATGGATGCGGTGGGCCATCAGGTTGGCAATCACTGACCAAGGCTTTCCTGATATTAAACTGAACGCGGCGCAAATGGCAACGATCCAAGACAACATCATGGACGCGGTAGCGGAGCTTCCCACCGATGGCATTAGCCCTAACTTTCTAGGCTGCAAGGCCAAAAGTTGTTGGCTATCCGTGAACTGTGCAGATAACGAAATGGAAGCATGGCTTACCAATACGGTACCAACCCTGAAACCATGGCCAGATGCCATTTTGAAAATAATCGGGGAGTACAAAATCCCTCGCAACCAGATTTCTATGTCTATCTTCCGCACTGCAGGAATGAGACGCAACGCAGAATGGAAAAACTTGTCAAGAAAAGACAGAGAAAATGACTACTTGCAGTTGACCATCTCGGCGTCACAAAAAATAACGGAGAACCTAAAGGGCTCCAATTATAAAGTAAACTTGCTCTTCGGGTCCGTTTACTTCAGACCAAAGAAGGTTAAAAAACCGGCCATGTAAACCAAAGCCAAAACCATAGAAGCGCCATCAAAACCAGGGCAACCAAGTCTGCCAAAGAGACCAACACATCCCACCACTGCCAACACTAAAGCCAAACCCATTGACCGAACACCGAAACCTGTTCACTTGTGACACAAGGTCGGTAAAAAAGCCTCAAAGAAGCACGGCTTATCGGCGGACAGATTAAAAAAGCCTCCCACAACTGTAATAAGTCAGGGCCCACAGGTTGATCCAAAGAGCCCAATTACTAGACAAAGCGATGAGATGTGTGCCAATAAACTTGCATTGATCGAAGACAGCTACTGTCAATCTATGCCACCTCTTTGCAACCAAAAACTGAGAAATTGCTCTTATCCAAGAGCCCTGGACCAAGAACGAAAAAATTCTGGGATTCCCAAGTAAACTAGGTAAGTTGATTTATGACAAAGAAAATGGGAGACCAAGGCCAGCAATTCTGTGCCGTCACTCTCTCAACATTTACTCCATATATCAATTTATTTTCAGAGATTTAGTCACGATCTCCGTGGAGACGCTCTCGCCACAAGGAAGCAAGAGCACCACAAACTGTGCAGCACCACAAACTGTGCATCTGCCTACTTCCCAGGCGAGGAAGAAGACCCCCCTCCAGAGACAACACAGAGATTCATCAACTTCTGTACAGCTCAAGGTACACCACGTAGTCTGGGGAAGCACTAACATAACAGAGGTGAGCAACTCTTTAACTATTGTTCATCTAAAAATATTATGATAAACAACGTGGGGAACGATGCAACCTTCATAAACGCCATACGGAGCGAGGTACTGGATCTTACCCTATCCGATACAAGGACGGCCAGCACGATCCATAAATGGCACGTAATGAAGGAGGCATCATTTTCCGACCACATGTTTATTAGATTCAAAATTGAAACTCCTAACAGGGCTCAATCCCTTATAAGAACCCCTAAACATACTAATTGGCAAGTCTTCTCAGACCAACTCAAATGTAACTTAACTAGTATATGTACCCCCATTAACTCTATTGCTGAACTTGATAACTCAACAAACGACCTTACCGAGGCAATCATAAACGCCTACCACGCAAGTTCCCCTATAATTTGCATCAGGTGCACCAGGGACGTTCCATGGTCACGAAGTCGAGGCTAAGCGAAGAGAAGTTCGTAAACTCTTTAACAAAACCAAGCTTACACACACCTGGACGGCCTATAAAACTGCCCTGACCAGATACAACGTGGCTTTAAGGGACAGCAAAAGAAAAAGCTGGAGAGAGTTTTGCGAAAGCATCGACACACTGCCAACAGCTTGTCGACTACACAAAGCCCTCTCACTTGACCACAACAATCCACTTGGTTCGGTAAAAAAACCAAACGGTGAACTTACATCCTCTAGACAAGAAACTCTTGAGTGTCTGGTTAAGAGTCATTTTCCCAAGTGCATCATACTAGGTAATCAAGAAGTATACGAGGATATAAACATGCACCCACACCCTATCTCAACTGAAGCCTACAGACGCTCAGCCAGCATTATCCCACCAGAAAGCATCCGCTGGGCGATAAACTCTTTCGGATCATACAAGTCTCCAGATGGAGACGGGCTGTATCCAATCCCCCTGCATCAAGGCAATAAATTAATAGAACCAGTACTCGTAAAACTCTACAGAGCCAGTCACAGCCTAGAATACGTTCCAAGGTGCTGGAGAGATGTGCGGGTTCTGTTCTTACCAAAAGGAGGAAAGAAATCCCCCGAGGATACTAGGTCGTATAGACCTATCAGCCTTACATCCTTCATCCTAAAGTCTATGGAGAAAATAATAGGCCATTACGTAAGGTCGAATGCGCTCCAACGAATTCCCTTGAATACCTGCCAACACGCATAGCAGACTGGTAAATCGACAGTAACAGCATTACATGAGCTGACAACTGAAATCGAAGACACACTTCGAAGCAAAGAAATGTTATTATGCGCCTTCATCGACATACAAGGCGCTTTTGACATCACTAGCTTCGAAGTAATTCAAACACAATCTAGATTAAGGGGCATCGACTCCTCTACCATAGGATGAGCATGCTAAGAAGCAGGAAGATTCAAGCCTCACTCGGCGAGGAAAGCATCACAATAGCGGCAACCAGAGGCTGTTCACAAGGTGGTGTCCTATCGCCCCTTCTGTGGCTATTAGTGATGGATAAGCTGCTCGCCAGGCTAGAAAACAACGGCCTTACTAATATTAGCTATGCAGATGACCTAGTCCTAGTAGTTCGTGGCAAATTCGAGAGCACGATAACAGATCGCATGCAAATTGCTCTCAAACAAGTGAAAGACAGGTGCAAAGAGGTTGGACTAAGCGTCGCTCCTGACAAGATAGTTTGCACCCTATTCACCAAAAGACAAAAAGTAACGCTACCAGCAACACAATTCCAAGGCAAAACCCTTAAATTAATGCCAGAAGCCAAATATTTAGGGGTCGTGTTTGACAAAAAACTAACATGGAACCCCCACATATCATATATCACAAACAAAGCTAATAAAGCTTACTTTACCTGTCAACGTATGTTTAGCAAAACGTGGGGAATAAACCCGCAAATTACCCTCTGGCTATACCAAAGCATAATCCGACCCAGGATCACATACGTGGCCCTGGTTTGGTGGCCAAAAACAGAGCAATCAACGACACGCTCAAAACTGAACAAAATACAAAGACTAATATGTCTAAGTGCAACGGGTGCAGTTAAGAGCTGCCCAACGGCAGCTCTGGAAAAACTTCTAGGACTTCCTCCCCTGCACATACACATCAAAAGCGAGGCTGTATCAAGAGCCACAAAACTAAAAATGTTTAAACAAATAAAGGCAAACAAACTAGGACACTCTAGCATCATAACCAAAACAGACTTGGAATATGTAACTGTCCAACCAACAGACCTAATGATAAAAACTACTAATTTCAAAAGGAATTTTTCGATTAAAATACCTGATCGGAATCAAGTTGAAAATATCATAAGTACCATTCCAAACCATGCATCCATCTGGTATACAGACGGATCAAAAACAAACACAGGAACCGGAGCAGGAGTATTCGGACCCAGAATCACCCTACGAATACCCCTAGGTAGATCTCCAACAGTATTCCAGGCAGAAACTATAGCAATAGAAGCCTGCGTCCTGGAATGTACTACAAGAAAGTACAGAAGAACCGAATTCTATGTGATCTCAGACAGTCAAACAGCATTGCTAGCATTAAAATATCCAGTCTTTTACTCTAAAACAACGTGGAGCTGTTTCCGCCACTTAGAAGAACTTGCCAAAAATAACAAAATCACACTTATGTAGTCTCCCGGACACTCAGGCATATCAGGAAACGAGGCAGCAGACCTATGTGCAAGAGAAGGCGCAGAAGGAATTTTCACTGGCCCAGATCCCAGCATTGCCTATTCCAAATGCCATATCAACAGAAAAATTAAAGAGTGGGAAAACGCTACTAACTAAGCGGAATGGAATTTTTCGTCTGGGATGAGACAAGCCAAGAAGCTTCTAAACTACAACATTAGTCATATGGACAGGGCCATCAAACTGGACCGCCATACACTAAGAACACTAATCTGGTATATGACAGGACATGGCCCATTTCATGACCATCTTTTGAAAATGGGCAAATCCCAATCGGACCGCTGCCGATTCTGTAACGAGGCATATACTCTTCGTATGCGTAGCCCTCACCCAGAAAAGAATAAAACATCTCAAGGCCTATACAGTTCCATGGCCGAATGCCAGACCAATCGCGTTGTCAGATGTGGTGGCATTCACGAAGGAACTGAGCAACCACATAATGTGGTAAAACGTCAGGGACGCACAATAGACCTAAAGGTCGCAGTGCTCAGGGCTTCTTAGCCCCACCTAATAATAATAATAATGGGACTCGGGAGTAGGGAGCTACCAACCCCGTCGGGCCCCACGTTGGTCGCCAATTTATGTAACGGTGTACGTGCGGGTGCATACAGAAAGTTTACTGTTGCATACGATCAAACAACAATGTTTATACCGCATGACTAAAGAAATTGTATGCCGCGTTGGTGGTGAGTAACAGGCAAACGGAGGCATAGTGCGAATGTCAGATTACCTAGGGTGCGTCTTTTCGTTCGCGTTTTGTTTTATCTGATGGTCGCAGCGTCCGTCGAAAGTCCTCTGGTTGTTTCGATTTGAGACGACGATCGGCTGCGTGCACGCCAAGCGGTGTGCTAGCTTGATCTCGTCGTGATGTGGGGGGGGGGGTTCTTGCCGGTCATCTCAAACCCACTACATGTTACACAAAAAAAATTTTTATTTGCGTGCACTTATTGGATTAAATCTGAAAAGGGGGTGGGAGAAAAGGAGGGAGAAAAAAAAGGAAAAGACAACACAAAACCAACTGGAACGCCGTGAATGGGTTTTCCTAGGACCACCTATGCGGGCCACTTCGACCGATCAGTTCACTGAGGATATGAATTAGTACCGTATCCATCATTGGGTGCGCACGGGTGAACATCCCGATTCGACCTGTCTTCACACCTCACCTTCACAGGTTTATTAGATCCTAAAGCAAAAAAATCAAAATTCTTCCCCACGAGGCTCGGATTTTCCATTGTAGAGAAGAAGGGTTTGGAGATAAGATGAATTATGAAGACTTAATTACCAATCATTTTTTTAAGTTTCATTTTATTAATTCTAATTTTAATAAAAATAAAAAAAAGTTTCAAGACAAACAAAATTTCCAAATGTTTTTTTTTATGCTTAATGGGAAAGCCAAACTAATCTAATGACTAATGCAATTAATGTTATAAAAAAAAAACTAATACACTCTACTTGAGTTGGAGAGACCAGGAGAGAAAAAAGGAAAAAAAAATCCATCGGTACTTAGGTGCTCAATTTGGATGAAGCCCAAACTGGATTCAATGGAAACCAAAGATCAAGAAAAAAAACGCTATAATTTAAAGGTAGCATAATTCCACTTACTTGATAAACCGTCACGTGTCCTCCGGCAGCGCTGGCGAAATTCGACGAAATTGGAAAAAGAATAGTTATTTATTTCTACGGAATCGTAATCCGGTTCCGAATTTCCGACTTGTTGAACACTAAGTCTCATGTACCTTGCTTTTCTCTTTCTTTTTGGTCAAAATAAAGTCGAATTTTATTTTCTTTTTTTTTATATAATTAAAACTATTAGAGATGAGTTCCAGCATAACTATTATAAAAAAAACTAGTTGGATGGAACGAAATCCACAAAAAAATACTCCAAGCAATATTGATGGCGGCGCTCCCGCGTTGCTACCGCTTCCGTTAGGTAAGAGGTGATGACTTCTTTACCACATCCAGTCCTTCATGGCATACCCAGGAAGTCAAAAAAATAAAATGGCGACGTTACTGTACTAATGCCATTGTTTTGCAAATCAAACACCGGTTTGTCAACCTCGCCGATGGTCAGGAACAAAAGTATGTACATGGGCAGCCATCTTTTAAAGACATGTGGCCCGCGCATAATTTCTCATTACGACCGCGTGTCGTAACAGTTTTATAAAATTAGTTTTATAAAATTTTTATATGGTGTAGCTATGCTTACCTAATCACCTTTTTTTCCCAAAAAAAATCATAAACTCCTTTTTCTAGTTAATGATTTAAAATTCAATTTCCGCGCACCACTAAAATTATAAATGACTAGCTGTTCCCGGGCGCTTTGCTACCCGCCCACTGACGCCACGCCCACTTACACCCGCGTTTACAAGCTGCCCCATCCCACTGACCCCCGCCCCTGACCACCCGCCCACTGACATCCCGCCCACTTTCACCCCAATAACTAACCAACTCACCAATCCAGAAAACTATTGAACGACTTTCTTTTTATTTAAATATTATATGGTGTGAATTTGAGCCAAATCGTTCCATAAATAAGACTTTTCAGAAGAAGAAAAAAACGATACCAGCGCCACCTAGCGGGGCTGAACCAAGTCTACAACCTTCGCGTAGCAATAACGAACAAACTCGCAGAAGGAAGTATCCAATTTGGTCCAGCCGTTTTCAAGTTTTAAGCATCCGAACGAACATATATATAGATACGCCATTTTCTGGCGTGGCCGCAAAATTTCTCAATACGACCGCGTGTCGTAACAGTTTCATAAAATTCGTTTTATAAAATTTTGTTATGGTGTAGCTATGCTCAGCTAATCACTCTTTTTTTCACAAAAATCATATATTCCTTTTACGAGAAATGATTTAATATAAAATTTCCGCGCACCACAAAGAATATGAATGATACGCTATTTTTCTGGCGTGGCCGCAAAATTTTCAATGCGACCAGTGTCGCAAAAGTTTTTATAAAAATTCCTTTTTATTTTATAAAATTTTTTTACGGTGTAGCAATGCTCAGCTAATCCCATTTTTTTTTTCACAAAAATCATGTATTCCTTTTTACGAGAAATGATTTAATATAAAATTTCCGCGCACCACAAAGAATATGAATGATATGCCATTTTTCTGGCGTGGCCGCCAAATTTTCAATGCGACCCATGTCGCAAAAGTTTTATAAAATTATTTTTATAAATTTTTTTATATGGTGTAGCTATGCTTAGCTAGTCACTTCTTTTTCACAAAAAATCATAAATTCCTTTTTCGAGTTAATGATTTAAAATAAAATTTCCGCGCACCACTAAAATCCATGAACGAGGCACCATTTTCTGGCGTGGCCGTAAAAATTTTCAACACGACCGCGTGACGTAAATTTTCCGAATCAATCGTCAAATATATTTTAATCTTCTCTATTTCCACAATTTAAGATGATACATTCTTTGCTACGTAGCAATTTTTACACACAAATAAAAAACCTTTTTTCCAAATAAAAAAAAATTTCAACTTGCTGAACTACGCAAAAATAAACTTTTCGGGATCAGAAGAACGAAGCGGCCATTTTACTGATGTGACCAAGCTTAAGCGTCGCGACGACCGCTTATGACCAAAGTTACTTTCTGACTCCCCTCATCATTCTTGACTTCATTCTCATCACTCAAAAAAATAAATTTCGTTTCTTTCCATTCGCAGGTAAGATCGATTGTCTCCCGTTTGCTTGTTGGCAGTACGCACATTGGTCGCCCTCCATCTTCTCCCTTCCTTACATATTTTTGTAATTGTCTCTTTGCAATGCTCTCCATACCCGTCGAGTGATAACACGAGTTGTATGCTAGTAGTGGTGCAATGGATTCCGTCGCTTAGAGAGTGCGAATTTTGAGTACGACATTGTCTACATGGCCACCTCGACTCTTTGTTGCTACACATAAACCCACTAACAAAAACACGAATATTCCACTTCTGGAATTTGTACTACCCCTGACAGGCTGTTAATGGCTTTCGATAGGGCAATGAAAGGCAACTTCTGATGCATATGTGGGAAGGAAGCAAACACACAACGAAGCCAAAGAGTCATCACAATACTCAGATGTGCTGCAATCGTACATTCTCTCGGATTTCTGCTAGGTAGGCGGCTTGGGCCGCCCGCCAACAGGGTGTTGAATCAAAAAAAATAGCCTCCACAGTCCCCGGTACGTATATTTGTCCGTTTGTAAACATAATTGTCTGAAATGCTGAAATGCATATATCTGGGAATTTATCTTGTCCTTCTTTTATTGTCTTCTTTAGCTCCTCGTATTCGTCGGAAGAAAAATGCGGAGAATTCAGGTCAACGTCTATTAGGTTTACATCTGATGAGAGTTCCTCCATGTGAACACGGGAGAGGGCGTCAGGGACAACATTTTGTGTGCCCTTCCTGTGCTCAATTGAAAAATCAAAAGCTTGTAGCTTCAGGCATCATCTGACCAAACGGCCAGACAGGTCATTCTACGACATAAGCCACTTCAAACCAGCATAGTATCGTGAATCCGTGATATCGTGAAGGGCAGTAGTTCAATGTAGGCATGGAATTTCTGCACACTTAAGACTGCTGCATAACATTCCAGCTCCGTGACGATGTAGTTTCTTTGTGCCGAATTTAATTTTTGTGAGATGTAAGCAAATAATCTAAAAGTCTTTACGCCAAAAAGTATGCTACATAAAAGTGCTTATTTTTAGTACGCAGTATTTTCTTAGTTCTAATTTAGTACTTATTTTTGGTACATTACGATTTATCTAGGATTGGAAGCTTCTGCACTGCTGACTTCTTTTCTTGCGATTTATCTTAGGATTCTAATTCTATTATATGCGCTACCAACTACTTTTCGTAACATTACCCCCATCTTAATTTAGTACTTATTTTTGGTACATTACGATTTATCTAGGATTGGAAGCTTCTGCACTGCTGACTTCTTTTCGTAGCATTTGGTTATTTTAAGTATGTAGTATTTACATTGCGATTTATCTTAGGATTCTAATTCTATTATATGCGCTACCAACTACTTTTCGTAACATTACCCCCATCTTAATTTAGTACTTATTTTTGGTACCCTCTGAGTCAAATTGGAAAAGGACGCTCCCAACACCAGTCGTAGATGCATCACATTAAATGTAAAAATGTCTTGTAAAATCGGGATTAGTCAAGATAGGTGCTGTTGTCAGGAGTTTTTTAAGCTCATCAAATGCCTTAATTGCGTCGTCCGTCATTTTGAAGTCTTTACCTTTTTTCAGGCATTCTGTCATTGGAGCAGTCATACTTGAAAAGTTTGGGATGAACCTGCGGTACCATCCGGTCATCCTGAGCTGTTTCGGAATCTTCGGAGCCGGAAATTGCTCCATTGCCGAGTAAGTCCTGAGGCACCCGTCACCCACAATAAATCCCAGGTATTTTATTTCCTTATAGCAAAATTTGTTTTTTTTTTACATTAATCGATAAGCCAGCACCACGGAGACATCCCGCGAATTCCTCTAACAAACCCATATGGCTTTCGTAATCCGGAGAGCAGACAAGGAGATCGTCAAGATACACAAAAACATTGTGCTTGAGCCTTGAGGGTATCACCCTGTCCATAAGTCGGCGCATTCTCTAGGCAGCATTGCACAGTCCAAATGGCATCACTGTAGGCTTGTCTTACCGAGGCCAAGTTTCGGGAAAGACGGTTACTTATCTTTAACCGCCTGCAGTGTCCTCAATAAACTTTATTGCGCCTTTACCTAAACAGCTTACAGAGGCACCACTGTCAAACAAACCTAAAGCTGTATGTTTTATTAATTTTTCTTTCGCGTATGGTCTGTTATCGTCGTCCGTCTGTAGGATAGTGGCCTCTAGACTTCTAAACCTATTTCTTTTTACGGCAAACTTTTCTCGCAGTTTCTTAATCCTAATAAAATTCTTTTTTTTTCATCTAGTGCAGGGTCTTTAGAGAAGATTCTTTTACGGGCCTCTTCGTAATCCAGGATACCCTGGTGGGGACTTAATCTTACAGGTATAGCCTTTACTGTTTCTTGCTCATCATTTTGTTTGTCTAATCTCTTTAAAATGCTTATTGTTTTAGTTTCTACTCCAGGAGTTTGTCCATTGGACGAACACCTTTTTACACGAAGGACATACCAAAACAGGAACATTAGACTGACCACACTAAAAACACACTAGGGAGTGGAAATGGGACGAACACTGGTTATGGACATCACAACGAACTAGGTTCTTATCGTCAGTATTTCTACTTTTATTTATGTTTTTCTTTGCCTTTTTGTAGTTAGCCTTTATTGCACACATGTCTTCGGTGTCGTGATCAATGTACTCGTCCTCAACCTCCGATGGGGTTCGTAGTTCATTTACGCCTTTTCCACTAAAGCCGTTCTCCCTTGCGTTGACGTGCTTCTCTGCCCGACGACAGGCAGATTGCAGATCAGCAAGGGAGAAAACCGTACAGCCGAAAACCAATGATGCTTTTTTATCGCGCAGATTTTGGCGAAGGATTGTGATGAGTTCCTTCTCCGTCAATTTAATTCTCATTTGAAAAACAAGTGCCTTGACATTCGAAAAGAACTCATCACAATTCTCGCCAGGCAACTGCTTTCTATCTATTATTTTTCTCATTATCTCATGATCAGAGTCTGACGCTCTGAATTGACGTATGAGCTCTCTTTTGAGGTCATTATAGTTGAAGGATCTGTCATCTGAGCGTCCTTCTAAAAATTGCCAGTACCACCTCTCGGCCACACCGGTCAAAAAGTCCTTTGTCTCGTCTGCAATCCATTCCCCATGTCAGGAAGATTTTTCGGGATAGCCTCAGTTTTTCTATTGGGATTACTCATTTCCCACTTGCAATTTATATTATTTAAATATGAGTTTTGAACTTTGAAAAGAAACGGAAATATTCAGTTCAATTTCACAAAAAGGCAGAAAGAGAATGTAAATAAAAAAAGAAATTATAAGATCGTCCCAATTTGAATTTCCAAATCTTAGTTCTTGCGCAAAATTGCGTATGTGAAGAACCGAGTAAAATTTTGCAAATGTGCAAAAAGATTTATCTGTATATTGTTTTTATTGAAACGGGCTGGTGTGTAGCTAGAGTAGATCCCCTGTGATGATCTCCAACGCTCAGATTCCTTATAGGTGTGTTATTGTCTCGTAAGTCAAGTCGTAGTCGGTTTCCTTGATGATTTTGCGGAAAGTCTTATAACGTCAGTAGAGGTTTAGACCCGCCAAGAAAAAGAGGTTCTTCCAACTTTTTTTTTTTTTTTTGACAAAAGGAGCAGTGAACCCTCGTTTACCTGTACTAATTGTACTTGTGGTAACCGCTGTCCACTGCACCCCTGTCGCGTCTTTGTCCATTCTGCAGTCAAGCAAACCGGAGTCAGGCTCCTAATTCACTGTCCTAACCGAATACTAAACTCGACTGATTTGGTCCTCAAACGAGTTGGCACCACCAAATTTCAGATTTGTAAAAATCTTTGAATTGGGATTGTCAACTCGTCCGATGAGCAGCCCATGTCCCAATAGTTCTGTCCTGTTATGTCCTGGAAAAAGGTAGTTTTGGGATGGGAATTATGTGGAACTAAAAATGGGAATAAGGAACATTTCGGAAAAGTTCGTCAGGTCATCATCTGAAAACCGCCGGAGAAAACCACCACGGGATCATCGATCCCAGCCACACACCACGCCAACGTAATCTACTCACTCATGATGTTCAACATCATATAAGAGAAAATGAAAATAGTACCTTCAACCCAAAGGTTAAGCAAAAATAAAAATAAAATAAATTTCTTCATTTATACGTTATAAACTTTTATTGTAAACTAATTAAATTTGGGGACTGTTTATTTGTCCTTTGAATTCAGAAGGATTTTTATGAAACTTTACTATTAAAAAAAAATTCAAATATTTATATATATATATGTATCTACTTAAACGAAATGTATAGTTCGTTTGTAATAAAAAAAAAGAATATACCAAAGTAATTGTTGATGCAACTATATTGCAATAAATTATACATGATGCAGTTAAAGTAAATTTAATAAAAAATAAAAATTTAAAAAAAATGAATAAGTAAATATTTATTACTGCTCTTAGTAGTAAAAACAAGTGTATAAAAGAATTATGCATGTGAAACTTACTTGTTGTTTTTAATAAGATGTCGTTGAAGTACCTGTTGTAAAGCTGTGGCAATTTATTGACAACTACTAAATGCAGTTTACAATAAATAAAACTATTTAAATATAAGTTAAAAATTCAAAAAAAAAACTCAAAATAGTAAAAAAAACTAAATTTTAAATTAAATTCAATTAAAAAAAAACAACCCATAAAAATTAAAATTTTTCTTGTAAATTCTCTAATCGGAGATACACACACACACACCAAATGACGCAGCGGCAGCGAACAGCGCTGCTCACAAAGCACAGAGCTCAGACTTTGCCGTGATCTGATGCGATATAGCGATATTTAAAAATTGTATATTGGGGTCCCCAAGGGGCCGATCGCTCCAAATTTTTAAAAAAAGTGTTTTCCATCGAAGACACACATGTGTACAAAATTTAAAGAAAATCGGGTAAATTTTGTAAAATATTTGTAGGGGAGCCCCCGACCCCACAGCCCGAGGGGCTTCAAAATTTAATGGAAAGTGTTGCCTCCGGAAATACACATGTGTGCCAAATTTCAATAAAATCGGGCTGTAGGAAGTGGGTTAAAAATTGATCGCAAGAATCCACCACAAACAAACCCACAAACACACGGGCAAGTGAAGTTAATATAGAGAATTTAAAAACTCAAAAAAAAAGGTAAACACAATTTTAAACCATATGAATCTCAATAAAAAAACTCCAAAAAGTTAAAACTCAACTTTCAATTTAATAAAACTCAATTTCAGAAACAAAAAAAACTGAATTCGCGGTTTTAGAAGCTTTCATTTTTCTGTGAACTTAGAACTCTGCTTGAGAAATCCATTCGATCAAGTTTTTTAAAATTCGGAGGTTGTTGTCTTTGATAAAATGTAATAATCACCGTCGCTGGCTCGAAGATCGTCTATTGGTTTTGCAGCACCCTCGTTTTTTTTCCTTCTAGAGTGAAATTCCCTTTAATAGCTTAATGGCAAATGGCTTTTCCTCTAGTAAAATATATTCGCACTGTCTCCCTAATAGGTATAAATTGTTTTTATGTATGTATGACACCCTTTCGAACAATTTAGCGCACTTTATTGTTTCCGCAAAAACTTTTGAGATTTGGAATTTTTAGGTACTGATAAAACATGGCGGTTCTCACCACGACGCCTTTTTTGTGTCAGCGCACTCGCACTTTTTCACTTTAATTCTATTATTTCCGTAGATAAAACTTTTAAAATTTAAAATTTCCTTTTTTTATTGCCTTTAAAAAATCTTTTTTTTTATTTAAGGGGAGACGACTTTACGTCACAAGCTAATAGTCTTCGACTGTCTTAGCGCACTCGCACCTTTTCACTTTAATTCTATTATTTCCGCAAATAAAATTTTTAGAATTTAAAATTTCTTTTCATATATGGCCTTTGCTTTAAAAAAATTCTTTTATTTAAAAGGGGAAACGACTTTACGTCACAAACTGATAGTAAGTCTTTGACTTATTGAACATTAGAGTAGACTATCTCTGCTGATGGTATATTTTCAACTCACTTCCTAATTGCTAATCTTCGACTCCCTATCTCCCTCATCGATTTTCTTTGTTTGTTTTTTATTTTTATTAATCATATCGGGTGTGTAAAATTTGTGAAATATAGTGTCGATAGGGCTAGGGGGAATATCCAGCCCCTAGCCCTGAAATCACTTGGATGGAGAAAATGCAATGCATTTTACATGCATGCAGATGTAGTGAAATTTGCTGCTTTTGCAAAATCAACAGGTAAACGTAAATATATTAATGTAGAGGCGTGATTTTTGCATTTCAAAAAAAAGGAATAATTAATTGAAACTTTTCTAACTTTTCTTAAGGTGAACAAATATTGCTTCCCCCCCTTTTTTTTTATATTTTTGAGATGCTCTGCCCTCTGGGCGTATTATTATGCAGGCAAGTGAATCATCATATTTAAATGAAAGCAGATTCTTTTTTCTTGTTTCTTTTCCTTTTTTCAGGCACTTTCATCACCTAGCCAAACCAGCATGCAGCATCAATAAAATAAATAAATAATAAATAGTCAAGATTGCTTAAAATATCACAGATAAATCTAAATCTAATATAAAATATAGCACATAATCCTAAAGCCTTAAACATAAATATCACAGGAATTTTGCAGTCAATGAAATAAATATGAATATATAATTAAATAATAAATAATAAATAAAAATAATAAATGATAAATAATAAAAAATAAAGATCGTCAGTTTCCTAGATTCCTATAATCATTAACGGACAAAGAGGTCTTTGCCATAAAATAGCCTGCCGTTTTGTCTGGGCGTCTGGGCGTATTATTATGCAGGCAAGTGAATCATCATATTTAAATGAAAGCAGATTCTTTTTTCTTGTTTCTTTTCCTTTTTTCAGGCACTTTCATCACCTAGCCAAACCAGCATGCAGCATCAATAAAATAAATAAATAATAAATAGTCAAGATTGCTTAAAATATCACAGATAAATCTAAATCTAATATAAAATATAGCACATAATCCTAAAGCCTTAAACATAAATATCACAGGAATTTTGCAGTCAATGAAATAAATATGAATATATAATTAAATAATAAATAATAAATAAAAATAATAAATGATAAATAATAAAAAATAAAGATCGTCAGTTTCCTAGATTCCTATAATCATTAACGGACAAAGAGGTCTTTGCCATAAAATAGCCTGCCGTTTTGTCACTCTGACGTTCTGAGGCATTGGTCTGCGGCGAATAGACCGCAGTTCTCACGTGCTTAACCCCGTAGCGCTTTAAAAAGCTAGAAAACAATTCGGAAATGAACTGCTTTCCATTGTCAGAATGTACGTATTCTGGAACCCCAAAAACATGGAAAATGGCTTCCTCTAAGTACTGGACCACTGCAGCTGAAGTTGCCTTCCTTGTAGGTTTAAGGAACACAAACTTGCTGAAGTGGTCAAGTACAACGAAAATCTGGGTATTGTCATTTTTCGTTCTGGGATAGGGTCCCAGAAAGTCTATGTATAACCTTTGGAATGGTCTTTACGTCAATGTCTGTGTAACCATTGGAGGTCTGTTTGTCCTATTTGTACTCTTATTGAACTTACATGTATCATAGTCCTTAATAAAATTGTTAACGTCAATTGTCATTCCAGGCCAAAAGTATTTCTGCCTTAACTTATGGAGCATCTTATGGATGCCTCCATGTCATGCAGCTGGAGAATGATGAGCCGAACTCAGAAGACTCTTCCTCAACCCCGACGGTACCCAGAGCTTCCAAGCTCTGTCTTCTTGTAGTGCGTCGCCGGTACGTATATTTGTCCGTTTGTAAACATAATTGTCTGAAATGCTGAAATGCATATATCTGGGAATTTATCTTGTCCTTTTTTATTGTCTTCTTTAGCTCCTCGTATTCGTCGGAAGAAAAATGCGGAGAATTCAGGTTTGTGAGATGTAAGCAATCGGCCTCTCTCTACCCTCTAAGTCAAATTGGAAAAGGACGCTCCCAACACCAGTCGTAGATGCATCACATTGGATTTAAAAATGTCTTGTAAAATCGGGGTAGATTTTTCGGTGTTAGCCAACCTGTCATTTTGATGGGGATGAAATGTACCTTGACTTTCTATCAATGCAGGCTGATTTATTGGTGTTGAACCTTGAGAAATATGCCTTTTGTCGTCGTACTTTTGTTGTAACTCAAGGGTTTTCCTTTATGAGTCAACATTTCTAATTTTTCATTCAGGCTACTATTAATGTCCTCTAATTTTTGTTCGAACATCGAACCAAATTTCATATGATTCTCCTGGACCACCCCCAACATAGCCTCTTGAATAATTTTTATAAGATGGTTGTCTTCTGTCGTAACGCCTGATGCTCTCTGAACGCCATGGTGAATACCTGCTAAGCTTCCTGTTAGATAAGCTGTTGCACCTTTTTCTTCGGGTTTGTCGTCAAGATTGGCTTTGTCAATAAGATCATCAAAGAATGTACAGTTACCCATCTCTACTGGCCTACTAAGGTCTGCTGGATTTATTCTCCCCTCTGCATTATTTGCAGAACCTGAAACTGTTTCCTGCCGATTTTGCTCCACTAAAAGACCTTCGGGTTGACCGAGTAAAAACCTATCCTGACATTCTGCTTCTTGACCATTCTGTCTGTAGTCCATTTGATTACGAGTACCCGCTCTCTTTAAGAGCTCAGGAAGATTTTTCGGGATAGCCCCACTTTTTCTATTGTGATTAGTCATTTCCCATTTGTAATTTATATTATTTAAATATGAGTTTTGAACTTTGAAAAGAAACGGAAACGTTCAGTTCAATTTCACAAAGAGGCAGAAAGAGAATGTAAATAAAAAAAGAAATTATAAAATTTGAATTTCCATATCTTTGTTCTTGCGCACAATTGCGTATGTGAAGAACCGAGTAAAATTTTGCAAATGTGCAAAAATATTTATCTGTATATTTTTTTTATTGAAACGGGCTAGTGTGTGGCTAGAGTAGGTCCTCCGTGATGATCTCCAACGCTAAGATTCCTTATAGGTGTGTACTAGTCTCGTAAGTCAAGTCGTAGTCGGTTTCCTTGATGATTTTGCGGAAAGTCGTTTAACGTCAGTAGAGGTTTCGTCTTCCAGCGGATCGCAACTCAAAGCACTGGCTTGGAACCTTTGTGGCGGGGCCGACCCGCCAAGAATAAGAAGAACCTCTGCCTTTTTCTTTTGACAAAAGGAGCAGTGAACCCACTTTTACCTTTACTAATTGTCTTGAGGTAACGGCTGTCCACTGCACCCCTGTCGCATCTTTGTCCATTCGGCAGTCAAGCGAACCGTAGTCAGGCTCCTAATTCACTGTCCTAACCGAATACTGACGTCGACTGCTTTGTTCCTCAAACGATTTGGCGCCACCAAATTCCAGATTTGTAAAAATCTTTGAATTGGTATTGTCAACTCGCCCGAAGAGCAGCCGATGTCCCAATAGTTCTGTCCTGTTATGTCCTGGAAAAAGATAGTTTTGGGATAGGAATTATGTGGAATTAAAAATAGGAATAAGGAAAATTTCGGAAAAGGAAGTGGAAAGGTTATTAAAAGGAAAGAAAAAAAATTGCCAAAAAATAAAAGAGCTGTAAATTGATACAGTGGCCGCTCAGGGACTGTGAAGGCCGTTTTCTCCTCCAACGGGATTTGCCAGAAGCGTCCTTCAGGTCGATCCCCGAAATAAACCGAGTACTTGATTTCGCGTTGGTAGAACTTGCTTTTCTCCACGTTTATCGTTAAACCCGCTTCTCGCAGACATAACGCGACATTGGACAATATTTTCATATGAGTCTGGAAGTCAGAAGAAACTATTAAGAGGTCATCCAAGTAAACAAATACCTGGTCTCGCATGACATTACTTTAAATTGGTATAACGGCCTACCGGAGACCGTAAACGCAGTCAAATCCCTTGAAGATTCCTCTAATGGTATCTGCCAAAAAGAGTATTTTAGATCAATTCCTGAGCTGTAACATGTATCTTGTAGCCTACTAAGAAGACCATCAATGTGTGGTAAAGGATAGGCTTCCTTTATGGTGACTTCATTTATCTTCCTGCAGTCTAAACACAACCTTATCTTCCCAGGCTTCTGTACTAATACAATTGGCGAATTCCACGGTGACTCACTCTCCTCCATCACCCCCAAGCGCAACATCTTATCCAACTTTTTCCAGAAGTCGATCACTAGATAGACTTTTTGCTTTAAGGAAGGAACCAAGTATATCTTCATGTCTTGGTCTTTGCCTTTGTTAGAAACTTTAGCTACGAACCTACCCACTATTCTCTGCTCATTTCCATTTGCTGTATTTACCTTGAAGTCTATTTTAGTTACTACCGCATTATGCTTTCTTACAAACTTTTCACTTGCCTCTCCAAGGCATGTTATAGAGGCTCCTGAATCTAGCAGTCCTAAAAGATTCTCTTCAAAGATCGTCACCCTGGCGTAGGGTCTCGTCGAACTGATGGTCAATCGCTCGCACTTGCACCTCTTATATCTCTGTCGGCACTTTGCGATTGCATTGCTTACTGGTTGCTCTGATTCACCTACTGGGCTTACACCAAATATCCTTTTCCTTACTTTCTCGTATTCTATCTCGCACTCGTGCAGTCCTTCTTTATTGCTAACTAGTATCAACTCATTGCTGTCTGTCTGTGTCATTATATCTGTTGTTGTTTTGTCTTTTATATGCTGATTAAAGCTGTCTGTACTTCCCTTCAAACTTAAGAAACTCCCTGGTCCCTGGTTGTTTGAGAGGGACGAGGTAACCGTTTCGCTCACTCGCCCCACCACAGGTTTCCCGTCTGGCATTTTGGACAAAGCGGAGCTATAACCCCTTTTTCGCCACAGCGGAAACAACATCGATTAATTACCCTAGCTCTGCACTCTCTAAATCCATGACCCTGAGAATTGAAGTTCCAACATACTAGGGTGTTGTCACTAACGAGAGGTCTGTTCCTCAAGTGCGCCAGTTTACTGGATAGTGCTTCTATCTGTTGCTCCATCTCGGATACTGCTATATCATTTTCCTTAGTTACGTCGGATTCCACCTCAGATATTTGTCGTTTGCCCAAACTGTGTATTGCTCTAGTGTCGTTTTGTGTATTAATAAATTTCTCTGCTTGTCTGCCCGAATCACGAAGCTGATCAAGATAGTTTGCGGATCTACTAAACAACATTTGTCCCATCCGTGGTTTGCAGTGACTTTGTATAATACCGATCAACTTCTTAATCGGCATTGGATTCCTCATTCTATCATGTGTGCGAACCATTACTTTGAAGTAATCATCGAAATTTTCGCTAGATGTCTGCCCACTAGACTCTGAAATATTTCATAATCGTTTACGATTCTCCCGTATTCCGACTTTAAAGCATTACGTAATAATTCATAATTCGCGTTGGGATTACGCCTTATGAAATTCCAAAACCATTATTTGGCTTTATCTCGAAATAACACATGAACGTTCTGGTAGAACTCTTCATCACTGTATCTATTCTGACGCTTCAGAGTATTCTCTATTTCGAAGTGTTTGAAGTTATTGGAGTTAACACCAGTGTCTGACCAAGCATGGATACTTTGTCCGACCAAGCTATTTGAGTTAGTTACTCTATTATGTTGGAAGGGAATTCCGTGTCCATTCATTTCATTTGGCAGTGCCTGCGGCCAAATAACATTGTCTGCGGCTGCTGGCTGGCCAAATTAATCGTCCAGACGTATACTGATCTCATCTATTATTTTACCCGTTGCAGTTGTCATGGTTCTGTTTATGTAATCCGTCGTAAATCTATGATTCTCCTGCTGGCTAACCTGTATGACTTGCGTCAGCATGGAGTCTACGTGTTTTGTACATTTTGATGTAACAACTAATTTATCGCTGTGATTAGTGATTAGTGTAAGTTAATTAGTTCGTCGTATAATACATGAAGTTCGCGTATGCCAACTATGATAATAACAAAGGTTGTATGAATTGCAAAAAAATAAAAAGAAGTAATATAAGATTTTAACGTTTAATTCATCATAACATTCAGAATATGATTGTTCATCAATACTGAAAGTATGACACAACTATCCAATGCACGCTGCACGGTAAAAAAAATTATAATTAGACTAGTTTCTAATTAGTATTACCACAATGTGCTACTACCACCAAATGTAGTAGGAAAATGTTACTGTCGAAATTCTTGGTTCAGTCCAATAACGTATGGGAATATAGAAATAAACAACAAAAGGAATTTATTTATAATATCAAACTTCAATTCAGTATGAACATCACCAAAAAATTTAAAACCGAAACTACTATCAACTTAAAACTCTAAATTCAATACTCAAACTTAGAAATCTTAACTTAAAACTCATAACTCAAAATAACCGATAGTAAAACTCAACCAAAACAAAATCTTACCTTACTACTCAAAAATAAATTATAAATATAATCGAATGATCTCAAATAATGTTTGTGATTGCTTAACTCCAACTCAGCAGAGAAAAGAAAGTCTAACAAAACCCTACAAAACTATAGCTCACTACTCACAATTCAATTCTAGAAATCAACAAAATGTTTCCCAGTGTTTGAATCAGATTCTAATGAAGAGGATGGCAACGATGTGTTTTACTTGCGATCCACGGGATGTTATGGTTGGTTCGACACTGACTGACTACTCGCACAGTCCGCCGCTCTGACACCGTCCCCTGTTGTGGCAACAGTACTTGAACTTTTAATTATTCAAATTACTGGGCTCACAATCTCTTCTTCTGATTCATCATTGTTGTGGCAACAGCATTCGGAACATCTGTTACCCCAAACTACTGGACTCACAAACTCTACTTCTGCTTCATTTCTGCCCAGTCGTCATTGTAGTCATGTTTTTATTAATGTAAGAATTATTAAAATTATTATATTTAAAAGAAACTATTAAAAAGATTTACAAGCAAGAAATATATTATTAAAAGATTTAAAAGAAAGAAATTATTTAACAAGTGAATATACTGAGAAAATAACATCAGAAAGCTAGAATAAAATAAAGTCGAAAAATATTTAGAAATTAAAACAAGCAAGCAAATGTAAAATAAAAAAGAAAGCTGAAGAATAAAAATTTAGTTAGTAAAAATATAATAAATATATTATTACAAAAATATTAAAATAAAATTATTTGAGAATTTTATAACGTTCTCATAACTTTACCTCACATAGAAAAAGTTGCTTAAAATTTTTTATAATTTGTATACAATATTATACTAACACTCTAATACATAACCTTATCCCAAACATGGCTAATCAAAATAATATTATAAGACCTCCAGTCCTTAATCCACCTCCAACAGCCTAACCTGTACCGCAATTTGATAGAGCACAATTAGAGGAGATGATTTCGAAAATTATTTCCAACACATTAAAAAGTGAAGGAATATATTTAGTAAAAAGTGTGTTTAATCTGATTTCAGATTTCAATAATGTGTCTGACCAAGTAATTAGACCTGAGTTTAGAAATCAACTTAATGATTTTGACAAAGTCCCAGACGTTGTAAGATGTCTGAGAGAATTTTCTGGAATTCCATTGGATTTCAGTTCCTGGAAAATAAGTGATGATAGGGTTATATCAATTTATGAACCATTAATAGGAACTCCAATATACTATGGAATCCTAAGTGTTATCCGAAATAAAATTATAGGAAACGCGGACACAGCACTTGAATCATATAATACCCCACTAGATTGGACAGCTATTTCACATTGTCTTACTTTGCTTTATGGAGACAACCGCGATTTATCAACGTTAGAGTACCAAAAAACAACGCTCATTGAAAAGAATTTAACAATCAACGAATTTTACCAAGCACTCATCTTATCTCTCATCTTCTATCTTCTATAGAATTTATTTGTATATTTGTATGTATATATATTTGTGCCTAACTAGATCTGGAACGCCTTGACCAATTTCAACCAAACTTGGTATACATATTAGTTACTATCTGGAATCAAATATAGGTGGTGGGGGGTACCCGATATTAGTGTCGGACCCACGGTCTTCGGTATCGCCGAGACGAATAGTGCTTATAGTACACTCCTATGGGTGAGTTATGTATCCCTGCAGGGGGTTGGGCGATCGATACTAGTGTTAATTTTTTTAGTTTTCAGGGTCGCTGAGTTGAATGGTGGTGGTAAGAACGCTCTAGGGGGGTGGGGTCGATAACGGAGGGTTGGTGGAGTTACCGATATTAGTGTTGAATCTATGGTTTTCGGGGTCGCTGATTTGAACGGTGATAGTAAGACAGCTCTAGGGGGTTGCAGTCGGTCACTGAGGAGGGGTTAACCGATATTAGTGTCGATGCTATGATTTTCAGTGTCGCTGAGTTGAATGGTGATGGTAAGACAGCTCTAGGGGGATGAGTTCGATAACTGAGGGGGGTGCCCGATATTGGTGTCGATTTTATAGTTTTCGGGGTCGCTGAGTTGAATAGTGATGGTAAAACAGCTCTAGGGGGATGGAGTCGATAACTGAGGGGGTGAGGAGGTCGTAACCGATATTAATGTCGATGCCTTGGTTTTCGGGGTCGCTGATTTGAATGGTGTTGGTAAGATAGCTCTAGGGGGATGAGGTTGATAACTGAGGGGGTGACCGATATTAGTGTTAATTCTATGGTTTTCGGGGTCGCTGAGTTGAATGGTGATGGTAAGACAGCTCTAGGGGGATGGGATCGATAACTGAGGGGTATGATCGATATTAGTGTCCATTCAATAGTTCTCGGGGCCACTGAGATTAATAGTTTTGGTAGGACACACCTATGGGTGAGTTGTATCCCCGGAGGGAGGAGGGCGACCGTTATTAGTGTCGATCCCATAGTTCGGGGTCGCTGAGATGAATAGTGGTAGTTAGAATGGTACTCGGCGACCATTTGGCGACGAATTTGGGGGTTCGTGTCGCCCCTACTTTAAATTGGAAAATATAGATTAGAAGCCGTGTTTTATGGTTATATTAAATTGACATCGATTTTTGAAATCTGCCGCAGAACTAATAAATTCTATTTATCCGGCTGTTTCTCAAAACTATCACATTTTCTACAGGTTGCGAGAAGGGGCCATTTTTGCTACTAAACATGGAGACTCCCACGAAATAAACAATCAAATACTTGCCTTAAAGAGATGCCGGGCAATATAATTGAAGCGACTATCTTGACAGAAAAGGGACAGTGTGAAACGTTTTTATCCCACGGAGAGCACTCATTTCGACGGATCTAGCTTTTAAATTTAAGAGATTGCAATTTCCAGTAAAACTTGCGTTTTCGATGACGATCAATAAGTCGGACAGTTTTTTAAGTACTGCGGTGTATAGATTTGAGATCCCCGTCTTTTTCTCACGGCCAACTTTATTTTGCTTGCTCTGGGTTAGTTGACCTAAGAATTTATTTATTCTTGCTCTTGAAGGTGAAACTAAAAACATTGTATACAACCATGCTTGGTTTTGAATTAATTTTATGTATGTTTATTTTATTTCATTTTATAATTTGAATACTATAGCATAGCTATAGTTTAAAATATATTTTTTAAAATAAATTTTGTTAATAAAAACTGCAATTTTACCCTTTTTTCTACCTCTGCCTAATAGAAGATTGGAATGAATATATACCTGGGCAACACCGGGTAATCAGCTAGTATTTAATAAAATAGGATGCATGGAAATAACAAGATAATCTTATATATATACAATATATATAACACAAACTTATAGAGACAAAGCATTAGATACTTTTGTACGTGGCTTAAACAGATCTACCACGATTGCTAGGTATAAAGGAACCAGTCGATTTACCTCATTTATCTTTGTTTAAAATTAGAGAATCAAAATTATAGGACACAACAGCAGCCATAGAATAGATATGAAGGTATATAATCAACCACCTGTTCTTCCTCAGAGAAAGTTCAACAATATTTCCCCAATGAACTTGAATAGACAACAGTTATACCCACAGTTAGCACACTTCTCACCAAATCAATTTAATAACAGATATACTCAACCACAAAGACCATTCGGAAATTAGAGACACCCATTTCCAGCTTTTAACAATAATCCGCCCCGACCTTTAGCACCAAAACCACAACCTAGACCAGAGCACATGGATTTTGAGTAATCTATCCAAACAAGAAATATCAATTACCTAAATAAACCAGCAAACAACGATTTTGCAGGCAAACGACCCCCACCACATTTTAACCAACTGGTACCTCCATATAAACAACAAAGAAACTTCCATATAGGTATTGTAGATACCGATCATGACGATATCATTACAGGATTATTTAAATTCACAAGACAACTATGACATACGACTACAAGATTATTTAAATTCACAAGACAATCATCATTTAAATTCACAAGACGATCACGACTTACAATTGCAAGATTAATCCACAAGATGACCCTCAAAATTGGACAGATAATAATCAACCTGAAACTATCGATTGCTCTGATATTAATTTTTTATGCTAACGAACTCTTCGTTACCATATTTTGAATGTTTAACGGAGAGCGGTACTAAATTAAAAATACTAATAGACACAGGCTCAAATAAAAACTACATACAACCTTCTTTGATAAAAAAGTCTAGACAAATGCTATATTGCTTTGGCAAAGCCGGCTTGACTTTACCCAATATCTCAAAGCAACAGCTTTTGGTTTTACCGCCTTACGGTGTGTCTTTGTTTAAGCGTAACTAGAATTACTGAAACTATAACAAACAACTAAAACAACAACATATTGAAAAACATATAAACAAAAGCCACAACATTAATTGGCAAGAATTTTATTCCCGTGTTTGTGTGGCCACGCGCCACGCTCTAATGTCGTTTTTTTTGTATTAGAATTCTGGGCTTTTTTCTCGAAAAAACGATCGCGAAACCCGTGAGATGTTAGAGGGGAAATCCGATCTACTGCAGATTGGTTTATTAGATGAACAACTTGATAGCCTAAAAATCAATCTGAACCAGATTTAAAAAAAAAACGCGACATATGTCGGATTTTATATTATGTTGTCAAAATTATACTAAGTTTTAATTTGCTATATTGCTTTCAACAAAATGAGTTAAGTATTTTTGATGGTTAACGGCTGATCAAAGCAGCAGCAAAAACTAATCAATCTCAATTTTTTGTTTCATGTGTTTGCCAACTTATCCATATATAATTTTTAATAGTCGACTCTGGTGGTGGGAATTATAAATAAAAATTTGGTTAAATATTTCTTAACCACAAATTTTTTTTGGTTAACGCTTAACCATTTTCTGGTCTATGCAATGTGTTTGGTGTTGAAATTTTTTTTTTGTTGAAAGCAATATAGCAATTTTTACTTGGGAACGTAGTAACACTTGGTTAGAATACCAATTGCTGCGTTGCTTTGGCTAATCCAGCTTGCCTTTACAAAAGCAACAGCTTTTGGCTTTAAATAGGCTTTAAATGTTCGATGCATTTTAATTGTTATGTGTGTTAAACAAAACACCGCCTTACGGTGAGCGCTATAACTAAAAAATGGCTTTAGTTATAAATTCTAAAAAAACCGCGAAGCCGTCTGGGCAGTGCTTCGTAATTCATCCATCACGATCACGACTTACAATTGCAAGATTAATCCACTAGATGACCCTCAAAATTGGACAGATAATAATCAACCTGAAACTATCGATTGCTCTGATATTAATTTTTTATGCTAACGAACTCTTCGTTACCATATTTTGAATGTTTAACGGAGAGCGGTACTAAATTAAAAATACTAATAGACACAGGCTCAAATAAAAACTACATACAACCTTCTTTGATAAAAAAGTCTAGACAAATGCTATATTGCTTTGGCAAAGCCGGCTTGGCTTTACCCAATATCTCAAAGCAACAGCTTTTGGTTTTACCGCCTTACGGTGAACACCATAACTATAAAATGGCTTTAGTTTCTTAATCCTAAAAAAATTTTTGATTTACTTTCGGCTTTATGCTTATGCTATTGTTGTTGTAAGCCAAGCCGGCTTTGCCAAAGAAATATAGCAAAAATTATCAAACCTTTTTCGCAATTTCAGTAGGTGGCACTGTAAAATTTAGTCACCATACGTTCATAAATTTATTCGGTATAAGAGACCTCTCTATAAAATTATTCTTTCTACCATGACTGACATCTTTTCACGGAATACTAGGAAGTGATAGTTTGAAAGAAAAACTACATACAACCTTCTTTGATAAAAAAGTCTAGACAAATGCTATATTGCTTTGGCAAAGCCGGCTTGGCTTTACCCAATATCTCAAAGCAACAGCTTTTGGTTTTACCGCCTTACGGTGAACACCATAACTATAGAATGGCTTTAGTTTCTTAATCCTAAAAAAACTTTCGATTTACTTTCGGCTTTATGCTTATGCTATTGTTGTTGTAAGCCAAGCCGGCTTTGCCAAAGCAATATAGCAAAAATTATCAAACATTTTTCACAATTTCAGTAGGTGGCACTGTAAAATTTAGTCACCATACGTTCATAAATTTATTCGGTATAAGAGACCTCTCTATAAAATTCTTCTTTCTACCATGACTAACATCTTTTCACGGAATACTAGGAAGTGATAGTTTGGGATCAAACCCCCGTCGAGAGTTAGAAAGCCAAAAAACTGACTGAAAATATTATCTTTCTTGCCTTTTCCAAGCAACAAAAATATTTTCATTTTAATAAAAAACTACATTTTATTGATTGATTATTATGTACACAAAAAAATCAATATCATTCACATGAATTTTACATTAAATGAAATAAAAAACAATTTGTGTCTTTGTTTAAGCATAACTAGAATTACTGAAACTATAACAAACAACTAAAACAACAACATATTGAAAAACATATAAACAAAAGCCGCAACATTCATTGGCAAGAATTTTATTCCCGTGTTTGTGTGGCCACGCGCCACGCTCTAATGTCGTTTTTTTGTATTAGAATTCTGGGCTTTTTTCTCGAAAAAACGATCGCGAAACCCGTGAGATGTTAGAGGGGAAATCCGATCTACTGCAGATTGGTTTATTAGATGAACAACTTGATAGCCTAAAAATCAATCTGAACCAGATTTAAAAAAAAACGCGACATATGTCGGATTTTATATTATGTTGTCAAAATTATACTAAGTTTTAATTTGCTATATTGCTTTCAACAAAATGAGTTAGGTATTTTTAATGGTTAACGGCTGATCAAAGCAGCAGCAAAAACTAATCAATCTCAATTTTTTGTTTCATGTGTTTGCCAACTTATCCATATATAATTTTTAATAGTCGACTCTGGTGGTGGGAATTATAAATAAAAATTTGGTTAAATATTTCTTAACCACAAATTTTTTTTGGTTAACGCTTAACCATTTTCTGGTCTATGCAATGTGTTTGGTGTTGAAATTTTTTTTTTTTTGTTGAAAGCAATATAGCAATTGTTACTTGGGAACGTAGTAACACTTGGTTAGAATACCAATTGCTGCGTTGCTTTGGCTAATCCAGCTTGCCTTTACAAAAGCAACAGCTTTTGGCTTTAAATGGGCTTTAAATGTTCGATGCATTTTAATTGTTATGTGTGTTAAACAAAACACCGCCTTACGGTGAGCGCTATAACTAAAAAATGGCTTTAGTTATAAATCCTAAAAAAACCGCGAAGCCGTCTGGGCAGTGCTTCGTAATTCATCCAAACTAAAGGGGACAAACATTCATGTTAGCAAAGATCTGCCTTACAATATGCGTAGAAGGAGGGCCAAGATGGTGGTAATCGCAAAGGTACTACGTGAAGGAAACCCGGGTAGAAAAATCGTTATCAGAGATGACAGGCTTCTGGTCGAAGGAAAAGTATTCACTTGGGACACTTCACTGGGTCTTAAATGCGGCAGTGAAAATGGTATCGATAAATTAAGGAAAATACTCGAAGTCTCGCCTCTATGTATAGAAAAAATAAACAATGAACTTCACCAAAATAGTACGAACACGACAGTAAGAAGTCAAATCCAAACGTCAAAAACGTCTAGTGCAACAAGTTCAAGCTCTCAAACTGTTAAATTAGCCGCTGTAACAAGAAAATTAGATATACATTTACACGAGCACTCTAATTGAAATTTGCTTGTCTATCAGAATGAATTTAAAAAAAATTTAGAATTATTTTCCAATATTAGAATTTTAAGTTATAATGTTGCTGGCTTAAAAAATAAATTATTGTTTGCTAAATTCTTCGATTATATAAGAGATTTTGATATTTTTTTACTGTTTGAAACCCATGTGCTGGAAAATGAAATAGATATGTTTAAGCCATTCTTATTGAACTATGAATTAAAATGGGTACCTGCAAAAAAGTCGGCGAAATTTGGTAGAGGTAGTGGAGGTGAACTCCTTGGCTATCGAAATAATCTTAAAAGCGTGGATATCAATTTCAGAAGAGTGGAAGAAGCATATGCAATCAGTCCCTATTTATCTCAATGGCAGTCACTGGCAACACGACTACGACAAGCTAATGGAAATGCTAAATAACCTGGACTCAACAGATGTAATGCTCATAGGGGATTTCAATGGACGGTTAGGCCTGTCGCAGAACAACTTTGTAAGCGAAAGTAAATCAACAATTGTACATATGAATCGCAAGTCAAAAGACGAGGTTTGTGACAACAAGGGTATAAAAATACTTGAGCTGGCGGATGTATTCGACTGTAATATTTTAAGTGGAAGCTGTGTAGGTGATTTTGCCGGCGAGTTTACTTTTATTCGTGGTTTAGCCTCTTCTGTAATTGACTACTGCCTCATATCTGGAAGTTGGAAGCAACTGCTTGGAGATTTTCGTGTAGGTGTCGAGCATTTTCCGGATCACATGCCTTTTGAAATTGAATGCATTGTAACAGGTTCACCAAATGGTGACCCTTGCACGCAACTGGGATTATTACCTAAATTGGTTTGGAACGAAAGAATGCGCAATAACTTCCAGACTAACATGAATATTAATCTAGAGAGTTTATATTTTGCAAATACTCTGTTAAATATTGATACACTAACAAATGTTATTAAAAATGCAGTCCCGACATACAAGCCATCAATAATCAAAAGTTCCTACAAGCAAAAATGGTTTGACAAAGAATGTGTTAAGGCTAGAACCATATCGTTTGCTTTCTTAAAGTTATTTAGAGCACATAACACCAACTTTCTCAAATCTCTCTACGGAGAAGCTAATAGAGATTTTAAACGTCTTTGTTATACGAAAAAGGTAGCTTATGAACAACAAACGATTGCTGTAGTGAACGAGTCAAAATCATCTGCAGTCTTTTGGAGAGCAGTGAAGTACATAAACGGGCAAACAAGAACAACTGGCAAGATGTTAAATGCTCCACTTCTAAAAGAACATTTTAACAACTTTTTAAACAAAACACTTTGTTCTGCTCTATTTCATTACGCAGCGCCGCTTATTACGAATGAATTTTTGGATGCACCATTTACATTGCAAGAAGTACGGGTCGTAATCGAGAAGTCAAAAAAAAATAAAGCACCAGGAGATGATCGTATCCCCTTCGAATTTTATAAAAATTGTACAGCGGAATTTGTTTCTGCACTCACGACAGAATTTAACAGAATTTTCGAAACGGCAACTGTTCCAGAAAGCTTCAAAAAAGCAATCATATATCCTCTACATAAAAAAGGGGACCACAATAATCCAGCTAATTATAGAGGAATATCTTTTTTAAATACTTCAGCAAAACTTTTCTCGGCTAAAATTTATAATAGGCTTATTCAGTGGGTCAAAAACAATGAGATTTTATCAGAGTTTCAAGCAGGTTTTAGAGAAAACTATTCCACTATTGATCAAATATTCGTACTTACTAATGTTGCCAAAATTTATAAAAAGAAGCACAAAAAGTTGTACGCATTTTTTGTTGACTTCAGAGCAGCATTTGACTCCATATCGCGTGGACATATCGCGGCGAGACTATTGAAAATGTACGAAACTACAAATATCTAGGATTTCAAATATCAGGCAATTTATATATGAATATGCACTTGGAGTCGAAACTATCTGAGGCTAAGCGAGCGGTCTCCTCGGTCTGGGGACGTTGCATTACAAATAAATTTGTCTCCCATAGCTCAAAACAAAAACTTTTTCGCGCAACTGTAACATCAGTACTCTTATATGCAGCCCAAGTCTGGGGATACGAATCTTTCCCAGCAGTGGAGTAATTCCTCCGATATTTTTTGAAGCGAATATTTCGACTGCCGAGTAGTACGCCAAATTACATGTTGCATTTAGAAACTGGGACGTCACCTATGTTTTTAGAAACCTTGAAATTACACTTTGACTATATTGTCAAAGTAATGTCAATGGATGAAAAAAGGCTGCCGAAAATTGTGCTTATACATATTTTAACAAAGGGAGATAATTGCGTGAGTGAATGGCAGAATCTCGCCTCCGAATGTGGCATGCGGCTAAACATCACACCAGATATGCAGACTGCGTTGATTAGAAACAAACTTAACACTCTACGAGAAAAAACAAGTAATAATCTATACAAGACTTATGCTAATGAAGCCCAATCTTCCCAGTACAGGATGTACTATAGTAAATTAAGTTATTACTTTCGAGAACGTACCTATTTTCTAAACTGCAACTCAACGGAGAAAATAAGCACAATATTTAAAATGAGAGGAGAGCTGGTAGACCTAAATTATATACCACACCGCCCAGAGTTACCAATTCTCTGCAACATGTGTAACCTGAACACAAGAGAAGATGTATTCCATTTCCTTGCCATTTGTCCAATCCTAAGAGAAATTCGACTAGGAATATTTGGATCAACTACTCTGGATGAAGAAGACACAATATGCATTTTAAACGGACAGAGAGGTTGGGATATATTATATAAATATGCACGGATTGCCCTTGATTATAGAAAACGCATTATTGAAGAAAACTTTTAAAGTTATTTAATAAAAAAAAACTGTTTTTATACGTCAATCTGTCAATCTGGTAGACGGCCTTCAGCCAAACCATAGACTATAAAACCTTGTAATTATATATATATTTTTTTTAAGAAAATAAATAGTCAGTTACTACTACTATACTACTGATAGTTTGAAAGAACTATCTGCAGTTATTGACATGAAAAATAACTGTATGTTTATTAAAAATAATTTTAGAGTAAGGATTCAGCAACAAACTTCACAATCTGTAAACGTAATTAATATCAAAACTGATCATATGAGTAAAGAACAAAAAATATGGTTAAATATGTAGCGTACCGATAGCGTACCGACAGCACATGCCTTTTTTTTAAACATCGCACACGCTGTTGATTATAGACAGCGCACGGCTTTTAGTCAATGTCAATGTAAATGTCATCGATACGGAGAGCAATTTATGGCATTATATTCAGCACTTGTTCTTTTCTGCTGTCAATTTTATTTTCCGGTTTTAGAAAAACCCTCTTCCTTTTTTGACTATCTGAAGTGTAAGAAGTAATTTTTTGATTGTTTTTAAAAATCGATACAAATCGAACTTAAATTAATTTAAAAACGTTAAGAATTTTATTTCAATTGCTCCAGCAATTGTTTGGTTTCATCGCTATGCGAATATTAAATTTGCTCATTTTTTAATAAAATTTATTTTTGCATTTAAGTTTACAAATTTATTTCATTTGTTCTGAATGGTGAAATTCACTTTTGCTGCTATTTAAATTGGATGCTAAGCTTGTGTGAAGCTATTCGAGAGCTGAAGGTCTTTGTCACCAAATGCTTAATTGCTTTACTAGCAAAATATTTTTGGGATCTTTGTTTTGGAAAACCACATCGCATCCAAATTGGTGACCCCGACGTGATCGGATCAATTTCAAATTTCCGCCGAGGCATATCGAGTGGTGCTGACGAAACTTCCTTTTGCCTTAGATGATTTGTTAGTGGGCGTTTTTATCAACATCATTATCATTGAAGATTTTTATCAACATCATCACCATTGAAGTTTTTTTTATCAACATAATCATCATTAACGTTTTCAATTCCATCATCACTGACGTTTTTCAACATCATCATTACTGGCGTTATCATCAACATCATCATCACTGACGTTTTTCAACATCATCATTGGCATCATCTCAGTTTTTGGCGGACTGCCATAAAGGATTTTAGAATGCTTATTATGACTTATTCAATTCATGTTTGGTACTAGGCTATTAATTTGTAACCGAAAGTTTTTTTCCGTGTCTTTTATATTTTTATTGACATAGTTGACATTCTTTTAAGCAACAATTTTTGCATTTTTTCATTCGAAATTAATTTTTGCTATCGCGTTTGTGTGCTGTCATTATCCACGTCGTTCCTTTCGGGCTTTAACATTTGTATGTAAATTTTAATGTCTGGTAATAATACACCTCCACTGACGGGGCCTGGTCTGGACGTTTCAGCGGGTCCAAATCCTGCGGAGCTCATGGAGCAACTACACGTGATGCTCGAAACTGCACGTTTGACCCAAACGGACAATAACAAATTGCCTGACAACAACGACACGAGTACTAACGTATTTACGAAATCCAGACAGTCAGCTGACACACATATCAATCGTATAGCTTTCAAAACACCACAGCCTCTTTTTCAACAAAATCCGTCAGTATGGTTTAATATTCTTGAGCAACTTTTTCAAATTCAAATTTCAAGGATTTTGCCGATAAGACGATCCAACAACTATGGATGTCGCGTCTACCGCAACAGGTCCAAATGATACTCACACCGTTTGAAAACGACGTTGATCTGGCTACATTGGCTGAACGTGCCGATGCGGTTTTCGAGACAATGTCGAACTCACGAATTAACGCTATCGATAGAATTTCTCCACAAGTGTCATCCACAAGCTCCGCCGCCAATCAAGTGCTGAATTTCGAAGGTTTGCTGGACCGTTTTCGTAACAGCATTATCGGCGAAGTCAAACAGTTGATTTGGGCTAGCGATAGTAAATCAGCTAATGCAAGGTCACGTTCACCGTCGAGTTCCAACCAGTACGGTACACGCAGTCGGTCTAGTTCTATACGCCGGCTTAACAGCAAATATAAAACTTGCTACTATCATTACAAGTTTGGTGACAAGGCTCGAAAGTGCATCGAAAGATGTACTTTTTCAGTCGGAAAACAATAATGATAATAACCAAGACCCAGCTCGGCCCAAAAAATTTTTTTAAAGTGTCATCAAACGTTGGCGACAGTCACTGATGACACCACTTCCAGTCGCCTTATTATATTCGATTCCACAAACAATTTAAAGTTTTTAATCGATACCGGCGCAGACTTGTCTATCATTCCTTTCGAAAATTTCAGACCAGTAAAAGCGACATCCACGCTTAATCTCTACGCGGCCACAGCACACCGGTATCAGCGTATGGTACCAAATTGTTAAAAATCGACATTGGTTTACGTCGCGAATTTCGCTGGGAATTTATCATCGCAGACGTTGCGACGCCTATACTTGGCGCTGATTTTTTAAGACATACGGGTTTAATAGTGGACATTAGCAAACGGAAGATCATAGATCCGGTGACTTCACTGTCCGTTACTGGGCTAATTACACGCATGGCAACGCAAGGTTTGTCTTATATTAACCAGACAACTGTTCCATAAAAAGTTCGCAACCTGCTTAAGCAATTCCCAGAGATAACAAATCGCTCATTAAGCAGCACCGTTATCAAACATAATGTCACGCATCGATTAGAAACAACTGGTCAGCCAATTTTCGCGAAAACACGTCGTTTAGCTCCGGATAAACTCCTTATCGCAAAAGCTGAATTCGATAATATGTTATCACAAGGCATTTGCCTTCCTAGCAAAAGTCCATGGGCAAGTCCTCTTCATCTCGTTTTGAAAAAGAATGGGGACTGGAGACAATGTGGTGATTACCGTTCGCTAAATCGAATTACAGTTCCTGACAGATACCCCATTCCGAATCTATTGGACTTTTCTTATCAACTCGCGGGTTGTACAGTTTTCTCGACTATCGACTTGGTTCAAGCGTACCATCAAATCCCGACCGAACCATCACGTGTCCCCAAGTCAGCAATCGGCCTTTTCGAATTTACTAAAATGACTTTTGGGTTAAGAAATGCAGCACAGTCATTTCAAAGACTAATGCACTCTGTTTTATCAGGCCTCAAATTCTGTTTTGTCTATCTGGATGATATTCTAGTCGCATCCAAGTCTTTTGAAGACCATCTCGAACCCCTCAAGACCGTTTTTAAAAAACTGTCAGAACATGGTTTGATCATTAGTTCCGACAAATGCGCCTTTGCATTACCCGAAATTAAATTCCTCGGTCATCTTATCAACGAACAAGGCATACTCCCACTTCCAGACAAAATTCATGTCATTAAAAACTTCGAACGGCCGGTAATGGTTAATCAACTCAAACGATTCTTGGGAATGATTAATTTTTACAGACGTTTTATTCCAACCGCTGCTGAAGACTGTTCTGTTCTGTTCTGTTCTGTTCACCGACCACAAACCCCTGATTTACGCATTTTATCAGATTCCGGATAAAGCATCTCCGCGTCAAATTCGACATCTGGACTTCATCGGTCAATTCACAACCGATATCCAATACATCTCCGGCGTTAACAACGTCGTAGCAGATAACTTATCTCGTATAGATCAAATTTCTATTCCTGAAAGCATTGACTATACAATAATCGCAGATGCACAAAACAATGATGCTGAATTCCGAGAACTCTTGCATAGTAACAACATGTCACTAAATTTCAAGCAAGTTCCAATAACGTTTAATTCCAATAAACATATTTATTGCGATATTTCGACTGGCATACCTCGTCCATTTCTTCCGTTAAACTTCCGGAAGCAAATTTTGGAATCATTTCACAACCTGTCGCACCCTGGAATCCAAGCCACAACCAATATTTTAGCTAAAAATGTTATCTGGCCCTCGTTACGAAAGGATTCGAAGGTTTTCACTCAACAATGTGTTCACTGTCAAAAGTCGAATGTTTCAAGGCACACCAAGTCACCTCGCAATTTCACATTAGATTCGCAACGTTTTGCAGAGATACATCTAGACATTATTGGTCCTTTGTCAATTTCTGATAACCAACGTTATTGCGTCACGCTAATTGATCGTTTCACGCGTTGGCTTGAAGCGGTTCCTGTACCGGACATATCAGCTGCCACCGTAGCATTCGCCGTTTATTCAACATGGATATCCCGTTTTGGCGTTCCGGTTTCCATTCTTACAGATCAAAGAACTCAGTTCGAATCCGAACTTTTCAATGAGTTATCTAAATTGCTAGGTTTCAAACGAGTAAGAACCACGGCTTATAACCCTAAGTGTAACGGCATGGTTGAGAGATGGCAACGCACTCTCAAGGCTGCAATTATGTGCCACGAGCGAGCCGACTGGACCAACATACTTCCGACAGTCATGTTAGGACTACGATCATCGTTCAGCGATGAATTACAAGCTTCATGTGCCGAACTTGTTTTCGGGACAACAATCCGATTACCCGGCCAGTTCCTGAATAACACAAATACGATTACGCAAAGCGATTTTGTGAGACAGTTAAAGGGACACTTTTCTGAACTGAAACCAACACCAGCATCTCGGCATTGCTCTGAAAAAACATTCGTTAGTCAAGAGCTTAAAACTTGTACTCACGTGTTCTTACGCGCGGATGTAGTTCGTAAATCTTTACAACCTCCGTACACTGTCCCGCATCGTGTAATCAAACGCGATGACAAAAATTTCATGATCGAGTTTAACAACAGGCAGGTCAACGTCAGCATCGACCGACTTAAGCCTTGTTTCACAACTTCGACATCAGACCAACAAGTTTCCACACAAAACTCTGACACATCGTTAGACCACAGACAGACTGATACTCAGTTACAAACTAAGTTAGTAAAAAAACACGTAACGTTTTGCGAACCCGAAAAAATCGAACAGTTGTCTCTCCGCTCTGGCATCGGGCGTCAGATAAGGACTTCAGCGTGTCTTTTGGACTCGTTGTTTCGCTCCGGCTACGCCTTCGCTGAGGAGGGAGTGTTGTAGCGTACCGATAGCGTACCGACAGCGTTATCGACAGCACATGCCATTTTTTTTAGAACATCGCACACGCTGTTGATTATCGACAGCGCACGGCTTTTAGTCAATGTCAATGTCATCGATACGGAGAGCTATTTATGGCATTATATTCAGCACTTGTTCTTTTCTGCTGTCAATTTTCTTTTCCGGTTTTAGAAAAACCTTCTTCCTTTTTTGACTATCTTAAGTGTAAAAAGTAATTTTTGATTGTCTTTAAAAATCGATACAAATCGAACTTAAATTAATTTAAAAACGTGAAGAATTTTATTTCAATTGCTCCAGCAATTGTTTGGTTTGATCGCTATGCGAATATTAAATTTGCTCATTTTTAATAAAATTTATTTTTGCATTTAAGTTTACAAATTTATTTCATTTGTTCTGAATGGTGAAATTCACTTTTGCTGCTATTTAAATTGGATGCTAAGCTTGTGTGAAGCTATTCGAGAGCTGAAGGTCTTTGTGACCAAATGCTTAATTGCTTTACTAGCAAAATATTTTTGGGATCTTTGTTTTGGAAAACCACATCGCATCCAAAAATACAACAATTAAAAACTTTTCAAACATCTTTGCGGAACCAAATGAGAAACGTATACAACAAAATCCAAAGGCGAAATACGTACTAATTTAGATACACCTGTCTATACAAGATATTATCCCTATCCCGCAGCACTTAAAAATGAAGTCGAAGAACTAATACAACAGCTACTTAATTATGGAATAATTAGACTATCTAGGTCTCCCTACAATTCACCTGTGTGGAATGGTCCCAAAAAGGCTGACGCCTCTGGAAAAAAGAAATTTCGCGTAGTCATTGACTTTGATTGCAAATCATTCCGCAAACACCCTTGACTTGTTCCTTACCTCTCGTCCTGATAAATACTCCGTCAATGTATTATCTCCTCTAGGCTCGCCAGACCAGAAGATAAAGAAATTCAGAATCCGTAACCTTTATGCTAGAAATACCATTTGATATGGAAATCTATAAAAACACCCCTTAAACTAGTGCCGTAAATGGTCAGGTAGAACGATTTCATTCTACATTAACCGAAATAATGCGTTGCATACAAAAAATAGACATTTTTCAAATTTTAAAGAACTTCTGGAGAGATCTCTTTATGAATACAACTTTTCAATACATTCCACAACAGGGAAAAAACCCATAGACATATTTTTTAATAGAAACGTAAGGGATCCACGACAGCATAAAAAAGCACGACAAGACAATGAAGACAGACTCGAGAAAAAACAAGAAGCCGATTTAAAATTTCACAATAAGAAAATTGAACATTTAAAAGACTATCTACTAAACGATATAATATTTATCAAAATCCATAAACGGTTAGGATCGAAATTATCCCCTAAATACCGAAAGGAAATTGTCGCCGAAAATTATAAGACGACAATAAAAACCAAATCTGGAAAATAGTACACAAAAGTAATATTCGCAAATAACAAATTTTATTATTTCTCCTTCCAACACTAATTCACTAATTACTTTTTAATTTCAGGCACTTATTTATAATTAATAGTTATTTAATTTCAGATTAAGTTTTTTTTCATTTTTCAACCCTATAAAATGGGTAAGAAACAGAAACGGAAGGAAAAGGTTAATGAGGTATTAACCTTAATTAGACAAGAAGTCTCCAACCATGGTGGTGAATTCCTCGCATCTCTGTACGAAAGGCTGGATGAAGTCAACCAGCTTTGCGAAGACGCCACTTCCTCTAAAGAGGAAAATATGAGCCTAGGCGAGGGATCGGATACTGAAGCGTCCGATTCAATTATCAGCGAAGAGGAAAATGCAGAAGAAGACAATCGTAAAGAGCGGTCTTCTCCTGTAACCGTGCCAGTAAAGGCAAAAAGAAGGAGATTGTCTGAATCAAATTCCAGACCATCATCACCATCAACATCATCTTCTCCTGCAGTAGTTACTGCTGAAGGAAGTAATCCGCCGAAAACAACCGCTGCAGGAAAAGCTGATAAAGCAAAAGAGGCACAAAATGTCACTAAGAATACACCACCACCTGTCGCTCCAGCAACAAAAAAAAACCCAGTCTACGGGACCAACAACAAAAACTTTTGCCATGCCGCCAATAGTCTGCTTTAGACTAAACGTCGCTGAACTATCAAAGTTCACGAGGAGTGCCAATATACGTTGCAGAATTCGCAACATCAACAGCAGTAAGTCGGTCGTCACGGCTATGAACAAAGATGGGCACCAGAAAATTCGGACTTTCCTACAATCGGGAAAGACTGAATTTAACACATACACTGCTAAGGAGGACCGAAAAGAAATGTTGGTCCTAAAAGGCATACACCACTCCTTCGATACCGATGATGTCAAGGATGCATTAACGGCAGAGGGTATCCCTGTACTGGAGGTCAAACCCTTCAAATCTCAGAGGACCGACAGGAAATTTAACAATTTCATTTCGAACTTGAGAAGAACTGCGATAAGGCAGCAGTTTGCTCAAAAACCCTCCTCATGAACCAGTTGGTGCATTGGGAAAAACTTAAACCGGCAGGCATTACGCAGTGCAAAAACTGCCAAAAGTTTGGACATGTCGCAAGCAACTGCGGCATGAAATACAGATGCGTTAAGTGCAAGGACGATCACTTACCTGGTCAATGCCCAAGAAATGTAGAAAACAAGAAAGACGACAACGTCTTCTGCACGAATTGCCAAAAATCTGGACATCCTGCAAACTATCGAGGATGTCCTAAATATAAAGAGAAAATGGCGGAAAAAGTAAAAACCGCACAAAAGAAGATGGAGCAGCATGAATTCGCCCAGAAATCTGCTGCAAAAGCTATTGTGAAAGGAGTTAGCTTTGCTAGTATAGCTATTTATTCGTTAGCTAGGCGTTTCACACTAAAATTATTTATTAAAACTAATAAACCTGACATTCTTCTTTTACAGGAAACTAATCTCACAGGGAGAAACCAATTCAGTCCAGACGGATACAACATCCACAGGGTCGACAAAAACAGTGATTGCTCTGGGACGGCGGTCCTTATCAGGAACACTATGGCGGGCGAAAAGGTGCAAATCAGTGGTTTGCGTAGCATGGAAGCAACAGCTGTCAGCATCAAAGTCAACGAGGTTGAGACCATGTTGGTAATATAAGTGTACAATCACTGTAATGTAACGAGGGAAAACATTCAACGGGATCTGCAAACTGTCTGCGGCATCTCCTCTGGGCACACTTACTGTGTGGTTGGAGGGGATTTTAACGCTAGGCACACCCGATGGCAAGATGAAGTATGCAACAATCAAGGAAAGGCCATTGCAGATTGGCTGGATTCAAATCCTCAGCAGCATACCATGGCTGTTGTTTCTCAGCCACGAAAGACATATCCTCGGACACCTTCCATGCTGGATTTCATCTTGGCAACGACTAATTTCGTTAACATTCTGCCGGAATTAAGGAATTATTCCTGTTTTGCACATGATAGTGATTCGGATCATTTTGCCATAGAGCTTCGAGTGAGGTTGAATCAGCGAATTGTACAAGTTGCCCCAACACCTGAACTACACATCAACTTTGCGAAAATAAACTGGAACCGGTTTAGATCAGAAGTCGAAGCTGGACTTCAAATTCTAGCGGCTTGTAGAAATCTGGAGAATAACGAAATTGATGAAAAATCAAAAATTTCGAGACTTCAGTGAACACAGCCATCGATCGGAAGAAAACTGTTCGCTCTAGCAGGGATCGCTTTCAACATCTACCTGAGAATATTCAGGCAATATATGCTCACAAGCAAAGGCTAAGAAAATGCCTGCAGAGGATCTTTAACAGGACTCTAAACACAGTTAATGACGAATATCAGTCTGTATTTTCGCAACTGCGTTGTACAGTAGTCATGCTTCGTCAAGCTGTGCGAAGTTACCAGGAAGATGAACTGACCAAACGACTTCAGAACATCAAACTTGCTTTTAAAAAGCTGAATTCTGTGATCGGAAAACGTATGTATTTCTATTCCAGAAAGTATCACGTTTGGAGAGCAAGTAGCATCCAGTTCTGTTGAAAAAGCCGAAGCCTTTGCCTGTCACTTCAAAAGGAGCTTTACAGACCGACCACCAACTCATCTTCCAGAATTCATAGAGCAAGTTGAAATTTGCTAATTTTTTAATAAAATTTATTTTTGCATTTAAATTAACAAATTTATTTCATTTGTTCTGAATGGTGAAATTCACTTTTGCTGCTATTTAAATTGGATGCTAAGCTTGTGTGAAGCTATTCGAGAGCTGAAGGTCTTTGTGACCAAATGCTTAATTGCTTTACTAGCAAAATATTTTTGGGATCTTTGTTTTGGAAAACCACATCGCATCCAAAAATACGACAATTAAAAACTTTTCAAACATCTTTGCGGAACCAAATGAGAAACGTATACAACAAAATCCGAAGGCGAAATACGTACTAATTTAGATACACCTGTCTATACAATATATTATCCCTATCCCGCAGCACTTAAAAATGAAGTCGAAGAACAAATACAACAGCTACTTAATTATGGAATAATTAGACCATCTAGGTCTCCCTACAATTCACCTGTGTGGAATGTTCCCAAAAAGGCTGACGCCTCTGGAAAAAAGAAATTTCGCGTAGTCATTGACTTTGATTGCAAATCATTCCGCAAACACCCTTGACTTGTTCCTTACCTCTCGTCCTGATAAATACTCCGTCAATGTATTATCTCCTCTAGGCTCGCCAGACCAGAAGATAAAGAAATTCAGAATCCGTAACCTTTATGCTAGAAATACAATTTGATATGGAAATCTATAAAACACCCCTTAAACTAGTGCCGTAAATGGTCAGGTAGAACGATTTCATTCTACATTAACCGAAATAATGCGTTGCATACAAAAAAATAGACATTTTTCAAATTTTAAAAAACTTCTGGAGAGATCTCTTTATGAATACAACTTTTCAATACATTCCACAACAGGGAAAAAACCCATAGACATATTTTTTAATAGAAACGTAAGGGATCCACGACAGCATAAAAAAGCACGACAAGACAATGAAGACAGACTCGAGAAAAAACAAGAAGCCGATTTAAAATTTCACAATAAGAAAATTGAACATTTAAAAGACTATCTACTAAACGATATAATATTTATCAAAATCCATAAACGGTTAGGATCGAAATTATCCCCTAAATACCGAAAGGAAATTGTCGCCGAAAATTATAAGACGACAATAAAAACCAAATCTGGAAAATAGTACACAAAAGTAATATTCGCAAATAACAAATTTTATTATTTCTCCTTCCAACACTAATTCACTAATTACTTTTTAATTTCAGGCACTTATTTATAATTAATAGTTATTTAATTTCAGATTAAGTTTTTTTTCATTTTTCAACCCTATAAAATGGGTAAGAAACAGAAACGGAAGGAAAAGGTTAATGAGGTATTAACCTTAATTAGACAAGAAGTCTCCAACCATGGTGGTGAATTCCTCGCATCTCTGTACGAAAGGCTGGATGAAGTCAACCAGCTTTGCGAAGACGCCACTTCCTCTAAAGAGGAAAATATGAGCCTAGGCGAGGGATCGGATACTGAAGCGTCCGATTCAATTATCAGCGAAGAGGAAAATGCAGAAGAAGACAATCGTAAAGAGCGGTCTTCTCCTGTAACCGTGCCAGTAAAGGCAAAAAGAAGGAGATTGTCTGAATCAAATTCCAGACCATCATCACCATCAACATCATCTTCTCCTGCAGTAGTTACTGCTGAAGGAAGTAATCCGCCGAAAACAACCGCTGCAGGAAAAGCTGATAAAGCAAAAGAGGCACAAAATGTCACTAAGAATACACCACCACCTGTCGCTCCAGCAACAAAAAAAAACCCAGTCTACGGGACCAACAACAAAAACTTTTGCCATGCCGCCAATAGTCTGCTTTAGACTAAACGTCGCTGAACTATCAAAGTTCACGAGGAGTGCCAATATACGTTGCAGAATTCGCAACATCAACAGCAGTAAGTCGGTCGTCACGGCTATGAACAAAGATGGGCACCAGAAAATTCGGACTTTCCTACAATCGGGAAAGACTGAATTTAACACATACACTGCTAAGGAGGACCGAAAAGAAATGTTGGTCCTAAAAGGCATACACCACTCCTTCGATACCGATGATGTCAAGGATGCATTAACGGCAGAGGGTATCCCTGTACTGGAGGTCAAACCCTTCAAATCTCAGAGGACCGACAGGAAATTTAACAATTTCATTTCGAACTTGAGAAGAACTGCGATAAGGCAGCAGTTTGCTCAAAAACCCTCCTCATGAACCAGTTGGTGCATTGGGAAAAACTTAAACCGGCAGGCATTACGCAGTGCAAAAACTGCCAAAAGTTTGGACATGTCGCAAGCAACTGCGGCATGAAATACAGATGCGTTAAGTGCAAGGACGATCACTTACCTGGTCAATGCCCAAGAAATGTAGAAAACAAGAAAGACGACAACGTCTTCTGCACGAATTGCCAAAAATCTGGACATCCTGCAAACTATCGAGGATGTCCTAAATATAAAGAGAAAATGGCGGAAAAAGTAAAAACCGCACAAAAGAAGATGGAGCAGCATGAATTCGCCCAGAAATCTGCTGCAAAAGCTATTGTGAAAGGAGTTAGCTTTGCTAGTATAGCTATTTATTCGTTAGCTAGGCGTTTCACACTAAAATTATTTATTAAAACTAATAAACCTGACATTCTTCTTTTACAGGAAACTAATCTCACAGGGAGAAACCAATTCAGTCCAGACGGATACAACATCCACAGGGTCGACAAAAACAGTGATTGCTCTGGGACGGCGGTCCTTATCAGGAACACTATGGCGGGCGAAAAGGTGCAAATCAGTGGTTTGCGTAGCATGGAAGCAACAGCTGTCAGCATCAAAGTCAACGAGGTTGAGACCATGTTGGTAATATAAGTGTACAATCACTGTAATGTAACGAGGGAAAACATTCAACGGGATCTGCAAACTGTCTGCGGCATCTCCTCTGGGCACACTTACTGTGTGGTTGGAGGGGATTTTAACGCTAGGCACACCCGATGGCAAGATGAAGTATGCAACAATCAAGGAAAGGCCATTGCAGATTGGCTGGATTCAAATCCTCAGCAGCATACCATGGCTGTTGTTTCTCAGCCACGAAAGACATATCCTCGGACACCTTCCATGCTGGATTTCATCTTGGCAACGACTAATTTCGTTAACATTCTGCCGGAATTAAGGAATTATTCCTGTTTTGCACATGATAGTGATTCGGATCATTTTGCCATAGAGCTTCGAGTGAGGTTGAATCAGCGAATTGTACAAGTTGCCCCAACACCTGAACTACACATCAACTTTGCGAAAATAAACTGGAACCGGTTTAGATCAGAAGTCGAAGCTGGACTTCAAATTCTAGCGGCTTGTAGAAATCTGGAGAATAACGAAATTGATGATGCTATCAAAAATTTCGAGACTTCAGTGAACACAGCCATCGATCGGAAGAAAACTGTTCGCTCTAGCAGGGATCGCTTTCAACATCTACCTGAGAATATTCAGGCAATATATGCTCACAAGCAAAGGCTAAGAAAACGCCTGCAGAGGATCTTTAACAGGACTCTAAACACAGTTAATGACGAATATCAGTCTGTATTTTCGCAACTGCGTTGTACAGTAGTCATGCTTCGTCAAGCTGTGCGAAGTTACCAGGAAGATGAACTGACCAAACGACTTCAGAACATCAAACTTGCTTTTAAAAAGCTGAATTCTGTGATCGGAAAACGTATGTATTTCTATTCCAGAAAGTATCACGTTTGGAGAGCAAGTAGCATCCAGTTCTGTTGAAAAAGCCGAAGCATTTGCCTGTCACTTCAAAAGGAGCTTTACAGACCGACCACCAACTCATCTTCCAGAATTCATAGAGCAAGTTGAAATTTGCTAATTTTTTAATAAAATTTATTTTTGCATTTAAATTAACAAATTTATTTCATTTGTTCTGAATGGTGAAATTCACTTTTGCTGCTATTTAAATTGGATGCTAAGCTTGTGTGAAGCTATTCGAGAGCTGAAGGTCTTTGTGACCAAATGCTTAATTGCTTTACTAGCAAAATATTTTTGGGATCTTTGTTTTGGAAAACCACATCGCATCCAAAAATACGACAATTAAAAACTTTTCAAACATCTTTGCGGAACCAAATGAGAAACGTATACAACAAAATCCGAAGGCGAAATACGTACTAATTTAGATACACCTGTCTATACAATATATTATCCCTATCCCGCAGCACTTAAAAATGAAGTCGAAGAACAAATACAACAGCTACTTAATTATGGAATAATTAGACCATCTAGGTCTCCCTACAATTCACCTGTGTGGAATGTTCCCAAAAAGGCTGACGCCTCTGGAAAAAAGAAATTTCGCGTAGTCATTGACTTTGATTGCAAATCATTCCGCAAACACCCTTGACTTGTTCCTTACCTCTCGTCCTGATAAATACTCCGTCAATGTATTATCTCCTCTAGGCTCGCCAGACCAGAAGATAAAGAAATTCAGAATCCGTAACCTTTATGCTAGAAATACAATTTGATATGGAAATCTATAAAACACCCCTTAAACTAGTGCCGTAAATGGTCAGGTAGAACGATTTCATTCTACATTAACCGAAATAATGCGTTGCATACAAAAAAATAGACATTTTTCAAATTTTAAAAAACTTCTGGAGAGATCTCTTTATGAATACAACTTTTCAATACATTTCACAACAGGGAAAAAACCCATAGACATATTTTTTAATAGAAACGTAAGGGATCCACGACAGCATAAAAAAGCACGACAAGACAATGAAGACAGACTCGAGAAAAAACAAGAAGAAACAATAAGAAAATTGAACATTTAAAAGACTATCTACTAAACGATATAATATTTATCAAAATCCATAAACGGTTAGGATCGAAATTATCACCTAAATACCGAAAGGAAATTGTCGCAGAAAATTATAAGACGACAATAAAAACCAAATCTGGAAAATAGTACACAAAAGTAATATTCGCAAATAACAAATTTTATTATTTCTCCTTCCAACACTAGGATTACCATATGCACCGCAGAAGTACAGGTTGTAGACTACTCAAATTCCGAGATAGTAACTTTCAAAACAGGACCGGCTAAAATACAGACAGAAACGTTTAGTATCATCACACAGAAGTACAGGTTGTAGACTACTCAAATTCCGAGATAGTAACTTTCAAAACAGGACCGGCTAAAATACAGACAGAAACGTTTAGTATCATACACATTATTGATGTTGAAACATACCAAATACTTATAGGAATAATTAATAATTCAGTACGTTCTAAAATTGATAAAAAAACCCAATCCTTTCTTACCAACTCCATGATATTTCCCAAATTAATGATAATATTTAAAGGCTATATCGATATGTTAGAAACTGCATGGAAATGGATTGCAGTATCACCTGATAGTAATGATCTCAGAATAATTAATGAAAAAATAAATAATGATTTATGGGAACAATGAAATTAATATTGTTAAAGAATACATAAAGGAACAAAATATAGAATTTATTAATTTTTATCTATTTTTATAAAGACATTAAAAAAAAGATTTAATAACAAACATTCCATTTAAAATAGGAATGGGGATCTGCATTGCGATTGATCGGGAAACTACTGACTGCTCAAAACTTGGTTTGGGCCAGTAGCGTAACAATCAAGTTCGTGATGTAGTGGTGGTCCCCGGGCAACTATGTGTATAAATCCTTATACATGTAGGCTAAAACTGCAAGTGCGAACGGTCTAGCGTTTCTAGTCTAGGTAACGTGGGCTAGCACCCTGCGGTACCGAAAAATACCCGCTACTGAAACTGACACAACGCCTCGGATAAGTAATGATCGAATAATGACGACTTTTGGCTATTGTACAAGGACTAAGATTGGTTTCTGGAATGTGAGGACGCTCCTTGACTCTGGAAGTGTAACACTGTGCTACTCTACTTTGGCAAACCCTCCGGCAGTACCCGTGAATCTGGAGTGGGTCTGCTGCTAACGCCAACAGCACGTAGAGGCCTAATTTCCTGGCACCCGCATAGTGATAGGATCATATCGGCCAGATTTCGGACTAAAATAAAATAAATAAAATAGTACGGCGCGTCACGATCATACAGTGCTACGCCCCAACGAATCCCTCGACTGAGGATGAAAAGGACAACTTCTACAATCAACTAAACGCTGTATTCAACGCAACGCCGAACGGGGATATCGTCATCGTGATGGGGGATTTGAATGCCAAGGTTGGCAACGACAATGAAAGACTCAAGCATGTGATTGGGAAGCACGGCCTCGGCGAACGAAATGACAATGGTGAAAGATTTGTTGATTTCTGCAACACCAACAACCTTGTTATAGGAGGGACCATGTTTGAGCATAAGACTTGCCACAAGGTCAGCTGGGTGTCAACTGACAGGCAATCATCATCCAACCAAATCGACCATGTGGCGATCAGCAGACGTTTAAGGAGCTGTCTGTTAGACGTCCGAAACAGACGAGGAGCCGACATGGGTATGGTACGTGATCATCACCTTATGGTAGCTACTGTCCAGTTACGTACTGCATCAGTTCATAGAATCCGCAATATCATCCGAATGCCTAGGTATAACACCGACCGGCTAAAGATCCCCTTAGTACGCCAACAATTAAGGGATCATTTATCGCAAGGAGTGGAAGCAATCAGCAGCTCACTGCCGACAACCATCCAGGAACATTGGAAGGCTGTGAAAAATGTTTTCACTCTGGAGCGGAAAGTATTGTTGGTAGAAGCCAGGCAAGGCACATCACGTGGCTTACCGAAGATACCTGGAGGCGGATTGAAGAACGTAAACTACTTAAAGCTCGTATTGTAGATATCCAAGCAGCAGCGAGGAGCGAGCTAGAGTCCATGTATCGAAGAAAAATGAGAGAAGTGCAGCTTAGTGTAAGACGTGACAAGCGTAACTATATTAACAACCTGGCCTCAGAAGCAGAGGAAGCAGCGAGCTAGTGCGATAGCAGAACCGTTTACAGAATCACCAAAGAGCTGACAGGTGGTCACCTCTCTAGCCAACATCCGGTGAAAGGCCTAGATGGTACCGTACTCGTTTCAGATGAGGATCAGCTCAAGCGATGGAAGGAGCATTTCTCTACGGTCCTTAACCGTGTATTTGCTAACGATATGCACCTAAATCAAACGGAAATGCCGCAAGTAACAATTTCCCGAATACGCACCTCAACTCCCAGTAAAGACGAGATCGCTACCGCGATTAACGCACTAAAGAACAACAAGTCGGTAGGAATAGATGGTATACCCGCAGAGCTTCTGCGTGCAGCTCCAACGACATCAGCAGAGCTTTTATATCCTTTTGTAGAGAGAGCTTGGGAGGTAGAAAGTTTCCCCGAAGAGTGGAAGAAGGGAATGATTGTCAAGCTCCCTAAAATAGGTAGTCTTATGGAGTGCAAAACTGGAGAGGCATTTGCGTTCTCCCTGCAGTTGCAAAAGTAATAGCAAAAGTAGTACTTGAACGTATTAAGGAACATCTGGAAGATACACTCGATGCCGAACAAGCAGGTTTCCGCACTGGATCCTCCTGTGTAGACCACATAAACACCCTGCGGATCATTATTAAACAGTGCGTTGAATTCCGGTCACCACTGCACCTGCTGTTCATCGATTTTGAGAAGGCGTTTGACAGTGTCAACAGACAGTTTATCTGGCTCGCCTTGCGCAGGAGAGGTATACCCGATAAACTAATAGCTATTATTAAAGCAACCTATGATGGCTCTAAATGTCATGTGCTGCATATAGGAAAGCTGTCAGAGGAATTCGATATCCTAAGTGGGGTACGACAAGGTTGCATTCTATCGCCGATACTTTTTTTGTTGGTGATTAGCGATGTACTTCGCGCAGCTTTATCTACTGGAAACGGAGGAATTCGTTGGACTCTTACATCTCAACTCAAACATCTGGATTACGCTGACGACGTTTGTTTGCTCTCACATAGAATTATGGATCTGCACCAAATGACAACAAATGTGGAGAGGGAGGCAAATGTTGCGGGTTTGAAGATTAATACTGCCAAAACCAAAATCATCAACCTCGGCACTAACTCAGTTACTCATGTTAACATTGCTGGACAGCCGGTAGAGAGAGTAGAGAGTTTCCATTATCTTGGGAGTATTGTCTCGACCGAAGGTGGAACCGAACAGGACATTGCCAACCGAATCGGCAAAGCAAAATCGGTGTTTGGAATGATGTCCATGATATGGCGAAGCAATGCGATCAGCTTAAACACCAAGCTGCGACTGTTCCGCTCAAATGTTGAATCTGTGGTGTTGTATGGGTGCAGCACTTGGAAGGTGACCGCTACTATCACAAAAAGATTACAAACATTTGTAAATAGGTGCCTACGGAACATCTTAAGGGTTTTCTGGCCTAACCGTATCTCTAACGAACATCTTTACTAGAGAACGGGTCAGGAACCAATAGGCACAACCATCCAACGACGGAAGTGGCAGTGGATTGGTCATACACTCCGAAAAGGCGACAGTTCCATAGCAAACTACGCAATGCAATGGAACCCGTTATCTCAGGATGGTAGAAGAACGGGTCGTCCGTGAAATACATGGCGCAGAACAGTTCAGGAGGAGGCACGGCAATTGGGAAAGAGTTGGAGAGAGCTGAAGCTCATTGCCAGGAACCGCACGCGATGGCGCGTAGGCGTAGTAGAGGCCCTAGGACCCATAAGGGGATACAGGACATAAAGAAAAGAAGACATTTAAAATATAATTAACTGTCAAAAGACATTTTTCGAAATAAAGAACAAATGTTAAACATATGACATAAAAACAATTTGTAGATCTAAGAATATAATAGATATTTTTAAACCATTTAAACCATTACCTGGACCATCATTGGACAATGTATATCAAGAATTATTGACATTACACCTACTAAAAAACTAGAAGATCAAAACAATTTAAGCAAACCTCAATAACAAATCCATCAATAGAAACTTCTACAAATATCGAACTTAAAGAATTATCGTCAAAAGTTTCTAGAATTAATCAAATTACATTCTTTTAAAATTCTAACATAAAACATCATTTTCAACTTCAATGAAATGAGGACATTTGAACTTTAGGAGGAAAGAGTTAAGCTATCAGAGATTCAAAAACAGATAAGCAATACGACATCTCCGACCATCATACAACACATCACATCAAAACAACAACAGGTCCAGACATGAACAATAAGCAGACGTAAACAAGTAAAATCATCATGCCGCTGTGCAGACGAAAACAAGATCATGACGCACTTGCACTGCCAGTCAGCATCGAGCGCTCAACACGAGCACATCTTATTAAGATCCCGCATCAAATCGCTCAGCTACCTGCTGCCGGCTACGGAAAAAAAACCCTCACACCAAAAAGCGAGCATTTCGCTACCTGCGACTTTTTAACATATTTCACTAATTACTTTTTAATTTCAGGCACTTATTTATAATTAATAGTTATTTAATTTCAGATTAAGTTTTTTTTCATTTTTCAACCCTATAAAATGGGTAAGAAACAGAAACGGAAGGAAAAGGTTAATGAGGTATTAACCTTAATTAGACAAGAAGTCTCCAACCATGGTGGTGAATTCCTCGCATCTCTGTACGAAAGGCTGGATGAAGTCAACCAGCTTTGCGAAGACGCCACTTCCTCTAAAGAGGAAAATATGAGCCTAGGCGAGGGATCGGATACTGAAGCGTCCGATTCAATTATCAGCGAAGAGGAAAATGCAGAAGAAGACAATCGTAAAGAGCGGTCTTCTCCTGTAACCGTTCCAGTAAAGGCAAAAAGAAGGAGATTGTCTGAATCAAATTCCAGACCATCATCACCATCAACATCATCTTCTCCTGCAGTAGTTACTGCTGAAGGAAGTAATCCGCCGAAAACAACCGCTGCAGGAAAAGCTGATAAAGCAAAAGAGGCACAAAATGTCACTAAGAATACACCACCACCTGTCGCTCCAGCAACAAAAAAAAAACCCAGTCTACGGGACCAACAACAAAAACTTTTGCCATGCCGCCCATAGTCTGCTTTAGACTAAACGTCGCTGAACTCTCAAAGTTCACGAGGAGTGCCAATATACGTTGCAGAATTCGCAACATCAACAGCAGTAAGTCGGTCGTCACGGCTATGAACAAAGATGGGCACCAGAAAATTCGGACTTTCCTACAATCGGGAAAGACTGAATTTAACACATACACTGCTAAGGAGGACCGAAAAGAAATGTTGGTCCTAAAAGGCATACACCACTCCTTCGATACCGATGATGTCAAGGATGCATTAACGGCAGAGGGTATCCCTGTACTGGAGGTCAAACCCTTCAAATCTCAGAGGACCGACAGGAAATTTAACAATTTAATTTCGAACTTGAGAAGAACTGCGATAAGGCAGCAGTTTGCTCAAAAACCCTCCTCATGAACCAGTTGGTGCATTGGGAAAAACTTAAACCGGCAGGCATTACGCAGTGCAAAAACTGCCAAAAGTTTGGACATGTCGCAAGCAACTGCGGCATGAAATACAGTTGCGTTAAGTGCAAGGACGATCACTTACCTGGCCAATGCCCAAGAAATGTAGAAAACAAGAAAGACGACAACGTCTTCTGCACGAATTGCCAAAAATCTGGACATCCTGCAAACTATCGAGGATGTCCTAAATATAAAGAGAAAATGGCGGAAAAAGTAAAAACCGCACAAAAGAAGATGGAGCAGCATAAATTCGCCCAGAAATCTGCTGCAAAAGCTATTGTGAAAGGAGTTAGCTTTGCTAGTATAGCTGCTATGGGGACTGCTAGCAAGCCAGCAACAATCATCAAACCACCACCACCCATCCAAGCAAGCAAAAAACCAGTAAGTAAGCAAGCTCCAAAACCATCTACTGGAAAATGTAACATTTTTGACGACACGGAAAGGCTATTTGGAGCAGACCTTTTCACAATCTTGCAGAAAGCAAGAGAAGTCGTGACTGCTAATTATAGCAGTCTTGATGACAGGTCCAAAACAACCGTTTTGGGTCGACTTATTTGTGAATTATTATTATATTATTTATTCGTTAGCTAGGCGTATCACACTAAAATTATTTATTAAAACTAATAAACCTGACATTCTTCTTTTACAGGAAACTAATCTCACAGGGAGAAACCAATTCAGTCCAGACGGATACAACATCCACAGGGTCGACAAAAACAGTGATTGCTCTGGGACGGCGGTCCTTATCAGGAACAGTATGGCGGGCGAAATGGTGTAAATCAGTGGTTTGCGTAGCATGGAAGCAACAGCTGTCAGCATCAAAGTCAACGAGGTTGAGACCTTGTTGGTAATATAAGTGTACAATCACTGTAATATAACGAGGGAAAACATTCAACGGGATCTGCAAACTGTCTGCGGCATCTCCTCTGGGCACACTTACTGTGTGGTTGGAGGGGATTTTAACGCTAGGCACACCCGATGGCAAGATGAAGTATGCAACAATCAAGGAAAGGCCATTGCAGATTGGCTGGATTCAAATCCTCAGCAGCATACCATGGCTGTTGTTTCTCAGCCACGAAAGACATATCCTCGGACACCTTGCATGCTGGATTTCTTCTTGGCAACGACTTATTTCGTCAACATTCTGCCGGAATTAAGGAATTATTCCTGTTTTGCACATGACAGTGATTCGGATCATTTTGCCATAGAGCTTCGAGTGAGGTTGAATCAGCGAATTGTACAAGTTGCCCCAACACCTGAACTACACATCAAATTTGCGAAAATAAACTGGAACCGGTTTAGATCAGAAGTCGAAGCTGGACTTCAAATTCTAGCGGCTTGTAGAAATCTGGAGTTCTGTTGAAAAAGCCGAAGCCTTTGCCTGTCATTTCGAAAGGAGCTTTACAGACCGACCACCAACTCATCTTCCAGAATTCATAGAGCAAGTTGAAAGCCTTGTGGAAGACACCACTTCCCCAAGAAATTTTGAAGTGCAATTCAGCGATGACAATCCCGCAAACGCACCCGTAGACGTGGATATGTTTACAGGGACAGCTGTTGTCAGTGATTTAATTATGAGTGGAAACTCAAAAAAATCATCGGGCACTGACGGGATTTCAAATTTCCTGCTTAAAAAGCTACCGGGTATGGCAATTTTGATGTTAACCATCATATTCAATTGCAATTGCCTTAACAATGGATACTTTCCAGACAACTGGAAGGTAGCCAAAGTAGTACCAGTACCGAAGAAAACCGACCGCTCCAGTGTAACTGGTTACCGCCCCATAGCTTTATTGTGTTGTATCAGTAAAGTATTGGAGTCTTTGATCCGTAAAAAGATCAATGCGTATTGCTCGGAAATAAATCTTATTCCTTCCTTTCAGTTCGGCTTTCGAGAAAAGCACTCTACGCTGCACCCTCTGATGTAGCTTCACAGTGACGTCACTCGAGGACTGAATGTAGCCTGTTTGTTAGACATCGAAAAAGCTTTCGATAGCGTCTGGACAAACGGGCTTCTGTACAAACTTATTCGATTTGGTTTCCCCAATTATATTGTGAAAATAATTAAAAAATTTCTTTTTAACAGGGTCTTTTTGTACAGGTGTATGGCAGCCTATCGACAAGGAAAAGGATTAAAGCCGGAGTTCCCCAAGGCTCCAGACTTGGACCAGTCCTATTTAGCATCTTCACGGCGGAACAACCCACCAATACAGCTGGAACAAGGACCATGCTTTTCGCGGATGACTCCATCACGTATGCCGCTTCCCGCTCTCCTGAGATAGCTGCCCGAAGAGTGGAGGAACACCTGAAATCTTTGGGAGTACTATCTGAAGTGGGGACTTAAGATCAACGCTAACAAAACGGAACTTTTCTGCTTCCGAGTACCAGCAACCAAAACAAGAATAAGAAAAATCGCAAGTCGGTGCAGAGTCTTTTGAAGGCACACCAAGTCACCTCGCAATTTCACATTAGCTTCGCAACGTTTTGCAGAGATACATCTAGACATTATTGGTCCTTTGCCAATTTCTGATAACCAATGTTTACAGGGACAGCTGTTGTCAGTGATTTAATTATGAGTGGAAACTCAAAAAAATCATTCACGCGTTGGCTTGAAGCGGTTCCTGTACCGAACATATCGGCTGCCACCGTAGCATTCGCCGTTTATTCAACATGGATATCCCGTTTTGGCGTTCCGGTTTCCATTCTTACAGATCAAAGAACTCAGTTCGAATCCGAACTTTTCAACGAGTTATCTAAATTGCTAGGTTTCAAACGAGTAAGAACCACGGCTTATAACCCTAAGTGTAACGGCATGGTTGAGAGATGGCAACGCACTCTCAAGGCTGCAATTATGTGCCACGAGCGAGCCGACTGGACCAACATACTTCCGACAGTCATGTTAGGACTACGATCATCGTTCAGCGATGAATTACAAGCTTCATGTGCCGAACTTGTTTTCGGGACAACAATCCGATTACCCGGCCAATTCATGAATAACTCAAATACGATTACGCAAAGCGATTTTTTGAGACAGTTAAAGGGACACTTTTCTGAACTGAAACCAACACCAGCATCTCGGCATTGCTCTGAAAAAACATTCGTTAGTCAAGAGCTTAAAACTTGTACTCACGTGTTCTTACGCGCGGATGTAGTTCGTAAATCTTTACAACCTCCGTACACTGGCCCGCATCGTGTAATCAAACGCGATGACAAAAATTTCATGATCGAGTTTAACAATAGGCAGGTCAACGTCAGCATCGACCGACTTAAGCCTTGTTTCACAACTTCGACATCAGACCAACAAGTTTCCACACAAAACTCTGACACATCGTTAGACCACAGACAGACTGATACTCAGTTACAAACTAAGTTAGTAAAAAAACACGTAACGTTTTGCGAACCCGAAAAAATCGAACAGTTGTCTCTCCGCTCTGGCATCGGGCGTCAGATAAGGACTCCAGCGTGTCTTTTGGACTCGTTGTTTCGCTCCGGCTACGCCTTCGCTGAGGAGGGAGTGTTGTAGCGTACCGATAGCGTACCGACAGCGTTATCGACAGCACATGCCATTTTTTTTAGAACATCGCACACGCTGTTGATTATCGACAGCGCACGGCTTTTAGTCAATGTCAATGTCATCGATACGGAGAGCTATTTATGGCATTATATTCAGCACTTGTTCTTTTCTGCTGTCAATTTTCTTTTCCGGTTTTAGAAAAACCTTCTTCCTTTTTTGACTATCTTAAGTGTAAGAAGTAATTTTTGATTGTCTTTAAAAATCGATACAAATCGAACTTAAATTAATTTAAAAACGTGAAGAATTTTATTTCAATTGCTCCAGCAATTGTTTGGTTTGATCGCTATGCGAATATTAAATTTGCTCATTTTTTAATAAAATTTATTTTTGCATTTAAGTTTACAAATTTATTTCATTTGTTCTGAATGGTGAAATTCACCAAGGCGAAATACGTACTAATTTAGATACACCTGTCTATACAAGATATTATCCCTATCCCGCAGCACTTAAAAATGAAGTCGAAGAACTAATACAACAGCTACTTAATTATGGAATAATTAGACCATCTAGGTCTCCCTACAATTCACCTGTGTGGAATGTTCCCAAAAAGGCTGACGCCTCTGGAAAAAAGAAATTTCGCGTAGTCATTGACTTTGATTGCAAATCATTCCGCAAACACCCTTGACTTGTTCCTTACCTCTCGTCCTGATAAATACTCCGTCAATGTATTATCTCCTCTAGGCTCGCCAGACCAGAAGATAAAGAAATTCAGAATCCGTAACCTTTATGCTAGAAATACCATTTGATATGGAAATCTATAAAACACCCCTTAAACTAGTGCCGTAAATGGTCAGGTAGAACGATTTCATTCTACATTAACCGAAATAATGCGTTGCATACAAAAAAATAGACATTTTTCAAATTTTAAAGAACTTCTGGAGAGATCTCTTTATGAATACAACTTTTCAATACATTCCACAACAGGGAAAAAACCCATAGACATATTTTTTAATAGAAACGTAAGGAATCCACGACAGCATAAAAAAGCACGACAAGACAATGAAGACAGACTCGAGAAAAAACAAGAAGCCGATTTAAAATTTCACAATAAGAAAATAGAACCTTTAAAAGGCTATCTACTAAACGATGTAATATCCATCAAAATCCATAAACGGTTAGGATCGAAATTATCCCCTAAATACCGAAAGGAAATTGTCGCAGAAAATTATAAGACGACAATAAAAACCAAATCTGGAAAATAGTACACAAAAGTAATATTCGCAAAAAACAAATTTTATTATTTCTCCTTCCAACACTAGGATTACCATATGCACCGCAGAAGTACAGGTTGTAGACTACTCAAATTCCGAGATAGTAACTTTCAAAACAGGACCGGCTAAAATACAGACAGAAACGTTTAGTATCATACACATTATTGATGTTGAAACATACCAAATACTTATAGGAATAATTAATAATACAGTACGTTCTAAAATTGATAAAAAAACCCAATCCTTTCTTACCAACTCCATGATATTTCCCAAATTAATGGTAATATTTAAAGGCTATATCGATATGTTAGAAACTGCATGGAAATGGATTGCAGTATCACCTGATAGTAATGATCTCAGAATAATTAATGAAAAAATAAATAATGATTTATGGGAACAAAGAAATTAATATTGTTAAAGCATGCATAAAGGAACAAAATATAGAATTTATTAATTTTTATCTATTTTTATAAAGACATTAAAAAAAAGATTTAATAACAAACATTCCATTTAAAATATAATTAACTGTCAAAAGAAAATTTTCGGAATAAAGAACAAATGTTAAACATATGACATAAAACAATTTGTAGATCTAAGAATATAATAGATATTTTTAAACCATTTAAACCATTACCTGGACCCTCATTGATCAATGTATATCAAGAATTATTGACATTACACCTACTAAAAAACTAGAAGATCAAAACAATTTAATAAACCTCAATAACAAATCCATCAATAGAAACTTCTACAAACATCGAACTTAAAGAATTTTCATCAAAAGTTTCTAGAATTAATCAAATTACATTCTTTTAAAATTCTAACATAAAACATCATTTTCTACTTCAAATAAATGAGGACATTTGAACTTTAGGAGGAAAGAGTTAAGCTATCAGAGATTCAAAAACAGATAAGCAATACGACATCTCCGACCATCATACAACACATCACATCAAAACAACAACAGGTCCAGACATGAACAATAAGCAGACGTAAACAAGTAAGATCATCATGCCGCTGTGCAGACGAAAACAAGATCATGACGCACTTGCACTGCCAGTCAGCATCGAGCGCTCAACACGAGCACATCTTATTAAGATCCCGCATCAAATCGCTCAGCTACCTGCTGCCGGCTACGGAAAAAAAACCCTCACACCAAAAAGCGAGCATTTCGCTACCTGCGACTTTTTAACATATTTCACTAATTACTTTTTAATTTCAGGCACTTATTTATAATTAATAGTTATTTAATTTCAGATTAAGTTTTTTTTCATTTTTCAACCCTATAAAATGGGTAAGAAACAGAAACGGAAGGAAAAGGTTAATGAGGTATTAACCTTAATTAGACAAGAAGTCTCCAACCATGGTGGTGAATTCCTCGCATCTCTGTACGAAAGGCTGGATGAAGTCAACCAGCTTTGCGAAGACGCCACTTCCTCTAAAGAGGAAAATATGAGCCTAGGCGAGGGATCGGATACTGAAGCGTCCGATTCAATTATCAGCGAAGAGGAAAATGCAGAAGAAGACAATCGTAAAGAGCGGTCTTCTCCTGTAACCGTGCCAGTAAAGGCAAAAAGAAGGAGATTGTCTGAATCAAATTCCAGACCATCATCACCATCAACATCATCTTCTCCTGCAGTAGTTACTGCTGAAGGAAGTAATCCGCCGAAAACAACCGCTGCAGGAAAAGCTGATAAAGCAAAAGAGGCACAAAATGTCACTAAGAATACACCACCACCTGTCGCTCCAGCAACAAAAAAAAAACCCAGTCTACGGGACCAACAACAAAAACTTTTGCCATGCCGCCCATAGTCTGCTTTAGACTAAACGTCGCTGCACTCTCAAAGTTCACGAGGAGTGCCAATATACGTTGCAGAATTCGCAACATCAACAGCAGTAAGTCGGTCGTCACGGCTATGAACAAAGATGGGCACCAGAAAATTCGGACTTTCCTACAATCGGGAAAGACTGAATTTAACACATACACTGCTAAGGAGGACCGAAAAGAAATGTTGGTCCTAAAAGGCATACACCACTCCTTCGATACCGATGATGTCAAGGATGCATTAACGGCAGAGGGTATCCCTGTACTGGAGGTCAAACCCTTCAAATCTCAGAGGACCGACAGGAAATTTAACAATTTAATTTCGAACTTGAGAAGAACTGCGATAAGGCAGCAGTTTGCTCAAAAACCCTCCTCATGAACCAGTTGGTGCATTGGGAAAAACTTAAACCGGCAGGCATTACGCAGTGCAAAAACTGCCAAAAGTTTGGACATGTCGCAAGCAACTGCGGCATGAAATACAGTTGCGTTAAGTGCAAGGACGATCACTTACCTGGCCAATGCCCAAGAAATGTAGAAAACAAGAAAGACGACAACGTCTTCTGCACGAATTGCCAAAAATCTGGTTATCCTGCAAACTATCGAGGATGTCCTAAATATAAAGAGAAAATGGCGGAAAAAGTAAAAACCGCACAAAAGAAGATGGAGCAGCATAAATTCGCCCAGAAATCTGCTGCAAAAGCTATTGTGAAAGGAGTTAGCTTTGCTAGTATAGCTGCTATGGGGACTGCTAGCAAGCCAGCAACAATCATCAAACCACCACCACCCATCCAAGCAAGCAAAAAACCAGTAAGTAAGCAAGCTCCAAAACCATCTACTGGAAAATGTAACATTTTTGACGACACGGAAAGGCTATTTGGAGCAGACCTTTTCACAATCTTGCAGAAAGCAAGAGAAGTCGTGACTGCTAATTATAGCAGTCTTGATGACAGGTCCAAAACAACCGTTTTGGGTCGACTTATTTGTGAATTATGTTCACAATAAGCAGGATAAGTATATTCTCATATAATGTGAACTCTATTTATTCGTTAGCTAGGCGTATCACACTAAAATTATTTATTAAAACTAATAAACCTGACATTCTTCTTTTACAGGAAACTAATCTCACAGGGAGAAACCAATTCAGTCCAGACGGATACAACATCCACAGGGTCGACAAAAACAGTGATTGCTCTGGGACGGCGGTCCTTATCAGGAACACTATGGCGGGCGAAATGGTGCAAATCAGTGGTTTGCGTAGCATGGAAGCAACAGCTGTCAGCATCAAAGTCAACGAGGTTGAGACCTTGTTGGTAATATAAGTGTACAATCACTGTAATATAACGAGGGAAAACATTCAACGGGATCTGCAAACTGTCTGCGGCATCTCCTCTGGGCACACTTACTGTGTGGTTGGAGGGGATTTTAACGCTAGGCACACCCGATGGCAAGATGAAGTATGCAACAATCAAGGAAAGGCCATTGCAGATTGGCTGGATTCAAATCCTCAGCAGCATACCATGGCTGTTGTTTCTCAGCCACGAAAGAATTATCCTCGGACACCTTCCATGCTGGATTTCTTCTTGGCAACGACTTATTTCGTCAACATTCTGCCGGAATTAAGGAATTATTCCTGTTTTGCACATGACAGTGATTCGGATCATTTTGCCATAGAGCTTCGAGTGAGGTTGAATCAGCGAATTGTACAAGTTGCCCCAACACCTGAACTACACATCAACTTTGCGAAAATAAACTGGAACCGGTTTAGATCAGAAGTCGAAGCTGGACTTCAAATTCTAGCGGCTTGTAGAAATCTGGAGTTCTGTTGAAAAAGCCGAAGCCTTTGCCTGTCATTTCGAAAGGAGCTTTACAGACCGACCACCAACTCATCTTCCAGAATTCATAGAGCAAGTTGAAAGCCTTGTGGAAGACACCACTTCCCCAAGAAATTTTGAAGTGCAATTCAGCGATGACAATCCCGCAAACGCACCCGTAGACGTGGATATGTTTACAGGGACAGCTGTTGTCAGTGATTTAATTATGAGTGGAAACTCAAAAAAATCATCGGGCACTGACGGGATTTCAAATTTCCTGCTTAAAAAGCTACCGGGTATGGCAATTTTGATGTTAACCATCATATTCAATTGCAATTGCCTTAACAATGGATACTTTCCAGACAACTGGAAGGTAGCCAAAGTAGTACCAGTACCGAAGAAAACCGACCGCTCCAGTGTAACTGGTTACCGCCCCATAGCTTTATTGTGTTGTATCAGTAAAGTATTGGAGTCTTTGATCCGTAAAAAGATCAATGCGTATTGCTCGAAAATAAATCTTATTCCTTCCTTTCAGTTCGGCTTTCGAGAAAAGCACTCTACGCTGCACCCTCTGATGTAGCTTCACAGTGACGTCACTCGAGGACTGAATGTAGCCTGTTTGTTAGACATCGAAAAAGCTTTCGATAGCGTCTGGACAAACGGGCTTCTGTACAAACTTATTCGATTTGGTTTCCCCAATTATATTGTGAAAATAATTAAAAAATTTCTTTTTAACAGGGTCTTTTTGTACAGGTGTATGGCAGCCTATCGACAAGGAAAAGGATTAAAGCCGGAGTTCCCCAAGGCTCCAGACTTGGACCAGTCCTATTTAGCATCTTCACGGCGGAACAACCCACCAATACAGCTGGAACAAGGACCATGCTTTTCGCGGATGACTCCATCACGTATGCCGCTTCCCGCTCTCCTGAGATAGCTGCCCGAAGAGTGGAGGAACACCTGAAATCTTTGGGAGTACTATCTGAAGTGGGGACTTAAGATCAACGCTAACAAAACGGAACTTTTCTGCTTCCGAGTACCAGCAACCAAAACAAGAATAAGAAAAATCGCAAGTCGGTGCAGAGTCTTTTGAAGGCACACCAAGTCACCTCGCAATTTCACATTAGCTTCGCAACGTTTTGCAGAGATACATCTAGACATTATTGGTCCTTTGCCAATTTCTGATAACCAACGTTATTGCGTCACGCTAATTGATCGTTTCACGCGTTGGCTTGAAGCGGTTCCTGTACCGAACATATCGGCTGCCACCGTAGCATTCGCCGTTTATTCAACATGGATATCCCGTTTTGGCGTTCCGGTTTCCATTCTTACAGATCAAAGAACTCAGTTCGAATCCGAACTTTTCAACGAGTTATCTAAATTGCTAGGTTCCAAACGAGTAAGAACCACGGCTTATAACCCTAAGTGTAACGGCATGGTTGAGAGATGGCAACGCACTCTCAAGGCTGCAATTATGTGCCACGAGCGAGCCGACTGGACCAACATACTTCCGACAGTCATGTTAGGACTACGATCATCGTTCAGCGATGAATTACAAGCTTCATGTGCCGAACTTGTTTTCGGGACAACAATCCGATTACCCGGCCAATTCATGAATAACTCAAATACGATTACGCAAAGCGATTTTTTGAGACAGTTAAAGGGACACTTTTCTGAACTGAAACCAACACCAGCATCTCGGCATTGCTCTGAAAAAACATTCGTTAGTCAAGAGCTTAAAACTTGTACTCACGTGTTCTTACGCGCGGATGTAGTTCGTAAATCTTTACAACCTCCGTACACTGGCCCGCATCGTGTAATCAAACGCGATGACAAAAATTTCATGATCGAGTTTAACAATAGGCAGGTCAACGTCAGCATCGACCAACTTAAGCCTTGTTTCACAACTTCGACATCAGACCAACAAGTTTCCACACAAAACTCTGACACATCGTTAGACCACAGACAGACTGATACTCAGTTACAAACTAAGTTAGTATAAAAACACGTAACGTTTTGCGAACCCGAAAAAATCGAACAGTTGTCTCTCCGCTCTGGCATCGGGCGTCAGATAAGGACTCCAGCGTGTCTTTTGGACTCGTTGTTTCGCTCCGGCTACGCCTTCGCTGAGGAGGGAGTGTTGTAGCGTACCGATAGCGTACCGACAGCGTTATCGACAGCACATGCCATTTTTTTTAGAACATCGCACACGCTGTTGATTATCGACAGCGCACGGCTTTTAGTCAATGTCAATGTCATCGATACGGAGAGCTATTTATGGCATTATATTCAGCACTTGTTCTTTTCTGCTGTCAATTTTCTTTTCCGGTTTTAGAAAAACCTTCTTCCTTTTTTGACTATCTTAAGTGTAAGAAGTAATTTTTGATTGTCTTTAAAAATCGATACAAATCGAACTTAAATTAATTTAAAAACGTGAAGAATTTTATTTCAATTGCTCCAGCAATTGTTTGGTTTGATCGCTATGCGAATATTAAATTTGCTCATTTTTTAATAAAATTTATTTTTGCATTTAAGTTTACAAATTTATTTCATTTGTTCTGAATGGTGAAATTCACCAAGGCGAAATACGTACTAATTTAGATACACCTGTCTATACAAGATATTATCCCTATCCCGCAGCACTTAAAAATGAAGTCGAAGAACTAATACAACAGCTACTTAATTATGGAATAATAGGACCATCTAGGTCTCCCTACAATTCACCTGTGTGGAATGTTCCCAAAAAGGCTGACGCCTCTGGAAAAAAGAAATTTCGCGTAGTCATTGACTTTGATTGCAAATCATTCCGCAAACACCCTTGACTTGTTCCTTACCTCTCGTCCTGATAAATACTCCGTCAATGTATTATCTCCTCTAGGCTCGCCAGACCAGAAGATAAAGAAATTCAGAATCCGTAACCTTTATGCTAGAAATACCATTTGATATGGAAATCTATAAAACACCCCTTAAACTAGTGCCGTAAATGGTCAGGTAGAACGATTTCATTCTACATTAACCGAAATAATGCGTTGCATACAAAAAATAGACATTTTTCAAATTTTAAAGAACTTCTGGAGAGATCTCTTTATGAATACAACTTTTCAATACATTCCACAACAGGGAAAAAACCCATAGACATATTTTTTAATAGAAACGTAAGGAATCCACGACAGCATAAAAAAGCACGACAAGACAATGAAGACAGACTCGAGAAAAAACAAGAAGCCGATTTAAAATTTCACAATAAGAAAATAGAACCTTTAAAAGGCTATCTACTAAACGATGTAATATTCATCAAAATCCATAAACGGTTAGGATCGAAATTATCCCCTAAATACCGAAAGGAAATTGTCGCAGAAAATTATAAGACGACAATAAAAACCAAATCTGGAAAATAGTACACAAAAGTAATATTCGCAAATAACAAATTTTATTATTTCTCCTTCCAACACTAGGATTACCATATGCACCGCAGAAGTACAGGTTGTAGACTACTCAAATTCCGAGATAGTAACTTTCAAAACAGGACCGGCTAAAATACAGACAGAAACGTTTAGTATCATACACATTATTGATGTTGAAACATACCAAATACTTATAGGAATAATTAATAATACAGTACGTTCTAAAATTGATAAAAAAACCCAATCCTTTCTTACCAACTCCATGATATTTCCCAAATTAATGATAATATTTAAAGGCTATATCGATATGTTAGAAACTGCATGGAAATGGATTGCAGTATCACCTGATAGTAATGATCTCAGAATAATTAATGAAAAAATAAATAATGATTTATGGGAACAAAGAAATTAATATTGTTAAAGCATGCATAAAGGAACAAAATATAGAATTTATTAATTTTTATCTATTTTTATAAAGACATTAAAAAAAAGATTTAATAACAAACATTCCATTTAAAATATAATTAACTGTCAAAAGAAAATTTTCGGAATAAAGAACAAATGTTAAACATATGACATAAAACAATTTGTAGATCTAAGAATATAATAGATATTTTAAACCATTTAAACCATTACCTGGACCCTCATTGGACAATGTATATCAAGAATTATTGACATTACACCTACTAAAAAACTAGAAGATCAAAACAATTTAAGGAAACCTCAATAACAAATCCATCAATAGAAACTTCTACAAACATCGAACTTAAAGAATTTTCATCAAAAGTTTCTAGAATTAATCAAATTACATTCTTTTAAAATTCTAACATAAAACATCATTTTCTACTTCAATGAAATGAGGACATTTGAACTTTAGGAGGAAAGAGTTAAGCTATCAGAGATTCAAAAACAGATAAGCAATACGACATCTCCGACCATCATACAACACATCACATCAAAACAACAACAGGTCCAGACATGAACAATAAGCAGACGTAAACAAGTAAGATCATCATGCCGCTGTGCAGACGAAAACAAGATCATGACGCACTTGCACTGCCAGTCAGCATCGAGCGCTCAACACGAGCACATCTTATTAAGATCCCGCATCAAATCGCTCAGCTACCTGCTGCCGGCTACGGAAAAAAAACCCTCACACCAAAAAGCGAGCATTTCGCTACCTGCGACTTTTTAACATATTTCACTAATTACTTTTTAATTTCAGGCACTTATTTATAATTAATAGTTATTTAATTTCAGATTAAGTTTTTTTTCATTTTTCAACCCTATAAAATGGGTAAGAAACAGAAACGGAAGGAAAAGGTTAATGAGGTATTAACCTTAATTAGACAAGAAGTCTCCAACCATGGTGGTGAATTCCTCGCATCTCTGTACGAAAGGCTGGATGAAGTCAACCAGCTTTGCGAAGACGCCACTTCCTCTAAAGAGGAAAATATGAGCCTAGGCGAGGGATCGGATACTGAAGCGTCCGATTCAATTATCAGCGAAGAGGAAAATGCAGAAGAAGACAATCGTAAAGAGCGGTCTTCTCCTGTAACCGTGCCAGTAAAGGCAAAAAGAAGGAGATTGTCTGAATCAAATTCCAGACCATCATCACCATCAACATCATCTTCTCCTGCAGTAGTTACTGCTGAAGGAAGTAATCCGCCGAAAACAACCGCTGCAGGAAAAGCTGATAAAGCAAAAGAGGCACAAAATGTCACTAAGAATACACCACCACCTGTCGCTCCAGCAACAAAAAAAAACCCAGTCTACGGGACCAACAACAAAAACTTTTGCCATGCCGCCAATAGTCTGCTTTAGACTAAACGTCGCTGAACTCTCAAAGTTCACGAGGAGTGCCAATATACGTTGCAGAATTCGCAACATCAACAGCAGTAAGTCGGTCGTCACGGCTATGAACAAAGATGGGCACCAGAAAATTCGGACTTTCCTACAATCGGGAAAGACTGAATTTAACACATACACTGCTAAGGAGGACCGAAAAGAAATGTTGGTCCTAAAAGGCATACACCACTCCCTCGATACCGATGATGTCAAGGATGCATTAACGGCAGAGGGTATCCCTGTACTGGAGGTCAAACCCTTCAAATCTCAAAGGACCGACAGGAAATTTAACAATTTCATTTCGAACTTGAGAAGAACTGCGATAAGGCAGCAGTTTGCTCAAAAACCCTCCTCATGAACCAGTTGGTGCATTGGGAAAAACTTAAACCGGCAGGCATTACGCAGTGCAAAAACTGCCAAAAGTTTGGACATGTCGCAAGCAACTGCGGCATGAAATACAGTTGCGTTAAGTGCAAGGACGATCACTTACCTGGCCAATGCCCAAGAAATGTAGAAAACAAGAAAGACGACAACGTCTTCTGCACGAATTGCCAAAAATCTGGACATCCTGCAAACTATCGAGGATGTCCTAAATATAAAGAGAAAATGGCGGAAAAAGTAAAAACCGCACAAAAGAAGATGGAGCAGCATAAATTCGCCCAGAAATCTGCTGCAAAAGCTATTGTGAAAGGAGTTAGCTTTGCTAGTATAGCTGCTATGGGGACTGCTAGCAAGCCAGCAACAATCATCAAACCACCACCACCCATCCAAGCAAGCAAAAAACCAGTAAGTAAGCAAGCTCCAAAACCATCTACTGGAAAATGTAACATTTTTGACGACACGGAAAGGCTATTTGGAGCAGACCTTTTCACAATCTTGCAGAAAGCAAGAGAAGTCGTGACTGCTAATTATAGCAGTCTTGATGACAGGTCCAAAACAACCGTTTTGGGTCGACTTATTTGTGAATTATGTTCACAATAAGCAGGATAAGTATATTCTCATATAATGTGAACTCTATTTATTCGTTAGCTAGGCGTATCACACTAAAATTATTTATTAAAACTAATAAACCTGACATTCTTCTTTTACAGGAAACTAATCTCACAGGGAGAAACCAATTCAGTCCAGACGGATACAACATCCACAGGGTCGACAAAAACAGTGATTGCTCTGGGACGGCGGTCCTTATCAGGAACACTATGGCGGGCGAAATGGTGCAAATCAGTGGTTTGCGTAGCATGGAAGCAACAGCTGTCAGCATCAAAGTCAACGAGGTTGAGACCTTGTTGGTAATATAAGTGTACAATCACTGTAATATAACGAGGGAAAACATTCAACGGGATCTGCAAACTGTCTGCGGCATCTCCTCTGGGCACACTTACTGTGTGGTTGGAGGGGATTTTAACGCTAGGCACACCCGATGGCAAGATGAAGTATGCAACAATCAAGGAAAGGCCATTGCAGATTGGCTGGATTCAAATCCTCAGCAGCATACCATGGCTGTTGTTTCTCAGCCACGAAAGACATATCCTCGGACACCTTCCATGCTGGATTTCTTCTTGGCAACGACTTATTTCGTCAACATTCTGCCGGAATTAAGGAATTATTCCTGTTTTGCACATGATAGTGATTCGGATCATTTTGCCATAGAGCTTCGAGTGAGGTTGAATCAGCGAATTGTACAAGTTGCCCCAACACCTGAACTACACATCAACTTTGCGAAAATAAACTGGAACCGGTTTAGATCAGAAGTCGAAGCTGGACTTCAAATTCTAGCGGCTTGTAGAAATCTGGAGAATAACGAAATTGATGATGCTATCAAAAATTTCGAGACTTCAGTGAACACAGCCATCGATCGGCAGAAAACTGTTCGCTCTAGCAGGGATCGCTTTCAACATCTACCTGAGAATATTCAGGCAATATATGCTCACAAGCAAAGGCTAAGAAAACGCCTTCAGAGGATCTTTAACAGGACTCTAAACACAGTTAATGACGAATATCAGTCTGTATTTTCGCAACTGCGTTGTACAGTAGTCATGCTTCGTCAAGCTGTGCGAAGTTACCAGGAAGATGAACTGACCAAACGACTTCAGAACATCAAACTTGCTTTTAAAAAGCTGAATTCTGTGATCGGAAAACGTATTTCTATTCCAGAAAGTATCACGTTTGGAGAGCAAGTAGCATCCAGTTCTGTTGAAAAAGCCGAAGCCTTTGCCTGTCACTTCAAAAGGAGCTTTAAAGACCGACCACCAACTCATCTTCCAGAATTCATAGAGCACGTTGAAAGCCTTGTGGAAGACACCACTTCCCCAAGAAATTTTGAAGTGCAATTCAGCGATGACAATCCCGCAAACGCACCCGTAGACGTGGATATGTTTACAGGGACAGTTGTTGTCAGTGATTTAATTATGAGTGGAAACTCAAAAAAATCATCGGGCACTGACGGGATTTCAAATTTTCTGCTTAAAAAGCTACAGGGTATGGCAATTTTGATGTTAACCATCATATTCAACAATTGCCTTAACAATGGATACTTTCCAGACAAATGGAAGGTAGCCAAAGTAGTACCAGTACCGAAGAAAACCGAACGCTCCAGTGTAACTGGTTACCGCCCCATAGCTTTATTGTGTTGTATCAGTAAAGTATTGGAGTCTTTGATCCGTAAAAAGATCAATGCGTATTGCTCGGAAATAAATCTTATTCCTTCCTTTCAGTTCGGCTTTCGAGAAAAGCACCACTCTACGCTGCACCCTCTGATGAAGCTTCACAGTGACGTCACTCGAGGACTGAATGTAGCCTGTTTGTTAGACATCGAAAAAGCTTTCGATAGCGTCTGGACAAACGGGCTTCTGTACAAACTTATTCGATTTGGTTTTCCCAATTATATTGTGAAAATAATTAAAAATTTTCTTTTTAACAGGGTCTTTTTGTACAGGTGTATGGCAGCCTATCGACAAGGAAAAGGATTAAAGCCGGAGTTCCCCAAGGCTCCAGACTTGGACCAGTCCTATTTAGCATCTTCACGGCTGATCAACCCACCAATACAGCTGGAACAAGGACCATGCTTTTCGCGGATGACTCCATCACGTATGCCGTTTCCCGCTCTCCTGAGATAGCTGCCCGAAGAGTGGAGGAACACCTCTGAAATCTTTGGGAGTACTATCTGAAGTGGGGACTTAAGATCAACGCTAACAAAACGGAACTTTTCTGCTTCCGAGTACCAGCAACCAAAACAAGAATAAGAAAAATCGCAAGTCGGTGCAGAGCCTTAAAAACTACCCTTCCGGATAACACGACAATAAACACCAAGTCAGAGACTAAGTACCTGGGAATCAACTTTACTGAGAGGCTCAAGTTTAACTCTCACATCGATAAAACAATGAAATAAGCGAACTACGCTCTTCATTTGGTGCACCCGCTACTAAGAAGACGAAACGGACTGTCCAACAACACCAAGATGCTCATCTACAAGCAGCTCATCAGGCCAGTGATAACCTATGGCTATACCATATGGTTCACCGTCTCACCAAAAACGATGAAGAAGATCTTTCTATTTGAAAGGAAGGTACTAAGGATCTGTACAGGACTCTGGAGGGTGCCAAACAGCTATAAGTTTGTGTCGAATGCAAGACTTTACGAAGCAGCAGGTCTGCTGCCAATAACCGACCACTTGTTCCAAATGGCGAGGAAATTCGTCGACGGATTGGAAACTCATCCAAGTCCTGAGATGCAAGGACTGAGAAGCGAAGAAATCGAGCCAAGTCACCGGTACATACACATCAGAGGATTCACAGATGCTAGATTCGACGACATCTTTAATAATCAAGACGGCTCCTTCTACGAGAAGGCCAGCAATCAACATTACAGAGGCTGAAGATCGCCTTGTTTATACCCCGTCTTATTTTTTTTTCATTTTTATTTTTTTTAAATTTATTGTTTAAAATTAAATTCCTGTAAATATAAACAGGTAGTAGATTAAGTAGTCAAAATTATTGTTTAGTAATAAGCAATACAAAAAAAAGACAATGTAAATACGTCGGGCCCCTATTGTTGAGCCGACACTTATTAATAATAGTTATAAGTTTAGTTTTAAGTCAAAATTGTATATTACTGAAATGTTTAATAAAAAATATCTTAATCTTAATCGCAGTTGCACTGCCCGACATTCAAGGACAAATAATCTGTCTTTGTTTCTTCCCCCATGGTATATGCAACTGTAGTTTAAGATTTCAGAATTAAGATGAGTTGGAAATTGGAAGTGAATAAAGACATATCGAAATATTATATATATTATATATTTTATATATATATTAGTTAATAAAAGAGAAGAAAATTATATTATTATTATTTACCAAATTTAATCATAATAATTTAGTCTTGTCCGGTATATTAATAAAAATATGTTCTCATACGAATTATATTAAAGTAATCCGAATATTACGAACAAAAATTGCATATCAAGAAATTTTAATTGTTAACTAGTTATAAGTGCCTATGAGGCAGAAAAAGATGTAAGCTATGAGCAAGCAAATACACTATACATATAATTAAGAGAACACATACTATTTGTAGCTGAAAACAGCAGTATCAACATTTTAGAAAATGTCTAGTTACTTAAAAACTTTATAACAACTTGACATACTTACTAGTCGGCTACTGTTAAACGTCAACCTTAATGTATATAATTTGGAAAAAAAATCCGCAATTAAGAATTGATTTAAAATGAATTGAAATTTTAATTGCACAATTTTATCTCCAGCACAAAAACTATATGCGTCAAAAACGCACCGAGAACGGTGATTTTTCGCAGTTTTTTTTTTACAAGACACTAACATATGTCATTCTCTCCTTTTCACATAAGTTCTAAACGTTTTATAGTTATTAACCAGTCAACAATTTTAGTTAATATTTGTAAGAGTGCTAAAGTGGTTCAAGGAAATAGTTATACAAACAACTATTATAGTTCATCTGTTAATATTGAACGCCCAGTTTTATTTATTTAATGGTATATATGGATATTTATTTACGCTAAATTCTAAAAGGAAAACGTAGCGCTTAAATTACTTAAAAATGTTACATTTATAAGGAGTCGTAAACCTTAAGTTTTCGTGACATCAAATACGACCAACTTTATACACACTAATACATACGAAACACTGCGTAAATTTGTTTCACTTCTCTTGTGACAAAAGTGCGGTATACGTACCGTAATCGTAGCGTCAAAACGTACCGTTTATGATGCGGCTGGCCGGGAGGGAGGTAACAATAACTCGTATTTAAATATATATCTCTCGGCGACGAAATTTAAAACTATTGTGAGGTACAGAAATCTTAAATTCTTAGGGTAGAATTTTGTGCACACAAAACCTATGTTATGACTTTTTCAAAAAATTTTAAAATAACACAATGCATTGCAAGATACTCATCACACTGACCAATAGCGTTGCAGCAAGAAAACATCCACCCCACCAGAACGTGCAGAAAAAGGATCAAATGAGACGGCAGGCCTCGAATGCATATCAGAAAAACATGCTTGGAATTGAACTGCTGATCACGAACAGTACCGAAATAATAAATAAGTGAGAAAGGACAATAACAAACCCCACGCAAAATGTATAGATCAGTACCGAATGTTTTGATGATCGTCAGCAAAGAGCCAAATACAAGAGCGGAAAAAATTGCGGTCGCACTCCAACTATAATCTCTTTCCACGGTGGGTTCAACCTGGGTTTAGCCTAGGTTATCGTTCATAGATACAGGATTGAGTTGTATTTTCGTTGAACTCAAGCTCAAGAAAATCAAAACCCGGTTTGCGTGTGTCTATTTCTGTTAGTGTGTGTGGTGTCCGTGCATTCCGTTCCAAACAGCGGAAGTAAAGAACTTGGTGAAACATACCTGTCGTATGTTTTGCATGCGGCAGTTTGAAGATCTTTCTTTAGCAAATGAATAAAGGATTGTTGTGAGTGATATGATTTGACTCATTTTGTCGCGAAGATATAAAACTGGCGTCAATTATGTTGATAATCCATTGTGAGATATCCACTTCTCAATTCGGTTAAAAGAAGCAGTAAGTTTTTTGTGTGTGTTTGTTTTTGTAGTTATGTATTATTTTAGCGCGGATCTCCTCAACATTCGTGGAATGAGAACGAATTTTTTCGCAGTGTACGCCCATGTATATGTCTACAGACTTGCAATTCTGGAACTGAGTGAAACTAAGATATTGGAGAATTCCGATACTTCTGAATTAAATTTAACTGGGTATAACTGGATGACATCGTCTCAAAATCGGGACCGGTGGAGAGACTTTTTGCGGGAGGCTAGGACCGGACCCCGGTTGTAGAGCCTAATATGATAATGATGATGTGTATAACTTAGTACCCTTATTCTTGTACTCGCGATTTATGTCCGTAGTGATGTAGCCTTTCAACGCTACCTCAATTCAGCCAAAGTTCCAATCGGAATTTAATTTCATATTGCTGAAAGTGAAGCTACAAAAGCGAAACCTACACTACTGTTTTATTTATTGAAGCCCCAACTTAGACAGTATTCAACTCATAACGAGTTTGAAGCACTGAATTGATTTCAAGGATTGTCACAAAATATCATAACCATAACTCTGAAATCGCTATTGCGGACAATTTCAGTGTACGGAATTCCATTCTGGCCGGACAACACCCGAAGGAAGGATTCGCTGAATTTAATAACCTTACTCAGCTTGTAAATGAGCTTGCAAGAATACCTGACATTGCAAAACATTCCGCGATCACCCTTGACTTGTTCTTTACCTCTTATCCTGATAAATACCCTTTCAATGTAATATCGCTTCTAGGCACATTAGTCCATTGTCTAGTATCAGCTTATTTCTCGTTAATAAACCACATAGAGGAAGAACTCAAAAAAAAAAATATGATGGCAATACGAGTAAGCCAATTGGGGCGACCCTAACCACTTCTTTGAGAGTATTAGTTAGATACGTACTTAGAGTGGCGGTAATTGCCGGTTTGGCGAGGTCCTCAATTAGCGCTTAAGTGCGCCGTTTTGCTACCAGAGTCCTCAGGATATTTCATGCAAAGAAAGATGGTCATGTATAATTATATTCAACCTGTAGCATTGAGGTACGGTATCAAATTGGTGATGCTGTACTCTGAAAGCTCCTTCAGGTCGGCAAAGAATGGATTTGTAGAAACAGCGACCCACAAGGGCCGCACAATTACAAAGAAAGTCAATGAGAGTTTCTATCTCTTTCACATGCAAGCAACTCCCGCAAAAGCTATTGTGAGGGATTCTCAGGTTGGCTGCGTGGCTGCCCACCAGCCAGTTGCCTGTGATTATAGTCTAGTCTATGCATTGGCTTACCAAAGCCAGTTTGGCTTGGCACTGCCTAACGAGTTTAGAAGTTTTGCTTGTCGCAATAATGGCTTTGATAGTTGATTGGCTGTCTACGCATATGCCGACCCTGCCCACTATTGCGGTAATGTGTGCTGGAGCCATGCATGCCATTTTCCGAGCCGGTTCGTATGTTTATTTAAATTTGTTTTGTAAAAAATGGATTCAATAGCAATTGCAGTTTTTGCAACCAACGAGGAAAATGTGCGACGAAAACGTGCACTTAAAATACAAAGGAAAATTTTAAGAGATTTCATCCATTTGACATTGATGACAAAGTGTAAGTACAATTATTTAAAACTATCTTTTTACACTTCATACATGAGATGCATTTTCAGATTCAAATAAAAAAACCCCATAAAAATTAAAATTGTTCATGTAAATTCTCTAAAAGGAGATACATCTGTGTCCATATTTGAACCGGGTTAATTTAGAAAAAATTAATATTAGAGCCCCTTTACTTCAAAATGCTTACAAAAACTGTTGTCATCGGAGACACACATGTGTAAATTCGTATGGAAGCCCCCGACCTTGGGGCCCGATCACTTCGAAATTTCAATAGGAAGTGTTATCATCGGAGATAAACATGTGTTGAAATTTGGAGAAAATGTACAAAAAGTTTTGTCCATTGGAGAAACACATGTGTTTAAAATTTGAAGAAATTCGGGCTTATTTTTAAAAAATTTTTATGGGCACCCCTCGGGCATCAGGAACCCTCGGGCCTCAGGGCCCGATCACTTAAAAAAATGGGGTCTCCAAAATTTTTACAAAAAGCGGAAAAACACATTTAAATAAAATCGTGTTAATTTAAAAAAAAATTGTAGGGGGTCCCACGACCCTGGGGCCTGGGGTCTCAAAGATTTGTACAAAAAGTATTGTCCATCGGAGATACACATGTGTATAAAATTTGCAGAAAATTGGGTTAATTTTTTTTAAAAATTTGTATGGTTCCCCTCGCCCCGGGGCCCGAGGTCTCCAAAATTTGTATAAAAAGTATTGTCCATCTAAGATACACATCTGTATAAAATTTTAAGAAAATCATATTATTTTTTTTAAAAAATTTATGTGGGGCCCCTTGACCCGGGGCCCGAGGTCTCCAAAATTTGTACAAAAGGTATTGTCCATCGAAGATACACATCTGTATAAAATTTTAAGAAAATCATGTTAGTTTTTTTTAAAAAATTTGTATGTGGCCCCTCGACCCCGGGGCCGAGATCTACAAGATTTGTACAAAAAGTGTTGTCCATCGGAGATACAATTTGAAGAAAATCGGTTTAAATTAAAAAAAAATATTGTGCGGGGCCTCAAGACCCCGGGGCTCGGGGTCTCCAAACTTTTTACAAGAAGTGCTGTCCATCAGAGGTACATATGTATATAAAATCTGAAGAAAATTGGGTTAATTTTTTAAAAAAAATATATATTGGGCCCCACGACCCCCGGGCCCAGGGTCTCCAAAATTTGTACAAAAACTGCCATAATAAAATTTAAATATAATAATAATAAAATAAAATAAATATTACAATATCCCATAATAAAAATTACAATAAATAATAAAAGATTTAATATTCTAATAGACACTGGCTCAACAACAAGTATACGTGATGAGTCACTACTGTTAGAAATCCCGAGAATTCCATTGAAAGTTCCAATCAAAATCAACTCTTTAAACATTGAAAATATAATTAAATTTGCGATCGTAACTGAAGTTCCGTTAGAATTCAATGAAAAAGAATCTACCATGGCATGGAAGTTAATGGGAATAAAAAAGAATAAATTCGTAGGAATCATAGGTCAAAATTTATTAAAGCCTTTAGGAGCTGAACTAAATTTAAAAGAAGGATACATAGAAATAAATAAAATAAAAACATTTTTTGAAAATTATAATAGGAAAAGACCAGCAACATGTTTATATGATTATGATGAAATTAGCACTCTAGAATATTGCAACTCAACGCAAATGAGCCAATTAGTAGATGAGAATTTAAATTTTAAAGATAACAAGAGATAAACACGTTTGAACACGATTCAGTTATACCTACAATACATTCTCAACGAAATAAACGATCACTTTCCAACTAAAGATAGTGCAGTTAACATATTTAAACAACAAATAATATTACAAGCAGGAAATGGACTCAAGAAAAATTCAAAATATAAAAGAATATAAAGAAAATTTTAATGACCTTATAATACCATTAATAGAAAAAGTTAACACGGGAATTTATACTGAATTAATAGACAACGAATATAATATATTTTAACAAAAAGTAATAGAGTTATTTGGAACAAGAATAAAATTTTATAAATGTGTATACTTTGCTAAAGATTTAGAAACAGAAGAGGAAGCCATTAAACAAATAAAATTATATCATGAAAAAGAAACAGGGCATTCAGGAATTGAAGAAAATTATAGAGGACTTAGAACAAAAATCTACTTTAAGAAATTAAAGGAATTAATCAATGATGTATCGATAGTTGCAAAACATGCAAACAATCTAAATACGATAGACGACCAATTAAAAACAATTTTTTTTTGACAGAAACTCCAAAAGACATAAATGAGATAGTTCATCTTGATATTTACTGTATTAATAAAACAAAATATTTAACTTCGATTGATAAATTTAGCAAGCTAACTACAGCTACATACGTTCCTAATGTTTCTCACGAAACCATAGAAGAAACTATTTTACAATTATTGGCTACAAACGGTAAACCAAAAAGATTTGTAATGGACAATGATTTTTACTTTCCTAGAATTATAAAATTACTAGAAGACCTTGACATAGAAGTACATTTTACTAGACCAAACAGTCATACAGGGAATTCAGACATCGAAGTCTTTCACAGAACATTAGCTGAAAAAGTAAGAACACTCTTAAACGGAAAAACAAACCCAAACATATAACTGTCCATAAAGCTAATCTCTTTTATAATAATTCAGTACACTGTACTACTAAGGAAAACCATACGATATACAGAAGGGAAATGTAGACAAACAGAAACTTAACGCATATATGCTCACAAACAAAGAAAAAATAATAAACAAATTAAATATTACTAGAGAGGATTATAGTGAAAATAGAATAGAAGGGTTTGTCAAAAACTCCAGAGCAGGCCGTAACAAAACAGCATTAAGATATAAGTATGACAAACTCAATAACCAACATACAAATAATATTCAAAAGGAAAGAAAAAGCAAACATATGAATCAAGACCATTAAATAAGAGCAAGCCAAATAAACAGAAAAATTCAGAGAAGGACTTTAGTTTAGATTCAGACACAGATCGGATACAACGCAAAAATGAAAAGATTCGCATCCTATTGGCTATTGTTAGCTTAGTCAGTAGTAAATTAATTTCTGAAGAAATATTAAACAATAACGGTTACGCAGTAATAAAATATGATCAAGTTAACATAGTGAATAAATTCAATTCTATATTAAATCTAATTAATTTAATGGAAATAACTTCGATATTTATGAAAACAAATGAGCAGTGGTTGAAACAAAAGAATTTTATTGTGAAATCTCCAGAAGATGTTAAAATAACAACGCACATAGATACTGAACTTCATTTAATGCAACAAGAATTAAAAAGTATAAAAGGTCATAAAACCCATTCAAGAAAAACAAGAAGCTTAGTAGACATAGGAGGAAGAGTATTAAACTTTTTATTTGGAACAATGGATGATGAAGACAAAACAGAAATAGAAAACCGATTGGAAACTCTAACTTTAAATAATCGTGAACTGGTACTAAATAATAATAAACAGGTAGATATAAATAATCAACTTCATCAAGAAATAGAAACAATTTAAATAATTGATACGAAAATAAATAATACTTCTGGTCTTTCAAAACAATTAGAATTTATAGAAAAAAGAATAATAATTTTAGAATTTACCAAAAGAATAGATAGGTTGAAAGATATTATTGAAAAAATTCAAAGACTGGTCTTGGCAAGTAGATTACAAATAATGACAGATAGCATGTTAACAGCAGAAGAAATAGAATATTATGATACAGATTTGTTCAAATTAAAAAATATTAAACACTCCCTAAGTGAATATGATAACGATTTTCTAATTTTTATAATTCAAATACCAGATAAAATGTATACTTTTGATAAATATTTTATAACTTCCATTCCCAATGATGAAGATATGGAACTAGATATAAAGGATGAAAAGATTGTTAAAATAAATGAAACCTTTTATACATACTTTGAAAATAAAGAATTAAAATATTTAAAACCTTAATTTATTTATTTTTTTATTAATTTATTTATTAATTGTCTAAATAAAAAAAATTGCCTAAAAAGAAAAAATAAAAAAATAAATATTGTAAAAGAACCTTAAAAAGGTACATCAATTGTTAAAAATAGTGATTATAAAGTGATAAGTTCTTGTGATGAAAGAAAAATAATTCAAATAAAAAGAAATGTATTAATTAATTTCGAAAACTGTAATATTAAAATAAAAGACACAGAATATGTAAAAAAAAATCCAATTGTAAACCAACCAATAAATATTTATATGGAAGATACATTCAATTTGACTGAAATTGACTTAAAAATCGAAGATTATAATTTAACAAGAATTGAGAATATTAACGAAATATTAGAAAAAGTCTCAAAAGAATCATATATTCATTTTGGTATAAACGTTTTTGTAATTTTAATAATTTGTGCTATATTTTAATTTTATGTAAGAAATTGTTCCAGGACAAACAAAAATCAAGGGGGAGGAGTTATAGAATTACTCCCCATTACAAATAATAACAAATGCATACCAAGCATATTTGCTTGAGTATAAACATAGACACCAACGGAATGTCATAAAAATCAATCTAAATCAAAATCAGTCATAAAATTAATAAAGATCAATACCAAGCATATCTGCTTGAATATAAAAAATGTTATAATTTATCGACACTAATGGCATATCATAAAAATTAACATACCAAGCATATTCGTTTGGACATAAACAAAAGATCAATACATAGCATCTCTGCTTGAATATAAACAATGTACAGTATATTACAGAGCGAGCAAGGAAAGTGGAGTTTATCGTGCGAGGTCGAAGCTTGACAAGCGGCAATCTAACGAGCACGATGAGCACTTTTCTGCGAGTCGTGTACGCTATTTTTCACGCGTCCAAACCGTTTTTTTTGCTAAATCGAGAGAGAAGCAGAAATGTGAGAATGTGTGTTCGCTGTGACTGCAGTAAATAACAAACAAATGAATTTTTCACGCGTCCAAACCGGTTTTTCTGCTAAATCGAGAGAGAAGCAGAAATCACAAACGACAAACAAAAGAGAATTCTTGCTCATGCGCAATGTGTTCGCTGAGATTGTAGTAAATAACAAAAGACGTTTATATGATAGCATAGCTACTGTTGTTATGGGCTACTTTCGAGGCTAGTTTATAGCGTACGAAACAGTCACGTTGGTCTATGGGCGTGTGAAAACAAAGAAATTTGATTGGGAAGCACGGCCTCGGCGAACGAAATGACAATGGTGAAAGATTTGTTGATTTCTGCAACACCAACAACCTTGTCATAGGAGGCACCATATTTGAGCATAAGACTTGCCACAAGTCAGCTGGGTGTCAACTGACAGGCAATCATCATCCAACCAAATCGACCACGTGGCGATCAGCCGACGTTTTAGGAGCTGTCTTTTAGACATCCGAAACAGACGAGGAGCTGACATGGGTATGGTACGGGATCATCACCTTATGGTAGCTACTGTCCAGTTACGTACTACATCAGTTCAAAGAATCCGCAATATCATCCGAATGCCTAGGTATAACATCGACCGGCTAAAGATCCCCTCAGTATGCCAACAATTAAGGGATCATTTATCGCAAGGAGTGGTTCCACTGTTCGGTGAGATATACCATCAAATCACCAGGTTGGCTTGGTCCACAAAATTCCAGACCCTATTGGCCAAATCACAGAATTTCCATAGGAACAAGGGTTATAGCCGCATCTTAGTCCTACATACCGAATTTCATACGAATCGCTTGAGAAATTGCTTGGTCCACAAAATTCCAGTCCCTATTGGCCAGATCCCAGAATTTCCTTAGGAACAAGGGTTATAGTCGCATATTAGTCGTTCATACCGAATTTCATACGAATCGCTTGAGAAATTGCTTGGTCCACAAAATTCAAGTCCCTATTGGCCAGATCCCAGAATTTCCTTAGGAACAAGGGTTATAGTCGCATATTAGTCCTTAATACCGAATTTCATACGAATCGGTTGAGAAATTGGTTGGTCCACAAAATTACAGACCTTATTGGCCAGATCACAGAATTTTCATAAAAACAAGGTTATAGTCGCATCTTAGTCCTACATACCAAGTTTCATAGAAATCGCTTGAGAAATTACTTCGAGCAATTCACTATATGACTCATAATTGCTCCGCAAAATCGCAACACCAAATCCTTACGCAAAATCGTAACGCAAAATTAATTAAAATAGTTTCACTTACAAAAAAAAATTTTACTAAGCCTATGTAAGACCGAGTATGAAACATGTTGAGCAAATTTGCAAAGCGTTTTCAATTGAAAATTCTTAACTTACATTGGTCAACAGAAAAGCAAAATTTAACTCTCCTAACTGTCTATAAATGAAGTGCTCTCATTCTGTCTCAGAATTTCCGTTAACTCAAAAAAAAAAAAATAGACACCGAAGATGCTTCGACAGGTCAAAAATTTTCCTCGTACTGGCGGCAGCTACATTTAGTAATCAAAAACACATAAATTTATGCGGCCTTGCTGGTGCTTCATCGTTCCTGCTTGCTGGTTCTCAGAACTCAGAACTAAGATAGTAAAGCGAGCTTTTCAACTCGCTATATGGATAGTTGTAGCGAAGTCAAATAAAAAGCATTGTATTGTCATCAGGACTGTACATCTGTGCGAAATTTCAATATAATTGAATGACGGTAAGTGCATCACCTGCATTGCGATTGATCGGGAAACTACTGACTGCTCAAAACTTGGTTTGGGGGAGTAGCGCAACAATCAAGTTCGTTATGTAGTGCTTGCTCTACCTCCTCGTGGTGGTCCCCGGGCAACTATGTGTATAAATCCTTATATATGTAGGCTAAAACTGCAAGTGCGAACGGTCTAGCGTTTCTAGTCTATGTAACGTAGGTTAGCACCCTGCGGTACCAAAAAATACCCGCTACTAAAACCGACACAACGCCTCGAATAAGTAATGATCGAATAATGACGACTTTTGGCTATTGTACGCGGACTAAGATTGGTTTCTGGAATGGGAGGACGCTCCTTAACTCATTCCGCTAGATTTCGGACTAGAGTACGGCGCGTCACGATCATACAGCGAATCCTTCGATCGAGGATGAAAAGGACATATTCTACAATCAACTGAGCGCTGTATTCAACGCAACGCCGAACGGAGATATCGTCATCGTGGACTCGTCGTCAGGGGGGACTTGAATGCCAAGGTTGGCAACGACAATGAAGGACTCAAGCACGTGATTGGGAAGAACGGCCTCGGCGAACGAAATGACAATGGCGAAAGATTTGTTGATTTCTGCAACACATACAACCTTGTCATAGGAGGCACCATGTTTGAGCATAAGACTTGCCACAAGGTCAGCTGGGTGTCAACTGACAGGCAATCATCATCCAACCAAATCGACCACGTGGCGATCAGCCGACGTTTTAGGAGCTGTCTTTTAGATGTCCGAAACAGACGAGGAGCTGACATGGGTATGGTACGGGATCATCACCTTATGGTAGCTACTGTCCAGTTACGTACTGCATCAGTTCAAAGAATCCGCAATATCATCCGAATGCGTAGGTATAATATCGACCGGCTAAAGATCCCCTCAGTACGCCAACAATTAAGGGATCATTTATCGCAAGGAGTGGAAGCAATCAGCAGCTCACTATCGACAACCATCCAGGAACATTGGAAGGCTGTGAAAAACGTTTTCACATCTGGAGCGGAAAGTATTGTTGGTAGAAGCCAGGGGCACGTGGCTTACAGAAGATACCTGGAGGCGGATTGAAGGACGTAAGCTACTTAAATCCTCTTGTAGAGAGAGCTTGGAAGGCAGAAAGTTTCCCCGACGAGTGGAAGAAGGGAATGATTGTCAAGGTCCCTTAAAAAGGTAATCTTATGGAGTGCGAAAACTGGAGAGACATTTGCGTTCTTCCTGAAGTTGCGAAGGTACTAGCCAAAGTAGTACTTGCGCCAATTAAGGAACATCTGGAAGATACACTCGATGCCGAACAAGCAGATTTCCGCACTGGATCCTCCTGTGTAGACCACATAAACACCCTGCGGATCATTATTAAACAGTGCGTTGAATTCCGGTCACCACTGCACCTGCTGTTCATCGATTTTGAGAAGGCGATGCTATGAAAATAATTTTTCACACGCCCATAGACGAAAGTGACTGTTTCGTACGCTATAAACTAGCCTCGAAAGTAGCCCATAACAACAATAGTTATGTTATGATATTAACGTCTTTTGTTATTTACTGCAATCTCAGCGAATCACACGCATGAGCAAGAATTCTCTTTTGTTTGTCGTTTGTGATTTCTGCTTCTCTCTCGATTTAGCAGAAAAACCGGTTTGGACGCGTGAAAAATTCATTTCTTTGTTATTTACTGCAGTCACAGCGAACACACATTCTCACATTTCTGCTTCTCTCTCGATTTAGCAAAAAAAACGGTTTGGACGCGTGAAAAATAGCGTACACGACTCGCAGAAAAGTGCTCATCATCATCGATAAACTCCACTTTCCTTGCTCGTTCTGTAATATACTATATCGACACTAATGGCATATCATAAAAATTATCATACCAAGCATATTCGTGTGGACATAAACAAAATCATAATGTAAGCAAAGAGTCATTCTTTCTGATGACGATATGAATTTATCTAACAAGAATATGTAGGTATGTAGAATTGCAGCATATGCAATGAGTAAATATAAAAGGAGATCATTTTAGTTTAAGAACTCAGTATTATTTTGGCAGTCTTTAATTATGAGTCTCTAACTCAACATCAATATTATTTCTTGAATCTTAGTTGATAAGTCTTTTAATAAAAAATTGAAATAAATATTAAATGGTGTTTGTTTTTGGTTTTTTAAAATAAATCCCGGAGGATTAAAAACAAAACTGGCCCAGGGTCTCCAAAATTTGTACAAAAACTGTTGTCCATCGAAGATATACATGTATATAAAATTTGAAGAAAATCGGGTACATTTTGTAAAATACTTGTATGTGGCCGCCTGACCCCGAGGCCCGAGGGGCCCAAAATTTTACAAGAAAGTGTTGTCATAGGAGATATGCACGTGTGCAAAGTTTCAATGTAATCGGACTTTGGGAAGTGGGTTAGAAACTGATCATAAGATTCCACGACAAACAAACAAACAAAAAAAACAAACACACGGGCACGCGAAGTTAATATAGAGAATTTAAAAAAAACTATCATGTAAATAAAGCTGCATTTAAGTATATTTTTTATAATGTACACACTTATTATTTATATAGATTAAACTAAAACAAAAACAATTTGCTTACGTTATTTTTCAATTACAGGTCATAGTTGAAAAGGCTCCAAAAGCGCGTATTGGTTATTTAGACAAAAAAAAAGTATTTGGTTCCTTCTGATTTAACTGTTGGACTATTTTACTTTTTAATTCGGTAAAGAATACATTAACGCCCTGAAGATGCTTTATTTTTTTTGTCAATAACGTAATTCCACTAACATCAGCTACAATGGGTTCTCTATATCAGGTTTGATTTCAAATTTACGTTTAACTGGATTTTATTGTTATTGCTTTGTTTTGATAGGAACATCACGAAGAAGACTATTTCTTGTATTCGCCTACTCTGATGACAATGTGTATGGCCAAATCTACGAAAAAAATCTAAACGCCAATGTGGTCTGAAACACGTTAATATATATAATAAACATTTTTACTATTTACCAAATTTAAATTCTTTATATACCTATATATGTGTAAACATATTTTATATACACAAACACACACACTCCGCCATTTGCCGGTCCCAAGCCCGGTTGCAAAAGGAGGAGGGTGGGGACTAACACCTCGTTATCAAACCTTGGTTCATCTGCCCCGGGTGATAGTACCATGTGAGGGGCCCTAGCCAGGGTTACGGTGCATAAGGATGGAGTTACTGTCAACCTCTCGTGCATGGAATACCTTGCTCGCAGGGGCTCTGACGACCGAGTACTTACTTACTTATGGTCTATATACCCTTGTGGGTCCTAGGCCTCTACTACGTCTGCGCCCCATCGCGTGCGGTTCCTGGCAATGAGCTTCAGCTCTCTCCAACTCTTTGCCGTGAATCCTTCTCAACTGTTCTGCGCCATGTATTTCTCGGACGACCCGTTCTTCTACCATCCTGAGATAACGGATTCCATTGCATCGCGTGGAACTGTCTCCTTTTCGGAGTGTATGACCAATCCTCTGCCACTTCCGTCGTTGGATGGTTGTGCCTATTGGTTCCTGACTCGTTATCTGGTAAACATGTTCGTAAGAGATACGGTTAGGATAGAAAACCCTTAAGATGTTCCGTAGGTACCTATTTACGAACGTTTGTAACCTTTTTGTGATACTCTCTCTCTACTCTCTCTACCGGCTGTCCAGCAATGTTAACTTGAGTTACTGAGGTAGTGCCGAAGTTGATGATTTTGGTTTTGGCAGTATTAATCTTCAAACCCGCAACATTTGCCTCCCTCTCCACATTTGTTGTCATTTGGTGCAGCTCCATAACTCTGTGCTAGAGTAAGCAAACGTCGTCAGCGTAGTCCAGATGCTTGAGTTGACATTTTATTTACAACCACACACACACACACTCCGCCATTTGCCGGTCCCAAGCCCGGTTGGGCTTCGTCTGACGACCGAGTACTTACTTACTTATGGTCTATATACCCTTGTGGGTCCTAGGCCTCTACTACGTCTGCGCCCCATCGCGTGCGGTTCCTGGCAATGAGCTTCAGCTCTCTCCAACTCTTTGCCGTGAATCCTCCTCAACTGTTCTGCGCCATGTATTTCTCGGACGACCCGTTCTTCTACCATCCTGAGATAACGGATTCCATTGCATCGCGTGGAACTGTCTCCTTTTCGGAGTGTATGACCAATCCACTGCCACTTCCGTCGTTGGATGGTTGTGCCTATTGGTTCCTGACTCGTTATCTGGTAAACATGTTCGTAAGAGATACGGTTAGGATAGAAAACCCTTAAGATGTTCCGTAGGTACCTATTTACGAACGTTTGTAACCTTTTTGTGATACTCTCTCTCTACTCTCTCTACCGGCTGTCCAGCAATGTTAACTTGAGTTACTGAGTTAGTGCCGAAGTTGATGATTTTGGTTTTGGCAGTATTAATCTTCAAACCCGCTTCCCTCTCCACATTTGTTGTCATTTGGTGCAGCTCCATAATTCTGTGCTAGAGTAAGCAAACGTCGTCAGCGTAGTCCAGATGCTTGAGTTGACATGTAAGAGTCCAACGAATTCCTCCGTTTCCAGTAGATAAAACTGCGCGAAGTACATCGCTAATCACCAACAAAAAAAGTATCGGCGATAGAATGTAACCTTGTCGTACCCCACTTAGGATCTTTTATTCCTCTGACAGCTTTCCTTTATGCAGCACGTGACATTTAAAGCAATCATAGGTTACTTTAATAATAGCTTTTAGTTTATCGGGTATACCACTCCTGCGCAAGGCGAGTCAAATAAACTGTCTGTTGACACTGTCGAACGCCTTCTCAAAATCGATGAACAGCAGGTGCAGTGGTGACCGGAATTCAACGCACTGTTTAATAATGATCCGCAGGGTGTTTATGTGGTCTACACAGGAGGATCCAGTGCGGAAATCTGCTTGTTCGGCATCGAGTGTATCTTCCAGATGTTCCTTAATTCGCGCAAGTACTACTTTGGCTAGTACCTTCGCAACTTCAGGAAGAACGCAAATGTCTCTCCAGTTTTCGCACTCCATAATATTACCTTTTTAAGGGACCTTGACAATCATTCCCTTCTTCCACTCGTCGTTGAAGCTTTCTGCCTTCAAAGCTCTCTCTACAAGAGAATTTAAGTAGCTTTCGTTCTTCAATCCGCCTCCAGGTATCTTCTGTAAGCCACGTGCTGTGCCTTGCCTGGCTTCTACCAACAATACTTTCCGCTCCAGATGTGAAAACGTTTTTCACAGCCTTCCAATGTTCCTGGATGGTTGTCGGCAGTGAGCTGCTGATTGCTTCCACTCCTTGCGATAAATGATCCCTTAATTGTTGGCGTACTGAGGGGATCTTTAGCCGGTCGATGTTATACCTACGCATTCGGATGATATTGCGGATTCTTTGAACTGATGCAGTACGTAACTGGACAGTAGCTACCATAAGGTGATGATCCCGTACCATACCCATGTCAGCTCCTCGTCTGTTTCGGACGTCTAAAAGACAGCTCCTAAAACGTCGGCTGATCGCCACGTGGTCGATTTGGTTGGGTGGTGATTGCCTGTCAGTTGACACCCAGCTGACCTTGTGGCAAGTCTTATGCTCAAACATGGTGCCTCCTATGACAAGGTTGTTGGTGTTGCAGAAATCAACAAATCTTTCGCCATTGTCATTTCGTTCGCCGAGGCCGTTCTTCCCAATCACATGCTTGAGTCCTTCATTGTCGTTGCCAACCTTGGCATTCAAGTCCCCCATCACAATGACGATATCTCCGTTCGGCTTTGCGTTGAATACAGCGCTTAGTTGATTGTAGAATATGTCCTTTTCATCCTCGGTCGAAGGATTCGCTGTATGATCGTGACGCGCCGTACTCTAGTCCGAAATCTAGCCGATAAGATCCTATCACTATGCGGGTGCCAGGAAATTAGACCTCTACGTGCTGTTGGCGTTAGCAGCAGACCCACTCCAGAGTCACGGGGACTGCAGGAGGGTTTGCCGGAGTAGAGTAGCACAGTGTTACAAGTTGGGGATTAGTACTCTCCCGCGTCGAACCATCTTACTTCACTCACTCCCAGTATGTCCAAATTATATCGAAGAAACACACGTTCCAGTTGAAGAAACCTGACATTTTAAGGTCCTTCAATCCCTGAGTTAAGGAGCGTCCTCACATTCCAGAAACCAATCTTAGTCCGCGTACAATAGCCAAAAGTCGTCATTATTCGATCATTACTTATTCGAGGCGTTGTGTCGGTTTTAGTAGCGGGTATTTTTTGTTACCGCAGGGTGCTAACCTACGTTACATAGACTAGAAACACTAGACCGTTCGCACTTGCAGTTTTAGCCTACATATATAAGGATTTATACACATAGTTGCCCGGGGATCACCACGAGGAGGTAGAGCAAGCACTACATCACGAACTTGATTATTGCGCTACTCCCCCAAACCAAGTTTTGAGCAGTCAGTAGTTTCCCGATCAATCGCAATGCAGGTGATGCACTTACCGTCATTCAATTATATTGAAATTTCGCACAGATGTACAGTCCTGATGACAATACAATGCTTTTTATTTGACTTCGCTACAACTATCCATATAGCGAGTTGAAAAGCTCGCTTTACTATCTTAGTTCTGAGTTCTGAGAACCAGCAAGCAGGAACGATGAAGCACCAGCAAGGCCGCATAAATTTATGTGTTTTGGATTACTAAATGTAGCTGCCGCCAGTACGAGGAAAATTTTTGACCTGTCGAAGCATCTTCGGTGTCTATTTTTTTTTTGAGTTAACGGAAATTCTGAGACAGAATGAGAGCACTTCATTTATAGACAGTTAGGAGAGTTAAATTTTGCTTTTCTGTTGACCAATGTAAGTTAAGAATTTTCAATTGAAAACGCTTTGCAAGTTTGCTCAACATGTTTCATACTCGGTCTTACATAGGCTTAGTAAAATTTTTTTTTGTAAGTGAAACTATTTTAATTAATTTTGCGTTACGATTTTGCGTAAGGATTTGGTGTTGCGATTTTGCGGTGCAATTATGAGTCACATAGTGAATTGCTCGAAGTAATTTCTCAAGCGATTTCTATGAAACTTGGTATGTAGGACTAAGATGCGACTATAACCCTTGTTCCTATGGAAATTGCCGGAGTAGAGTAGCACAGTGTTACACGTTGGGGATTAGTACTCTCCCGCGTCGAACCATCTTACTTCACTCACTCCCAGTATGTCCAAATTATATCGAAGAAACTCACGTTCCAGTTGAAGAAATCTGACATTTTGAGGTCCTTCACTCCCTGAGTCCAGGAGCGTCCTCACATTCCAGAAACCAATCTTAGTCCGGGTACAATAGCCAAAAGTCGTCATTATTCGATCATTATTTATTCGAGGCGTTGTGTCGGTTTTAGTAGCGGGTATTTTTCGGTACCGCAGGGTGTTAACCTACGTTACATAGACTAGAAACGCTAGACCGTTCGCACTTGCAGTTTTAGCCTACATACATACATACGAACACATTGCGCATGAGCAAGAATTCTCTTTTGTTTGTCGTTTGTGATTTCTGCTTCTCTCTCGATTTAGCAGAAAAACCGGTTTGGACGCGTGAAAAATTCATTTCTTTGTTATTTACTGCAGTCACAGCGAACACACATTCTCACATTTCTGCTTCTCTCTCTCGATTTAGCAGAAAAACTGGTTTGGACGTGTGAAAAATAGCGTACATGAGTTGCAGAAAAGTGCTCATCGTGCTCGTTAGATTGCCGAACTCGGCTACCGCCTCGTAGTCAAGCTTCGGCCTCGCACGATAAACTCCACTTTCCTTGCTCGTTCTGTAATATACTATATCGACACTAATGGCATATCATAAAAATTAACATACCAAGCATATTCGTGTGGACATAAACAAAATCATAATGTAAGCAAAGAGTCATTCTTTCTGATGACGATATGAATTTATCTAACAAGAATATGTAGGTATGTAGAATTGCAGCATATGCAATGAGTAAATATTAAAGGAGATCATTTTAGTTTGAGAACTCAGTATTATTTTGGCAGTCTTTAATTATGAGTCTCTAACTCAACATCAATATTATTTCTTGAATCTTAGTTGATAAGTCTTTTAATAAAAAATTGAAATAAATATTAAATGGTGTTTGTTTTTGGTTTTTTAAAATAAATCCCGGAGGATTAAAAACAAAACTGGCCCAGGGTCTCCAAAATTTGTACAAAAACTGTTGTCCATCGAAGATATACATGTATATAAAATTTGAAGAAAATCGGGTACATTTTGTAAAATACTTGTATGTGGCCGCCTGACCCCGAGGCCCGAGGGGCCCAAAATTTTACAAGAAAGTGTTGTCATAGGAGATATGCACGTGTGCAAAGTTTCAATGTAATCGGACTTTGGGAAGTGGGTTAGAAACTGATCATAAGATTCCACGACAAACAAACAAACAAAAAAAACAAACACACGGGCACGCGAAGTTAATATAGAGAATTTAAAAAAAACTATCATGTAAATAAAGCTGCATTTAAGTATATTTTTTTATAATGTACACACTTATTATTTATATAGATTAAACTAAAACAAAAACAATTTGCTTACGTTATTTTTCAATTACAGGTCATAGTTGAAAAGGCTCCAAAAGCGCGTATTGGTTATTTAGACAAAAAAAAAGTATTTGGTTCCTTCTGATTTAACTGTTGGACTATTTTACTTTTTAATTCGGTAAAGAATACATTAACGCCCTGAAGATGCTTTATTTTTTTTGTCAATAACGTAATTCCACTAACATCAGCTACAATGGGTTCTCTATATCAGGTTTGATTTCAAATTTACGTTTAACTGGATTTTATTGTTATTGCTTTGTTTTGATAGGAACATCACGAAGAAGACTATTTCTTGTATTCGCCTACTCTGATGACAATGTGTATGGCCAAATCTACGAAAAAAATCTAAACACCAATGTGGTCTGAAACACGTTAATATATATAATAAACATTTTTACTATTTACCAAATTTAAATTCTTTATATACCTATATATGTGTAAACATATTTTATATACAAATTAAACTATTTTAAATTATTAATAGTTTTTAAAAAATATTCATCAGAGCAGAGCTCTGATGTTCTTTATTAAATGAGTACAAGATTAGACCTGAACTTAAAACTAGATACATTGGTTCTTTTATAATAGTAAATGGCATTGGCATCCCAAGTAAGTCATCATGGTCATCCTGACGAATTATTGATGATGTCAGCAGAAGTGAAGGCTAGCGTATCAGACAACTCGTAATGTAGATGAATTTATGATGTTTATGTTGTGTGTGGTCGTCGTCCGATGAATTGAAACATTGTACGTGATTTATGCGTTTATACTTTGTAAGTTCCGTTATTAGTGTCAGCACTCAGACGAAATACTTTTATGGAGCTGCGTCCAGCGGATGTTTACAGAGCGTTCTTGCGAATGTGCGGCTTCAACTTATTCGTCGTTAACTTACACAAACACACACACTCCGCCATTTGCCGGTCCCAAGCCCGGTTGCAAAAGGAGGAGGGTGGGGACTAACACCTCGTTATCAAACCTTGGTTCATCTGCCCCGGGTGATATTACCATGTGAGGGGCCCTAGCCAGGGTTACGGTGCATAAGGATGGAGTTACTGTCAACCTCTCGTGCATGGAATACCTTGCTCGCAGGGGCTCTGACGACCGAGTACTTACTTACTTATGGTCTATATACCCTTGTGGGTCCTAAGGCCTCTACTACGTCTGCGCCCCATCGCGTGCGGTTCCTGGCAATGAGCTTCAGCTCTCTCCAACTCTTTGCCGTGAATCCTCCTCAACTGTTCTGCGCCATGTATTTCTCGGACGACCCGTTCTTCTACCATCCTGAGATAAGGGATTCCATTGCATCGCGTGGAACTGTCTCCTTTTCGGAGTGTATGACCAATCCACTGCCACTTCCGTCGTTGGATGGTTGTGCCTATTGGTTCCTGACTCGTTATCTGGTAAACATGTTCGTAAGAGATACGGTTAGGATAGAAAACCCTTAAGATGTTCCGTAGGTACCTATTTACGAACGTTTGTAACCTTTTTGTGATACTCTCTCTCTACTCTCTCTACCGGCTGTCCAGCAATGTTAACTTGAGTTACTGAGTTAGTGCCGAAGTTGATGATTTTGGTTTTGGCAGTATTAATCTTCAAACCCGCCTCCCTCTCCACATTTGTTGTCATTTGGTGCAGCTCCATAATTCTGTGCTAGAGTAAGCAAACGTCGTCAGCGTAGTCCAGATGCTTGAGTTGACATGTAAGAGTCCAACGAATTCCTCCGTTTCCAGTAGATAAAACTGCGCGAAGTACATCGCTAATCACCAACAAAAAAAGTATCGGCGATAGAATGTAACCTTGTCGTACCCCACTTAGGATCTTTTATTCCTCTGACAGCTTTCCTTTATGCAGCACGTGACATTTAAAGCAATCATAGGTTACTTTAATAATAGCTTTTAGTTTATCGGGTATACCACTCCTGCGCAAGGCGAGTCAAATAAACTGTCTGTTGACACTGTCGAACGCCTTCTCAAAATCGATGAACAGCAGGTGCAGTGGTGACCGGAATTCAACGCACTGTTTAATAATGATCCGCAGGGTGTTTATGTGGTCTACACAGGAGGATCCAGTGCGGAAATCTGCTTGTTCGGCATCGAGTGTATCTTCCAGATGTTCCTTAATTCGCGCAAGTACTACTTTGGCTAGTACCTTCGCAACTTCAGGAAGAACGCAAATGTCTCTCCAGTTTTCGCACTCCATAATATTACCTTTTTAAGGGACCTTGACAATCATTCCCTTCTTCCACTCGTCGTTGAAGCTTTCTGCCTTCAAAGCTCTCTCTACAAGAGAATTTAAGTAGCTTTCGTTCTTCAATCCGCCTCCAGGTATCTTCTGTAAGCCACGTGCTGTGCCTTGCCTGGCTTCTACCAACAATACTTTCCGCTCCAGATGTGAAAACGTTTTTCACAGCCTTCCAATGTTCCTGGATGGTTGTCGGCAGTGAGCTGCTGATTGCTTCCACTCCTTGCGATAAATGATCCCTTTATTGTTGGCGTACTGAGGGGATCTTTAGCCGGTCGATGTTATACCTACGCATTCGGATGATATTGCGGATTCTTTGAACTGATGCAGTACGTAACTGGACAGTAGCTACCATAAGGTGATGATCCCGTACCATACCCATGTCAGCTCCTCGTCTGTTTCGGACGTCTAAAAGACAGCTCCTAAAACGTCGGCTGATCGCCACGTGGTCGATTTGGTTGGGTGGTGATTGCCTGTCAGTTGACACCCAGCTGACCTTGTGGCAAGTCTTATGCTCAAACATGGTGCCTCCTATGACAAGGTTGTTGGTGTTGCAGAAATCAACAAATCTTTCGCCATTGTCATTTCGTTCGCCGAGGCCGTTCTTCCCAATCACATGCTTGAGTCCTTCATTGTCGTTGCCAACCTTGGCATTCAAGTCCCCCATCACAATGACGATATCTCCGTTCGGCTTTGCGTTGAATACAGCGCTTAGTTGATTGTAGAATATGTCCTTTTCATCCTCGGTCGAAGGATTCGCTGTATGATCGTGACGCGCCGTACTCTAGTCCGAAATCTAGCCGATAAGATCCTATCACTATGCGGGTGCCAGGAAATTAGACCTCTACGTGCTGTTGGCGTTAGCAGCAGACCCACTCCAGAGTCACGGGGACTGCAGGAGGGTTTGCCGGAGTAGAGTAGCACAGTGTTACAAGTTGGGGATTAGTACTCTCCCGCGTCGAACCATCTTACTTCACTCACTCCCAGTATGTCCAAATTATATCGAAGAAACACACGTTCCAGTTGAAGAAACCTGACATTTTAAGGTCCTTCAATCCCTGAGTTAAGGAGCGTCCTCACATTCCAGAAACCAATCTTAGTCCGCGTACAATAGCCAAAAGTCGTCATTATTCGATCATTACTTATTCGAGGCGTTGTGTCGGTTTTAGTAGCGGGTATTTTTTGTTACCGCAGGGTGCTAACCTACGTTACATAGACTAGAAACACTAGACCGTTCGCACTTGCAGTTTTAGCCTACATATATAAGGATTTATACACATAGTTGCCCGGGGATCACCACGAGGAGGTAGAGCAAGCACTACATCACGAACTTGATTATTGCGCTACTCCCCCAAACCAAGCTTTGAGCAGTCAGTAGTTTCCCGATCAATCGCAATGCAGGTGATGCACTTACCGTCATTCAATTATATTGAAATTTCGCACAGATGTACAGTCCTGATGACAATACAATGCTTTTTATTTGACTTCGCTACAACTATCCATATAGCGAGTTGAAAAGCTCGCTTTACTATCTTAGTTCTGAGTTCTGAGAACCAGCAAGCAGGAACGATGAAGCACCAGCAAGGCCGCATAAATTTATGTGTTTTGGATTACTAAATGTAGCTGCCGCCAGTACGAGGAAAATTTTTGACCTGTCGAAGCATCTTCGGTGTCTATTTTTTTTTTGAGTTAACGGAAATTCTGAGACAGAATGAGAGCACTTCATTTATAGACAGTTAGGAGAGTTAAATTTTGCTTTTCTGTTGACCAATGTAAGTTAAGAATTTTCAATTGAAAACGCTTTGCAAGTTTGCTCAACATGTTTCATACTCGGTCTTACATAGGCTTAGTAAAATTTTTTTTTGTAAGTGAAACTATTTTAATTAATTTTGCGTTACGATTTTGCGTAAGGATTTGGTGTTGCGATTTTGCGGTGCAATTATGAGTCACATAGTGAATTGCTCGAAGTAATTTCTCAAGCGATTTCTATGAAACTTGGTATGTAGGACTAAGATGCGACTATAACCCTTGTTCCTATGGAAATTGCCGGAGTAGAGTAGCACAGTGTTACACGTTGGGGATTAGTACTCTCCCGCGTCGAACCATCTTACTTCACTCACTCCCAGTATGTCCAAATTATATCGAAGAAACTCACGTTCCAGTTGAAGAAATCTGACATTTTGAGGTCCTTCACTCCCTGAGTCCAGGAGCGTCCTCACATTCCAGAAACCAATCTTAGTCCGGGTACAATAGCCAAAAGTCGTCATTATTCGATCATTATTTATTCGAGGCGTTGTGTCGGTTTTAGTAGCGGGTATTTTTCGGTACCGCAGGGTGTTAACCTACGTTACATAGACTAGAAACGCTAGACCGTTCGCACTTGCAGTTTTAGCCTACATACATACATACGAACACATTGCGCATGAGCAAGAATTCTCTTTTGTTTGTCGTTTGTGATTTCTGCTTCTCTCTCGATTTAGCAGAAAAACCGGTTTGGACGCGTGAAAAATTCATTTCTTTGTTATTTACTGCAGTCACAGCGAACACACATTCTCACATTTCTGCTTCTCTCTCTCGATTTAGCAGAAAAACTGGTTTGGACGTGTGAAAAATAGCGTACATGAGTTGCAGAAAAGTGCTCATCGTGCTCGTTAGATTGCCGAACTCGGCTACCGCCTCGTAGTCAAGCTTCGGCCTCGCACGATAAACTCCACTTTCCTTGCTCGTTCTGTAATATACTATATCGACACTAATGGCATATCATAAAAATTAACATACCAAGCATATTCGTGTGGACATAAACAAAATCATAATGTAAGCAAAGAGTCATTCTTTCTGATGACGATATGAATTTATCTAACAAGAATATGTAGGTATGTAGAATTGCAGCATATGCAATGAGTAAATATTAAAGGAGATCATTTTAGTTTGAGAACTCAGTATTATTTTGGCAGTCTTTAATTATGAGTCTCTAACTCAACATCAATATTATTTCTTGAATCTTAGTTGATAAGTCTTTTAATAAAAAATTGAAATAAATATTAAATGGTGTTTGTTTTTGGTTTTTTAAAATAAATCCCGGAGGATTAAAAACAAAACTGGCCCAGGGTCTCCAAAATTTGTACAAAAACTGTTGTCCATCGAAGATATACATGTATATAAAATTTGAAGAAAATCGGGTACATTTTGTAAAATACTTGTATGTGGCCGCCTGACCCCGAGGCCCGAGGGGCCCAAAATTTTACAAGAAAGTGTTGTCATAGGAGATATGCACGTGTGCAAAGTTTCAATGTAATCGGACTTTGGGAAGTGGGTTAGAAACTGATCATAAGATTCCACGACAAACAAACAAACAAAAAAAACAAACACACGGGCACGCGAAGTTAATATAGAGAATTTAAAAAAAACTATCATGTAAATAAAGCTGCATTTAAGTATATTTTTTTATAATGTACACACTTATTATTTATATAGATTAAACTAAAACAAAAACAATTTGCTTACGTTATTTTTCAATTACAGGTCATAGTTGAAAAGGCTCCAAAAGCGCGTATTGGTTATTTAGACAAAAAAAAAGTATTTGGTTCCTTCTGATTTAACTGTTGGACTATTTTACTTTTTAATTCGGTAAAGAATACATTAACGCCCTGAAGATGCTTTATTTTTTTTGTCAATAACGTAATTCCACTAACATCAGCTACAATGGGTTCTCTATATCAGGTTTGATTTCAAATTTACGTTTAACTGGATTTTATTGTTATTGCTTTGTTTTGATAGGAACATCACGAAGAAGACTATTTCTTGTATTCGCCTACTCTGATGACAATGTGTATGGCCAAATCTACGAAAAAAATCTAAACACCAATGTGGTCTGAAACACGTTAATATATATAATAAACATTTTTACTATTTACCAAATTTAAATTCTTTATATACCTATATATGTGTAAACATATTTTATATACAAATTAAACTATTTTAAATTATTAATAGTTTTTAAAAAATATTCATCAGAGCAGAGCTCTGCTGTTCTTTATTAAATGAGTACAAGATTAGACCTGAACTTAAAACTAGATACATTGGTTCTTTTATAATAGTAAATGGCATTGGCATCCCAAGTAAGTCATCATGGTCATCCTGACGAATTATTGATGATGTCAGCAGAAGTGAAGGCTAGCGTATCAGACAACTCGTAATGTAGATGAATTTATGATGTTTATGTTGTGTGTGGTCGTCGTCCGATGAATTGAAACATTGTACGTGATTTATGCGTTTATACTTTGTAAGTTCCGTTATTAGTGTCAGCACTCAGACGAAATACTTTTATGGAGCTGCGTCCAGCGGATGTTTACAGAGCGTTCTTGCGAATGTGCGGCTTCAACTTATTCGTCGTTAACTCCTCCGCCCTTAAAATCGAACGTCCTCGTGAGTTTATGTTGATGTTATTAGATGCGGAATGTCTTCAATGCCAACAGTTGTTAATGCTGGGTTGTTGATAGTTAAAACTGTGTCTCCCCGTGTATGACTTCTGCCATCCGGTCTTCTGCATACAAATGTAATAGCTGCCAATAGGATAATTATTAAGATGATGTTTATGGATAGGTTGATTTTGTGTTTGGTTTGTAGTGAGTCGATTTCTTCTGTGCGGTTGACATATAGCTCTTTAATCATCTCCAGGGATAGTACTTCTTCTATTTTACTTTGTTTGTGGGATGGTTGTAGTATTGCCGGTAATGGTTGATATTGAGTTACTTCTTTAGCCAGGATTGTTTTTCCGTTGACCTCAATGGGGGTGTTGAAGTGTTTGATGATGAAAGTACCTCTAAGCATCACGGTTTCATTGTTGATCAGCACTGGTCCATCGAATTGGTTTAACAGCAAGATTCCTGGTGCGACTTCTTCTACTTCTGGGACATGTTCGTTGTTGACGATAGTACAATTAGCTTTCTGACTCTTTATTAGCTTTGGGATGCAGGATGCATTTCTTAAGTTTTGAATATTATTGTTATTACAAATTGATAAGTTGTTATATGTTTTACATTTTTTTGAGATGCCATAAATTTCTTCATTACATTCTATAATTGATTCAAAATTAATTTTATTTATTACTTTCTTAATTTTTACTGGTTTTAAAATTGACAAGTTACATGTTTCCACCTTGGTAGTTGGAAAACTTAAAATATAAATCAAATTTTTATCATTTGATGCGATTTTAATTTCGGCAAATTCTAATGCTTCATCAATGTTTGTGTATGGAATATTTTCAATTTTTAATATTTTTTCCGCTATATTTATTTCAGTATTGGATAAAATAAAGGAGTTTACTATGTTAGCTTTTGCCCAATGAATGGCGTATGCAACATTAATGATTTCTTCTTTAATTATATCTAGTTTATATTTTATTCTCATAATTATTGTGTTACTATTTTTTTCTTTTTCTTTAAACATTTGAAGTAAACTATTTGTTGCGTTTGTTAGTTCATTTATTTTTTCCATAGATATTTTATTAATAATGATTTGCTTATGGTTATTTTCTAATACTTTATTTATCTTATCTGTAATTATTTCGTAGTTATGGTGGTCAGGATTACCTGCTATCCACTTCCATGCACTACCTATAAAATCTAGCGATCTTTTAGTTTTATTATTAATTCTAAGTCTAAATAGGTGTGTTTTAATTCTTAAAATGTCATAGGAAAGGACAGGATGTAAGGGATTCTCTTTTGGTACGTATGATCCTAGCATAGCTTCCAGGTCGTTTATTATTTTTTCATACGCTTCTATTTCGATCAAATGGATGATCTTAAATGATCCATTTTGCAATTTTGCACGTCCCGCGTTGATTTTAATCAGCTGGGAGTTGGAATAGTCCAAAATTTGCACATCTGCTTTGCACAGTGGAATCAGTGTTCTATTGAAAAATTTAGTTTTTTATAAGGCTTTTGTGAATGGTTCTTCCTGAACGTGTTAGTATAGTACTATTATTGTTTTTTGCAACTATTTCTTTTTTATACCTAGGCGATAACTTATTTCCTATTCTTTTATTAATTCTTACGAAGATCTCGTCTCCTTCAGAATAATTTTTTGGGGGTGACTTGTTTTTATTATGATAGTTAAGGTCAGCGTTTTGTTGTTCTTCAAGTCTTTTAATGTTTTCCTGTCTTTCTATTTCAATTTGTTGTGGGTCAGTGGTTACGGTTCGTCCAAAAAAGAGTTCTATCGGTTTTTTGTTAGTAGTGGAGTGTATTGAGTTGTTATACTCATAAACGGATCTGTCTAATAGTTCTTGAAAAGATTCGTGCACATTTTCAGATTTAAGGCAACGCATGATCTCACCTAAAGTAGAGTGGAATCGTTCCACTTGTCCATTGGCAGAGCTTGTATAGGGTGGAGCTTTAAATATTTTTATGTTGAATTGGTTTTCAAGCATAAATGTAATCGGACTGGAATTAAAAGATTTTTCGTTATCGAATACTATTAATTTTGGTACGCCAAATGAAAGTAAGAGTTCTCTGAGTGGCTGCTTAATATCTTCTACAGCTCTGGAACGTAAAATTTTAGTTTGTGCGTACTTTGAGAATTTGTCTATAGCCGTTAGTATTATTTGTTTGTCAGTAAAATAAATGTCAATGTGTAAAATATGTCCTGGATGTTGAGGTATGGGAGTAGCTTGTATCATGGGTTTATTGGGATGGCGATCGTATTTATGTTCCTTGCACGTCTTACATTGCTTAATGATTTTACCTATTTTTGCTTGCATTTGGGGAAAGTAAAAGTTCTGTAGAAGCTGTATTTTATTTTCTCTGATGCTTCGATGAGCACGATTATGTTCATTTATTATTTTCGTCGTTTGTTCAACTTCGTCAGTAATGTCGGTTTCCATCTTCCGAGCAAATCGTATTCGGTATTGACTAAAATGTTTGGTGTAAACTTCTTGTATAAGACCTAAAGTTCTTTCGTCTGTTTTTAATCCGTTGATAACTGATGGGTTTAAATAACGTTTGAAAATATGTATTAATTTTTCTTCGGAGTATTCAGGTTCAGTTATGATATGGCGGTGATAGGTAGGGAAGATAATTTTGAATTGGTAAGTGGAAGTGTTATCTAGATCTAGGAAAAGCTGATTTTTAAATACGTTAATAGGTTCTTTAGCTGTTTGTATTAAATTTTGACCTGAGCTTTCGTCACTATGTTGTGTCACTGTCATTGAGTTAATTTGGGATTGGCGAGGAGGTCTCGACAATGCATCAGCTACGACGTTCATTTTACCTGGCTTATACTTCAGTGTGTAATTATATTCTTCAAGTATTGCCTTCCATCGTTTTATTTTATTATTAGTGCTTTTGTTGCTTACTGCATATGTCAAGGGTTGATGGTCTGTAAGGATTTGAATTTTTGCGGAGCCATACAGGTAATTTCTCAGAGTTTTAAGGGACCAGATAATAGCAAGCATTTCTTTCTCGTTGGTAGCGTAGTGTTCTTCTGCATTGCTTAGTGTTCTTGATATGAACATTATCGGTTTGTTGTCCTGTGCTAACACGGCACCAATTGCATTGTCTGAAGCATCGGTGGTGAGATGGAATTCTTTATTGTAGTCGGGGTAAGTGAGCATTACGTCTTCTGGTGTAAGTGAATTTTTTATTTTATTGAATGCATTAATGGCTTCCTCATTGAGATGGATAAGCTTTTTGCTTGAATTGTGTTTGGACGAACGTCCATCTTCCCCCCTTAAGAGGGATGTGAGGGGTTTTGCCAATTTGGCGTAGTCTTTAATAAATCGCCGGTAAAACCCAGAAAGACCGAGAAATGAGCGTAAGTCTTTTAGAGTTCTTGGACAAGGAAATTTCATTATTGCTTCTACCTTTGCAGGATTTGTTTTAATTCCGTCGGGTGATACAATAAAACCCAGGAATTCAACTTCCGTTTTTAAAAACTCACATTTGTCAAGTTGTACTTTCATATTTGCTTTTTGCAATGTACAGAATATTGTTTCTAGATTTTCTAGATGGGTTTGAACATCCTTGCTGAAGATGACTATATCATCAATATAGACATAGCAAATCTTTCCTATGTACTCGCGCAATATATCGTCGAGTGCTCTTTGGAATATTGACGGAGAATTCTTGAGACCAAATGGAAGTCTTACGAATTCGTATTTGCCATTATTTACCGAGAAAGCGGTTTTTTCAATATCGCTTTCCTTTAACGGAATTTGATGGAATCCGCTTTTTAGGTCAATAACAGAAAACAATTTATTCTTTCCCAATTGGGCAAGTACTTCATTTGTCTCCGGAATCGGGTAACGGTCAGGAATTGTAACTGCATTCAATTTCCTATAGTCTATTACCATTCTATACTTTTTTTCATGAGAGGCGTCGAGTTTTTTCGGTACAATCCATATGGGAGCATTATAGGGTGACCGTGAAGGTCGGATTATACCATCGGTTAGGAGTTGTTTAATCTGTTTTTCTACTTCATCCTTTAATGCCATGGGGTATGGGTAGCTTTTTGAATAAATGGGGTTCTCATCATTTGTCCTTATTTCACCTTTAACAGTAGTCGTAAATGTCAGTTTCTCGTCCGGTTCTGTAAATAAGTTCGGGTATTTCGAAATTGTTTTTAAAAGTTTACTCGATTGTTCTTGGTTTAAGTGGGAAGTCCTTATATCTATCTTGTTAACAGATTGCGAAATATGTTGTTTTATGGGGATTTTAATTTTATTGTGTAATATAATGTAGTTTTCTGCAGTATATATTACTGCATTGAGTTCTGTGAGACTGTCGTTACCAATTATACCGTGGAATGATTTAAGGGTTGGAAGAATAAAAAAATTGAGACATATATCGTTAAGGCCAAAGAGGTGCAACATGGCATGATGTGTTATTTTTACATCGCCACCTATAGAGTTAGCAAAAAATAGATTTTTATTACAAATAGTTTTATTTACACAGTTCGGGTGAATATAGTTCTTATTAGAACCTGTATCGATTAAAAATTTTAGTGTGTTTCCGCTCTTCGTTCGGTACTCAAAATATGGAAGCGAAGAGCTGTTCAATCTAAAAAATGAATGTCATGAGCTTCACGGGAGATTTCGGTGTTATTGGAATTTACAATATCGGGTTCTTGATATTCATATTCCTGTAAGTCACCAATTGTTCCCAAGTATTCAGCCAGAGTTTGGTCGGAGTTTCCGTCTCCTAATCTAATGCGTTCGTCATCCTCTTGTGGTTCTAGATGCGCAACTTGGGTTGTCGTATGGAAAGTTCTTTGCATTTTATTTGGGGTAGGTCCTTGGGTTGTCCAGTTGGGTCTCTTAGTTGCAGTTTGCCAATTTCCTTGGGGTCGATTAGTATAATTAACTGCGCGCGACTGAATGGTGCTTGTGTCCATCGGTTCTGGTCGAGGTTGTGGTCTAGGCGGTGGTCGCATAAAGTTTCCTTGATTTTGGTTGGGTTGGTAATTGCGATTTGAATATTGGGTTTGGAATGGGGTGTTGTTAAATTGAGGGGGTCTGTTATTAAAATTATTAGTTGGTTGTGGAATATATGCAAGTTGTGGGAAAAAGGGGACGTTATTTGTTCGAAGGTGTAAATTGTTATTAGGTCTTCGCGGAGGAAGTGTTGGAGGATTTGGGTGATGGTACTGTGGTTTTCTTGATATTCCCTGGTGGTTTATGGCATAGTTGGACCTATAATTCTGGTTCTCTAATTTTAGACATAGGTAGAGGGCTTGTGGAAGGTCAACAGGTTCACGAATTCCGAGGAGCCTAGGCAAATCTCCTTTTAGACCACGTACGAAGGTGTCCAAAGCTTTGTCTCTATAATTTTTTGTAAGTAAAAATTATTGCTTCTTGGCCAACTTCCATGCAACTGATTTTATTTAGAATCAAGGACAAGTGTGAATACACTGCTTGATAAAAGCCTTGTACAGAATCATTGCCTTGTACTAAGGAAATCATCTGGTATTCCAGTGTTCCCAAATCACGCTTGTCTGCGTAGTGCAATGTAAGGCAACGCGATATACACTCCCAATTAAGAGGTGTATTGTAGGATTCTAAGGCGATATCCGCATTTCCTACAATTTTGTTTCTTATGACGTTTAAAACGCCGAAGTATTTTGGTGTACCTTTGATTGACTCGTAAAGCCGAATAATACGATCCACACTCTTTTTCCATGAGCTGAACTCGCCGGGCTGACCAGAGAATTCTCTGAGACAGCGAACTACGTCCGGTATCTTATCGAGTTCCGATAAATTGGCCTGATGTTCAGGGTTTATCGTTTGGTCGATTCCTCTGGTAAGATCCGTATTCGGATTTAGCATGTTTTGGATCATGCTTCGTCCTTCCGAATTTATGACTTGGCTAACAATTGAAGTTATAATTGTTTGAAGTTCCGGTGTTAAACGGATTGGATTGTTAGTGTTAGGGGAATTGGATGTGTCTGGAACATTAAGCACCGGAGGTCTAAGTATATTTTCATTTGCCATTGCTTATGTTTTATATTCACACACAAATAACGAAATGGAAAAATTATTACTCTCTATTACTTAGTATTACTTTAGTATTCTCTTTAGTATATTCTTTAATAATATTTATTCACTACTTTTTTTCTTATTTAAAGTTTTAAAATACCAAATTTTTTCTTTTCTATATGTACTTTCAAATTATCGGATTCACTTAACTTTTAAATTGAATTTAGATTTGCTTAATTTTTGTGGTAATTTTTAAGAATAATGGTTTATATCAAAAATTTAAATAATATAGGATTAAATAAAAAAATATAGTAATAATCTTACAGTATAAAAATCAGGAACATTGCTGGTTTTCTTTGTACGAGAATGTCGTATTGTTGGATCTGGAGCGATGCGGCTAACGTTCTACGACGTTTCCTTTTCCTCCGTTTTAACGGCTACTAAGGGGCCCTTTTTTGTTTCACCACTCTCTATGATCATTTAAAAAACGCTGTTGCAAGTCCTGGGGTTCGGGACTCAGGAGGCACTGCTTTAGGGCCGTTTTTCCACGCTGAATAATTTTGGAATTGAGAATTTTGAGCTTCTTGAGGTCACTTCTCTATTCTTCTTAAAAACACAGCACTACTTAAGGGCTTTTTGTGTTGAAAGAAAAAATTTTTTTTTGAGCTGCTTGAGGTCACTTTTTTATTTTAATTTCACTTAAGAAAGAACACTTTTTCTTTAAATTATTTTTCGCGTACCTGAGCCCCACGTTGGGCGCCAATTAAACTATTTTAAATTATTAATAGTTTTTAAAAAATATTCATCAGAGCAGAGCTCTGATGTTCTTTATTAAATGAGTACAAGATTAGAACTGAACTTAAAACTAGATACATTGGTTCTTTTATAATAGTAAATGGCATTGGCATCCCAAGTAAGTCATCATGGTCATCCTGACGAATTATTGATGATGTCAGCAGAAGTGAAGGCTAGCGTATCAGACAACTCGTAATGTAGATGAATTTATGATGTTTATGTTGTGTGTGGTCGTCGTCCGATGAATTGAAACATTGTACGTGATTTATGCGTTTATACTTTGTAAGTTCCGTTATTATTGTCAGCACTCAGACGAAATACTTTTATGGAGCTGCGTCCAGCGGATGTTTACAGAGCGTTCTTGCGAATGTGCGGCTTCAACTTATTCGTCGTTAACTTACACAAACACACACACTCCGCCATTTGCCGGTCCCAAGCCCGGTTGCAAAAGGAGGAGGGTGGGGACTAACACCTCGTTATCAAACCTTGGTTCATCTGCCCCGGGTGATATTACCATGTGAGGGGCCCTAGCCAGGGTTACGGTGCATAAGGATGGAGTTACTGTCAACCTCTCGTGCATGGAATACCTTGCTCGCAGGGGCTCTGACGACCGAGTACTTACTTACTTATGGTCTATATACCCTTGTGGGTCCTAAGGCCTCTACTACGTCTGCGCCCCATCGCGTGCGGTTCCTGGCAATGAGCTTCAGCTCTCTCCAACTCTTTGCCGTGAATCCTCCTCAACTGTTCTGCGCCATGTATTTCTCGGACGACCCGTTCTTCTACCATCCTGAGATAAGGGATTCCATTGCATCGCGTGGAACTGTCTCCTTTTCGGAGTGTATGACCAATCCACTGCCACTTCCGTCGTTGGATGGTTGTGCCTATTGGTTCCTGACTCGTTATCTGGTAAACATGTTCGTAAGAGATACGGTTAGGATAGAAAACCCTTAAGATGTTCCGTAGGTACCTATTTACGAACGTTTGTAACCTTTTTGTGATACTCTCTCTCTACTCTCTCTACCGGCTGTCCAGCAATGTTAACTTGAGTTACTGAGTTAGTGCCGAAGTTGATGATTTTGGTTTTGGCAGTATTAATCTTCAAACCCGCCTCCCTCTCCACATTTGTTGTCATTTGGTGCAGCTCCATAATTCTGTGCTAGAGTAAGCAAACGTCGTCAGCGTAGTCCAGATGCTTGAGTTGACATGTAAGAGTCCAACGAATTCCTCCGTTTCCAGTAGATAAAACTGCGCGAAGTACATCGCTAATCACCAACAAAAAAAGTATCGGCGATAGAATGTAACCTTGTCGTACCCCACTTAGGATCTTTTATTCCTCTGACAGCTTTCCTTTATGCAGCACGTGACATTTAAAGCAATCATAGGTTACTTTAATAATAGCTTTTAGTTTATCGGGTATACCACTCCTGCGCAAGGCGAGTCAAATAAACTGTCTGTTGACACTGTCGAACGCCTTCTCAAAATCGATGAACAGCAGGTGCAGTGGTGACCGGAATTCAACGCACTGTTTAATAATGATCCGAAGGGTGTTTATGTGGTCTACACAGGAGGATCCAGTGCGGAAATCTGCTTGTTTGGCATCGAGTGTATCTTCCAGATGTTCCTTAATTCGCGCAAGTACTACTTTGGCTAGTACCTTCGCAACTTCAGGAAGAACGCAAATGTCTCTCCAGTTTTCGCACTCCATAATATTACCTTTTTAAGGGACCTTGACTATCATTCCCTTCTTCCACTCTTCGGGGAAGCTTTCTGCCTTCAAAGCTCTTTCTACAAGAGGATTTAAGTAGCTTTCGTTCTTCAATCCGCCTCCAGGTATCTTCTGTAAGCCACGTGCTGTGCCTTGCCTGGCTTCTACCAACAATACTTTCCGCTCCAGATGTGAAAACGTTTTTCACAGCCTTCCAATGTTCCTGGATGGTTGTCGGCAGTGAGCTGCTGATTGCTTCCACTCCTTGCGATAAATGATCCCTTAATTGTTGGCGTACTGAGGGGATCTTTAGCCGGTCGATGTTATACCTACGCATTCGGATGATATTGCGGATTCTTTGAACTGATGCAGTACGTAACTGGACAGTAGCTACCATAAGGTGATGATCCCGTACCATACCCATGTCAGCTCCTCGTCTGTTTCGGACGTCTAAAAGACAGCTCCTAAAACGTCGGCTGATCGCCACGTGGTCGATTTGGTTGGGTGGTGATTGCCTGTCAGTTGACACCCAGCTGACCTTGTGGCAAGTCTTATGCTCAAACATGGTGCTTCCTATGACAAGGTTGTTGGTGTTGCAGAAATCAACAAATCTTTCGCCATTGTCATTTCGTTCGCCGAGGCCGTTCTTCCCAATCACATGCTTGAGTCCTTCATTGTCGTTGCCAACCTTGGCATTCAAGTCCCCCATCACAATGACGATATCTCCGTTCGGCTTTGCGTTGAATACAGCGCTTAGTTGATTGTAGAATATGTCCTTTTCATCCTCGGTCGAAGGATTCGCTGTATGATCGTGACGCGCCGTACTCTAGTCCGAAATCTAGCCGATAAGATCCTATCACTATGCGGGTGCCAGGAAATTAGACCTCTACGTGCTGTTGGCGTTAGCAGCAGACCCACTCCAGAGTCACGGGGACTGCAGGAGGGTTTGCCGGAGTAGAGTAGCACAGTGTTACACGTTGGGGATTAGTACTCTCCCGCGTCGAACCATCTTACTTCACTCACTCCCAGTATGTCCAAATTATATCGAAGAAACACACGTTCCAGTTGAAGAAACCTGACATTTTAAGGTCCTTCAATCCCTGAGTTAAGGAGCGTCCTCACATTCCAGAAACCAATCTTAGTCCGCGTACAATAGCCAAAAGTCGTCATTATTCGATCATTACTTATTCGAGGCGTTGTGTCGGTTTTAGTAGCGGGTATTTTTTGGTACCGCAGGGTGCTAACATACGTTACATAGACTAGAAACACTAGACCGTTCGCACTTGCAGTTTTAGCCTACATATATAAGGATTTATACACATAGTTGCCCGGGGACCACCACGAGGAGGTAGAGCAAGCACTACATCACGAACTTGATTATTGCGCTACTCCCCCAAACCAAGTTTTGAGCAGTCAGAAGTTTCCCGATCAATCGCAATGCAGGTGAAGCACTTACCGTCATTCAATTATATTGAAATTTCGCACAGATGTACAGTCCTGATGACAATACAATGCTTTTTATTTGACTTCGCTACAACTATCCATATAGCGAGTTCAAAAGCTCGCTTTACTATCTTAGTTCTGAGTTCTGAGAACCAGCAAGCAGGAGCGATGAAGCACCAGCAAGGCCGCATAAATTTATGTGTTTTTGATTACTAAATGTAGCTGCCGCCAGTACGAGGAAAATTTTTGACCTGCCGAAGCATCTTCGGTGTCTATTTTTTTTTTAGAGTTAACGGAAATTCTGAGAAAGAATGAGAGCACTTCATTTATAGACAGTTAGGAGAGTTAAATTTTGCTTTTCTGTTGACCAATGTAAGTTAAGAATTTTCAATTGAAAATGCTTTGCAAATTTGCTCAACATGTTTCATACTCGGTCTTACATAGGCTTAGTAAAGTTTTTTTTTGTAAGTGAAACTATTTTAATTAATTTTGCGTTACGATTTTGCGTAAGGATTTGGTGTTGCAATTTTGCGGTGCAATTATGAGTCACATAGTGAATTGCTCGAAGTAATTTCTAAAGCGATTTCTATGAAACTTGGTATGTAGGACTAAGATGCGACTATAACCTTGTTTTTATGAAAATTCTGTGATCTGGCCAATAAGGTCTGTAATTTTGTGGACCAACCAATTTCTCAACCGATTCGTATGAAATTCGGTATTCAGGACTATGATGCGACTATAACCCTTGTTCCTATGGAAATTCTGAGATCTGGTCAATAGGGTCTGGAATTTTGTGGACCAAGAAATTCGTATGAAATTCGGTATTAAGGACTAATATGCGACTATAACCCTTGTTCCTAAGGAAATTCTGGGATCTGGCCAATAGGGACTTGTATTTTGTGGACCAAGCAATTTCTCAAGCGATTCGTATGAAATTCGGTATGAACGACTAATATGCGACTATAACCCTTGTTTCTAAGGAAATTCTGGGATCTGGCCAATAGGGACTGGAATTTTGTGGACCAAGCAATTTCTCAAGCGATTCGTATGAAATTCGGTATGTAGGACTAAGATGCGGCTATAACCCTTGTTCCTATGGAAATTCTGTGATTTGGCCAATAGGGTCTGGAATTTTGTGGACCAAGCCAACCTGGTGATTTGATGGTATATCTCACCGAACATTGGAACCACTCCTTGCGATAAATGATCCCTTAATTGTTGGCATACTGAGGGGATCTTTAGCCGGTCGATGTTATACCTAGGCATTCGGATGATATTGCGGATTCTTTGAACTGATGTAGTACGTAACTGGACAGTAGCTACCATAAGGTGATGATCCCGTACCATACCCATGTCAGCTCCTCGTCTGTTTCGGATGTCTAAAAGACAGCTCCTAAAACGTCGGCTGATCGCCACGTGGTCGATTTGGTTGGATGATGATTGCCTGTCAGTTGACACCCAGCTGACTTGTGGCAAGTCTTATGCTCAAACATGGTGCCTCCTATGACAAGGTTGTTGGTGTTGCAGAAATCAACAAATCTTTCACCATTGTCATTTCGTTCGCTGAGGCCGTGCTTCCCAATCACATGCTTGAGTCCTTCATTGTCGTTGCCAACCTTGGCATTCAAGTCCCCCATCACGATGACGATATCTACGTTCGCCGTTGCGTTTAATACAGCTCTTAGTTGATTGTAGAAAATGTCCTTTTCATCCACAGTCGAAGGATTCGCTGTATGATCGTGACGCGCCGTACTCTAGTCCGAAATATGGCCGATAAGATCCTATCACTATGCGGGTGCCAGGAAATAAGGCCTCTACGTGCTGCTGGCGTTAGCAGCAGACCCACTCCAGAGTCACGGGGACTGCAGGAGGGTTTGCCGGAGTAGAGTAGCACTGTGTTACACGTCGCGTCGAACCATCTTACTTCACTCACTCCCAGTATGTCTAAATTATATCGAAGAAACGCACGTTCCAGTTGAAGAAATCTGACATTTTGGGAACCTTCACTCCCTGAGTCAAGGAGCGTCCTCACATTCCAGAAACCAATCTTAGTCCGCGTACAATAGCCAAAAGTCGTCATTATTCGATCATTACTTATTCGAGGCGTTGTGTCGGTTTTAGTAGCGGGTATTTTTTGGTACCGCAGGGTGCTAACCTACGTTACATAGACTAGAAACGCTAGACCGTTCGCACTTACAGTTTTAGCCTACATATATAAGGATTTATACACATAGTTGCCCGGGGACCACCACGAGGAGGTAGAGCACTACATCACGAACTTGATTGTTGCGCTACTCCCCCAAACCAAGTTTTGAGCAGTCAGTAGTTTCCCGATCAATCGCAATGCAGGTGATGCACTTACCGTCATTCAATTAAATTGAAATTTTGCACATATGTACAGTCCTGATGACAATACAATGATTTTTATTCGACTTCGCTACAACTATCCATATAGCGAGTTGAAAAGCTCGCTTTACTATCTTAGTTCTGAGTTCTGAGAACCAGCAAGCAGGAACGATGATGCACCAGCCGCATAAATGTATGTGTTTTTGATTGTTAAATGTAGCTGCCGCCGCTGTACGAGGAAAATTTTTGACCTGCCGAAGCATCTTCGGTGTCTATTTTTTTTTGAGTTAACGGAAATTATGAGACAGAATGAGAGCACTTTATTTATAGGCAGTTAGGAGAGTTAAATTTTGCTTTTCTGCTGACCAATGTAAGTTAAGAATTTTCAATTGAAAACGCTTTGCAAATTTGCTCAACATGTTTCATACTCGGTCTTACATAGGCTTAGTAAAGTTTTTTTTTGTAAGTGAAACTATTTTAATTAATTTTGCGTTACGAATTTGTGTCAGGATTTTATGTGGCGATTTTGCGTTAGTTTTTGGTGTTGCGATTTTGCGGTGCAATTATGAGTCACATAGTGAATTGCTCGAAGTAATTTCTCAAGCGATTTCTATGAAACTCGGTATGTAGGACTAAGATGCGACTATAACCCTTGTTCCTATGGAAATTCTGCGATCTGGCCAATAGGGTCTGGAATTTTGTGGACCAAGCAATTTCTTAATCGATTCGTATGATTCGATTCGCCTATGACAAGGTTGTTGGTGTTGCAGAAAACAACAAATCTTTCACCTTTGTCATTTCGTTCGCCGAGGCCGGGCTTCCCAATCACATGCTTGAGTCCTTCATTGTCGTTGCCAACCTTGGCATTCAAGTCCCCCATTACGATGACGATATCTCCGTTCGGCGTTGCGTTGAATACAGCGCTTAGTTGATTGTAGAAAATGTCCTTTTCATCCTCAGTCGAAGGATTCGCTGTATGATCGTGACGCGCCGTACTCTAGTCCGAAATCTGGCCGATAAGATCCTATCACTATGCGGGTGCCAGGAAATTAGGCCTCTACGTGCTGCTGGCGTTAGCAGCAGACCCACTCCAAATTCACGGAGACTGCAGGAGGGTTTGCCGGAGTAGAGTAGCACAGTGTTACACGTTGGGAATTAGTACTCTCCCGCGTCGAACCATCTTACTTCACTCACTCCCAGTATGTCCAAATTATATCGAAGAAACTCACGTTCCAGTTGAAGAAATCTGACATTTTGAGGTCCTTCACTCCCTGAGTCCAGAAGCGTCCTCACATTCCAGAAACCAATCTTAGTCCGGGTACAATAGCCAAAAGTCGTCATTATTCGATCATTATTTATTCGAGGCGTTGTGTCGGTTTTAGTAGCGGGTATTTTTCGGTACCGCAGGGTGCTAACCTACGTTACATAGACTAGAAACGCTAGACCGTTCGCACTTACAGTTTTAGCCTACATATATAAGGATTTATACACATAGTTGCCCGGGGACCACCACGAGGAGGTAGAGCGAGCAAGCACTACATCACGAACTTGATTGTTGCGCTACTCCCCCAAACCAAGTTTTGAGCAGTCAGTAGTTTCCCAATCAATCGCAATGCAGGTGATGCACTTACTGTCATTCAATTAAATTGAAATTTCGCACAGATGTACAGTCCTGATGACAATACAATGCTTTTTATTCGACTTCGCTACAACTATCCATATAGCGAGCTGAAAAGCTCGCTTTACTATCTTAGTTCTGAGTTCCAGTAAGCAGGAACGATGAAGCACCAGCAAGGCCGCATAAATTTTTGTGTTTTTGATTACTAAATGTAGCTGCCGCCAGTACGAGGAAAATTTTTGACCTGCCGAAGCATCTTCGGTGTCTATTTTTTTTTTGAGTTAACGGAAATTCTGAGAAAGAATGAGAGCACTTCATTTATAGACAGTTAGGAGAGTTAAATTTTGCTTTTCTGTTGACCAATGTAAGTTAAGAATTTTCAATTGAAAACGCTTTGCAAATTTGCTCAACATGTTTCATACTCGGTCTTACATAGGCTTAGTAAAGTTTTTTTTTGTAAGTGAAACTATTTTAATTAATTTTGCGTTACGATTTTGCGTAAGGATTTGGTGTTGCGATTTTGCGGTGCAATTATGAGTCACATAGTGAATTGCTCGAAGTAATTTCTAAAGCGATTTCTATGAAACTTGGTATGTAGGACTAAGATGCGACTATAACCTTGTTTTTATGAAAATTCTGTGATCTGGCCAATAAGGTCTGTAATTTTGTGGACCAACCAATTTCTCAACCGATTCGTATGAAATTCGGTTTCAGGACTATGATGCGACTATAACCCTTGTTCCTATGGAAATTCTGAGATCTGGTCAATAGGGTCTGGAATTTTGTGGACCAAGAAATTCGTATGAAATTCGGTATTAAGGAGTAATATGCGACTATAACCCTTGTTCCTAAGGAAATTCTGGGATCTGGCCAATAGGGACTTGTATTTTGTGGACCAAGCAATTTCTCAAGCGATTCGTATGAAAATCGGTATGAACGACTAATATGCGACTATAACCCTTGTTTCTAAGGAAATTCTGGGATCTGGCCAATAGGGACTGGAATTTTGTGGACCAAGCAATTTCTCAAGCGATTCGTATGAAATTCGGTATGTAGGACTAAGATGCGGCTATAACCCTTGTTCCTATGGAAATTCTGTGATTTGGCCAATAGGGTCTGGAATTTTGTGGACCAAGCCAACCTGGTGATTTGATGGTATATCTCACCGAACATTGGAACCACTCCTTGCGATAAATGATCCCTTAATTGTTGGCATACTGAGGGGATCTTTAGCCGGTCGATGTTATACCTAGGCATTCGGATGATATTGCGGATTCTTTGAACTGATGTAGTACGTAACTGGACAGTAGCTACCATAAGGTGATGATCCCGTACCATACCCATGTCAGCTCCTCGTCTGTTTCGGATGTCTAAAAGACAGCTCCTAAAACGTCGGCTGATCGCCACGTGGTCGATTTGGTTGGATGATGATTGCCTGTCAGTTGACACCCAGCTGACTTGTGGCAAGTCTTATGCTCAAACATGGTGCCTCCTATGACAAGGTTGTTGGTGTTGCAGAAATCAACAAATCTCGCTTTACTATCTTAGTTCTGAGTTCTGAGAACCAGCAAGCAGGAACGATGATGCACCAGCCGCATAAATGTATGTGTTTTTGATTGTTAAATGTAGCTGCCGCCGCTGTACGAGGAAAATTTTTGACCTGCCGAAGCATCTTCGGTGTCTATTTTTTTTTGAGTTAACGGAAATTATGAGACAGAATGAGAGCACTTTATTTATAGGCAGTTAGGAGAGTTAAATTTTGCTTTTCTGCTGACCAATGTAAGTTAAGAATTTTCAATTGAAAACGCTTTGCAAATTTGCTCAACATGTTTCATACTCGGTCTTACATAGGCTTAGTAAAGTTTTTTTTTGTAAGTGAAACTATTTTAATTAATTTTGCGTTACGAATTTGTGTCAGGATTTTATGTGGCGATTTTGCGTTAGTTTTTGGTGTTGCGATTTTGCGGTGCAATTATGAGTCACATAGTGAATTGCTCGAAGTAATTTCTCAAGCGATTTCTATGAAACTCGGTATGTAGGACTAAGATGCGACTATAACCCTTGTTCCTATGGAAATTCTGCGATCTGGCCAATAGGGTCTGGAATTTTGTGGACCAAGCAATTTCTTAATCGATTCGTATGATTCGATTCGCCTATGACAAGGTTGTTGGTGTTGCAGAAAACAACAAATCTTTCACCTTTGTCATTTCGTTCGCCGAGGCCGGGCTTCCCAATCACATGCTTGAGTCCTTCATTGTCGTTGCCAACCTTGGCATTCAAGTCCCCCATCACGATGACGATATCTCCGTTCGGCGTTGCGTTGAATACAGCGCTTAGTTGATTGTAGAAAATGTCCTTTTCATCCTCAGTCGAAGGATTCGCTGTATGATCGTGACGCGCCGTACTCTAGTCCGAAATCTGGCCGATAAGATCCTATCACTATGCGGGTGCCAGGAAATTAGGCCTCTACGTGCTGCTGGCGTTAGCAGCAGACCCACTCCAAATTCACGGAGACTGCAGGAGGGTTTGCCGGAGTAGAGTAGCACAGTGTTACACGTTGGGAATTAGTACTCTCCCGCGTCGAACCATCTTACTTCACTCACTCCCAGTATGTCCAAATTATATCGAAGAAACTCACGTTCCAGTTGAAGAAATTTGACATTTTGAGGTCCTTCACTCCCTGAGTCCAGAAGCGTCCTCACATTCCAGAAACCAATCTTAGTCCGGGTACAATAGCCAAAAGTCGTCATTATTCGATCATTATTTATTCGAGGCGTTGTGTCGGTTTTAGTAGCGGGTATTTTTCGGTACCGCAGGGTGCTAACCTACGTTACATAGACTAGAAACGCTAGACCGTTCGCACTTACAGTTTTAGCCTACATATATAAGGATTTATACACATAGTTGCCCGGGGACCACCACGAGGAGGTAGAGCGAGCAAGCACTACATCACGAACTTGATTGTTGCGCTACTCCCCCAAACCAAGTTTTGAGCAGTCAGTAGTTTCCCAATCAATCGCAATGCAGGTGATGCACTTACTGTCATTCAATTAAATTGAAATTTCGCACAGATGTACAGTCCTGATGACAATACAATGCTTTTTATTCGACTTCGCTACAACTATCCATATAGCGAGCTGAAAAGCTCGCTTTACTATCTTAGTTCTGAGTTCCAGTAAGCAGGAACGATGAAGCACCAGCAAGGCCGCATAAATTTTTGTGTTTTTGATTACTAAATGTAGCTGCCGCCAGTACGAGGAAAATTTTTGACCTGCCGAAGCATCTTCGGTGTCTATTTTTTTTTTGAGTTAACGGAAATTCTGAGAAAGAATGAGAGCACTTCATTTATAGACAGTTAGGAGAGTTAAATTTTGCTTTTCTGTTGACCAATGTAAGTTAAGAATTTTCAATTGAAAACGCTTTGCAAATTTGCTCAACATGTTTCATACTCGGTCTTACATAGGCTTAGTAAAGTTTTTTTTTTGTAAGTGAAACTATTTTAATTAATTTTGCGTTACGATTTTGCGTAAGGATTTGGTGTTGCGATTTTGCGGTGCAATTATGAGTCACATAGTGAATTGCTCGAAGTAATTTCTAAAGCGATTTCTATGAAACTTGGTATGTAGGACTAAGATGCGACTATAACCTTGTTTTTATGAAAATTCTGTGATCTGGCCAATAAGGTCTGTAATTTTGTGGACCAACCAATTTCTCAACCGATTCGTATGAAATTCGGTTTCAGGACTATGATGCGACTATAACCCTTGTTCCTATGGAAATTCTGAGATCTGGTCAATAGGGTCTGGAATTTTGTGGACCAAGAAATTCGTATGAAATTCGGTATTAAGGAGTAATATGCGACTATAACCCTTGTTCCTAAGGAAATTCTGGGATCTGGCCAATAGGGACTTGTATTTTGTGGACCAAGCAATTTCTCAAGCGATTCGTATGAAAATCGGTATGAACGACTAATATGCGACTATAACCCTTGTTTCTAAGGAAATTCTGGGATCTGGCCAATAGGGACTGGAATTTTGTGGACCAAGCAATTTCTCAAGCGATTCGTATGAAATTCGGTATGTAGGACTAAGATGCGGCTATAACCCTTGTTCCTATGGAAATTCTGTGATTTGGCCAATAGGGTCTGGAATTTTGTGGACCAAGCCAACCTGGTGATTTGATGGTATATCTCACCGAACATTGGAACCACTCCTTGCGATAAATGATCCCTTAATTGTTGGCATACTGAGGGGATCTTTAGCCGGTCGATGTTATACCTAGGCATTCGGATGATATTGCGGATTCTTTGAACTGATGTAGTACGTAACTGGACAGTAGCTACCATAAGGTGATGATCCCGTACCATACCCATGTCAGCTCCTCGTCTGTTTCGGATGTCTAAAAGACAGCTCCTAAAACGTCGGCTGATCGCCACGTGGTCGATTTGGTTGGATGATGATTGCCTGTCAGTTGACACCCAGCTGACTTGTGGCAAGTCTTATGCTCAAACATGGTGCCTCCTATGACAAGGTTGTTGGTGTTGCAGAAATCAACAAATCTTTCACCATTGTCATTTCGTTCGCCGAGGCCGTGCTTCCCAATCACATGCTTGAGTCCTTCATTGTCGTTGCCAACCTTGGCATTCAAGTCCCCCATCACGATGACGATATCTCCGTTCGCCGTTGCGTTTAATACAGCTCTTAGTTGATTGTAGAAAATGTCCTTTTCATCCACAGTCGAAGGATTCGCTGTATGATCGTCACGCGCCGTACTCTAGT